>VBSM01001681.1:3924043-4056784 GCA_008086735.1 Cheirogaleus medius
AAAAAAAAAAGCTGAAAATGTTTCTCATTAAGTCAGGGTTACACAAAGGTTATATTTATAATATATATATTTGTGTATTTATAATTTAGAGACGAAAAATAGGGACTGGCAAAGCGAAGGCTGCTGCAGTTAGATCTCAGATACTTGGTCATTTCCCACAAATAGTGTTTCTTGACAGAAGGGGTTAACGAGGACCATCCCAGTGTCTCTGTAGTCGCCGTTGGCTGGGGAGCGGGGCTCTGAGAGCTGGTCCTGGGGGAGAGAGGGAGGAGATGAAGTGAACTGGAGAAGGCTCAAGAGGTGGTTGTTCTTCAAGAAATGTACACACGGGAACATTTATTTCAGCACTGATCGCTTGGCACACGTTCTCATCATCCCCACTGCCAGTGCTGAGGGGCAGAGCCCTGTCGGCTGTTCTTTCAGATTTTTATAGCAGCTTCCAAAAAAGGTTTCCTGCGTAGGTTTCCAGAGATGGTGCTGCTTTCCTTGTCAAAGTCAGAGGGGGCCCGCCATGCACAGCACACACAGTGCACGGCTCACTGCCCTAGTCGGCAAAACGCGGGCCACTTGGACCCCAGACTCTACTTCCTGCCTCTTTCTCACAGACCTCTGGGGAACTTCTCTGCTTTTCCTTTCTGAACATACCCAGGGCTTGCCCATAGCTTTCCTTTCCTGCCGCCCACCTGTCAGAATCTGAGAGACCTGTTAGACAGAGTCTTCAAGGGCAAATTCTTCCCCCTCTTGAATCCTCCTAGAGCCTGGTCAAAATTATTGCCCCATTTCCTGTAGCACTAGAAGTGCTGAGCTCAACAGATCTAAATTTCTGTGTGATTGGACAATAGGTGGTAAGTGGAAAATTCAGTCTGTATACTTAACCCCAGGAACAGAAAAGCCTAGAAATAGGCAATCCACTGCCCAGAAGGTCATCTGAATGGCTTTGGCAGGGTTTTTGGTCTCAGTTACCAATGACTGCAAGCATTTGTGGGCCACCGAATGGCTGTACTCAGATTCAGGCCCCGTTGCTAATTTAGAAACACAAACAAAAAAGTCATAGCTTGTGCAAATTAAAACACCTAACTTCTCAGAACTTCCAGATCATTTCAGGGCAAAGCCTAGGTATATTGGCTTATGCCAGAAGTTTATTTTTAAACAGAACATGCACAATAGATACTTTCTGAGGAGTACTCATTACTCTATGAATTATAAGGTAATAAAGGAAGAAATTCCATTGTTTTCCGAAGACAAGCATGTCCTTTACTGTCTGGAATGAGCTGAGTACCCATAAGACGGGTGGGCACGGGGCTAGAGTCTGACTAAGGAGACTAGGGCAGTGCCTCGCACAGGAGACAGGAATCCTTTTCTCCACCGTGCTTGTGGGTGAGCAGTGGACGGGAATTTTGGAGGTTGAGATTTGGATTGTTGTTTTACAGTTTTCACAAAGAAGTATTCACGGAGGTGAACCATGTGGGTATTTTTTACTGACTAAAAGATAAAAACAGAGAAAATTATCCCGGAAATAACCAAGGCAAAAAAGAAGAAAAAAGGGGAGGAGGAGAAGGAGAGGAAGGAAGAGGAAGAGGAGGAGGAAGAATGAGGGGAGGAGGCGGCAAAAGAACGATGGGAGGAAGAGGAGAAGGAAGAGGGGAAAAGAAGAAAGAATGGAAGGTTTCCAAGCACCATTTGGGCACCACCATTTTGCCTGTACAGCCTGGATTTGTGTTTGCTGCTTTCGTTAGCACAGAAAGGGGGGCAGGGCATCAGAGGAACTCGCTTAGGCAAAGCGTTTGGCGGTCTCCAAAGCTGGCGGCTAAAGGGCGGGTGTCCCAAGCGCGTGTCCCGAGGACCTGGAGCGTGGCGGAACGTGCCCCGGGACCTAACGACCACTCTGTGTAGGGTCAGCAGTGCGTGCATGCCCAGCTGTCTTCACCCTGGCTCGGGGCTGCCTGCGTTTTCCCTCAAATGCCGTGAGCCCAGAGAGTCAGAACAAATTGCAATATTACTCTGAACAAAGCAGAAGGAAGGGAGCTAACTGCTGGGAGGGAATCAGCAATAAAGCCCACTCTACAGCCAAAGCAAGCCCGGTGCTGTGGGTCTGCCATGCCCTTGCTCCTGGAGCACGGCTGGCGGGGGCCCTTCCACCCAGAGCCCAGGCTTGTGCTGGGCGGTGGCCCTGGTGCTGCGTGCTGGAATGGCTAACTGGAATATTCTACAAACCAAGACCTTTCTTACAGCGCATTCACAAGCACTGTCCTTTGGCTTTGGTTTTCATTTGCCAGTCTGTAGAGAGAGTATGAGAAACCTAGAGTTCAGGTGTTCACAGTCCATACTCACAGCTGGGCCAGCCCCTGTGCCAAGTCACACATTTTTTCACTCACTACGGCAGTTCTCAGGAGCACTTGTTGCCATGCGAAATGTGCCCTGGCTACACTGATGGTTGATGCTTCCTGAAACTGGCCCTTCTGTTGCCCTGGGTTAAAATTATTTTGTTGAGCATCGATGGTGTTAGGCCTTGGGCTGGGCGATGGGTACATTGTGGTGAACGAAATTTATAGTTCATTTGATAGACTTTTACCAAGGGCCCGCCAGGTACCAGGCGCTGTTCTAGGTGCTGAGAATAGAGCAGCGAACACAACACACCATGCTCCTGTCCTCAGGCGGCTTGTGTCCCAGCAGGAGAGCCAGACACAAACCAGTCGAGAGAGAGACAAGGATGCGATGTCAGGTGGTGAGAAGCGCTCTGAAGACAAATAAGGCAGGGAAATGGACAGAGAACAAAGGTGGTGTCTAATCAATACAGGGCAGTCAGGGAAGGCTTTCCGGAGGAGGGGACATTTGAACAGAGACCTGGAGGAAGTAAGGGAGGAGGGCGTCCAGGAGAAAAGCATTCCAGACAGCGGGCAAGCTTCCTGTGCAGGGGGAAGGGCAAAGAGCCCGGTGTGGCTTGAGTGTGAGATCGCCGAGAAGTGTGGTGGGGTCAGGAGGTGGGCAGGGGCCAGTTTGTGTGGGGCATGGGAGGGGACTCTGGATTTTACTCAAGAGTGGAGAGGGGCCACCTGAGAGCTGAGCCACGGCTTCTTTGGGGCCCTGCCTTGAAGAGATCACCTGGCTACTGTGTGGAGGTCAGACTGCAGGAGGCCAGAGGGTCGTGGGGAGCCCTGTCTTCAGAGGCCATCGCAGCAGTCATGATGTGACAGATGAGGGCAGCCTGAGGGGGCCAGCAGTGCACGCGGTGAGAGATGCTTGTCCTCAAGAAGAGCCGATGAGATTTGCCAACAGACGGGACGTGTGTGAGAGGGAAAGGCTCTGGCAGTGCCATCTACGTGAGAAACGCCAGGTGAGGTGCTGGGTTTGGGGATGGGGAGGGGAAATCTAGGGTGCAATCCTGGGTGTGTTGACTTCAAGAGGCCGATTAGACACATCTCAGAACCTGCGCCCCTGGGTATGAGTGTCTTGAGCTAGGGGAGCCGTTGAGGCTACAGGATTTGGAGTCAGCAGTGCAGAGGTGATATTTAAGTCACGGGACTAGGTAGAAAGAGAAGAAAAGTGGTGGCAGGACTGAGACTGGGCACTCCGGGGAAGAGTGGTTGGGAGAAGCAGGAGGAACCAGAAACAGAGGCAGAAGAGGCGCTGCAGGAAGCGGGGGAGAAGCAGAGAGAATGGGGTCTCTGCTGCCCATTACGAGTGAAGAAACACCTTAGGGAGGAATGGACGGACTGTGCCAATGCTTCCGACACAGGACTAAGATAAGTGCTCAGGACTGACCACTGGCTTAGCAATGCGGAAGGGACAGGTTACTCTAGTCGGGGAGAGAGCTATTAAAGTAACATCAGACCAGTAGCCACATGATCAGAGCTCTCATAAGTGCCATCATGAGCGTGCAGAGGGGGATGACACCATGTGACAGGACAGCTGAGCCCAGCCTGGCAGCTTGGGGGAGGCATCCCGGAGGAAGTGACACTTCGACTGGCCCCTGGATGATGGGTAGGAGTCACTGAGGCGAACAGTGAAGAGGCTGATAGGCAGGGACAGAAGACACCGCAGGAGAGGAACAGCTCACGCACAGGTGTGGCGCGGGTGAGACGTAACCTGGTGCCATGAAGGAACAGAAAGAAACCCAGTGTGGCTGCAGTTAGCAAAAGAGGGAGACGGGCATGATATGAGGCTGTAAAGCTGGGCTGGATCCAGGTCCACCTCATGTGTCCTGTGAAAGTCTTTGAACTTAGAGCAACGGGAAGCTACCAAAGGTGCTGAGCATGGGAGTGATGTGAAAAGCACACTGGCTGCTGGGGTAAGGGTCTGCAGGGGAAGCTGGGGGTTGCACCTCGACAAGGGCTCTTCTCGGTCTCGCTGCCTGCAGCCAGACACCTGCCAGCTTTCTCCTGGGCCACCTCAACTGCATCCTAGTTGACCCAACTATTTTTAGTCTGGTTTTCTGTCTGTCCTTCCATCCATTCATCCATCTATCAAACCACCTTTCCTTTCCTCCCTTATCCACTTGCTGATCTCACATAGAGTGCTTTCACCATCAACACACTCCTTCTAAAACTGACCATCAGAACTTTCACTGACCCTCTGCTGTTCAAAACTAAAGTCCAAACTGCATAACGCCCCACTCGAGGCTGTGCCTAATCTTGCCTTCATCCTGCTTTCCTGCTGCACCCTGGCCCTTGCCCACCACCCAGGTGAGAATGGGCAGAGCATGGACTCTGTGGTCAGAGTCCCGGGTTCTGAGCTCAGTGCTCTCACGGGCCAGCCCGGTGTCTTGGGCAAATACTCCCTGACCCAGTATATCCTTCTCTCCTTCATGGGCTACACCCAGCAGACATGCCCATTTATTCAGGCTATTTCCTTGTTGGGACGCCTGTTGAATCCATTTATCCTTCCTAGCACGTCCCTGGGGAAGGCTTTCCTCCCCTGGGTGTCCACAACTCTTTGTCTATACCTTGTCCTGTGTTTCTGCTAATTTGTTCTGTTTTTGCATGATGCTGGGCTTTGTTCCCCCAGCACATCTCAGAACCTGAGCCCCTGGGGAGCAAGCTCTCATCTTCGTAGTCCCTTGAGAGTGCCTGCCACAAAACAGGTCCTCACTGAGTATTTGTTGATTGATTTGTTCCCAGAAACCAAAAGTGCCAGGAACAGTGCTTCCCAAACTGTAATGTGCAGAGAGCACCTGGGGATTCTTGCCAAAATGCAGATCCTGGTTCAGCAGGGCTGGGGCAGGGCCTACAACCTCTTGGGTGTTACTGATGCTGCTGGTCCACAGGCCACGTGTTGAGGACAGGGGCACTCAGGAATGAGCAGATGCTCCGTGGCTCTCTTTGGGCCTGGCATCTTTCCCTGCAGTGGGGCCAGCACTTCCAGAGGGACCTCTAGGAAGCTGTAGGGCTCCTTACCTCGGAGGTCTCGAGGGACTGGATCTCCCTGGGCAGCTCCACGGCATGCCTGTTGAAGTAGTCCATAGTGATGGCGTTGTTCCAGTAGCTCAGGTTGTTCTCTGGGTTGGCTGTCTTCTTCTTCCTCCTCAAGCAGCACACGGTCAGCAGGACAGCTGCGGAGAGAGTCCGAGTCAGAGAGAAGGAGAGAGAGGCGACAAGGATGGAGCCAGCGTTGCCGAAGACAAATGCCAGTCTCCAGGGGTTGCTGCCATGGTCACGCACTCAGCTACCTACCCCATTCATTCATTCACTGGTCTGTCATTTCAGTAAATATCTCTATATAGTTGAGTGCCTACTTTTTGCCAGAAACTGTACAGGTGTTGGGGAGATGGGAGACAAAAAAGGCCCCCTGCTTCCATGAGTGTCTGTCCTAGTGTAAGTGTGGAGGAGCACAGACAGGTCAGATGATAAACGAGCAGTAAACAAAATCAATAAATAAGTAAATGCAGAGCATGATAACCATCAGAAGAAAATGAAACAGGGTGAAGTGAAAGAGACAATGAGGACCTTGGGGAGGGAACTCTGCAGAGTCATCATGAGAGCAGAGCCTGGAATTCGGGAAAGAGCCGCCGTGTGCAGGGCGAGCAGCGTGTTCAGCTAGGGAGCACAACACGCGCCAGGGCCTGAGGTGGGGACAAGCTGGGTGTGTGTGCGGAGAAGAGGACAGGCAGCATGTGGACTGGAGTGACTGTCAGGGAGCGAGGAGGCTGCATCCAGAGGGCTCGGGGCTTGGTGCAATCTGGTGATACCTGTGGATTCTACAGTGCTGCTTACCAGTTTGCACCAAGAAAAGGCCTTGCTTGGCTGCAGAGAGTGGCGTGTGGGCTTGAGCTGCACCGCCTGACTGACGAGCTCCGTTCTCACCTGGGGTGGAAGCATGGCGGGAAGGGGCAGGCGGAGTGAACTTTACAAAACCAGCCCTTGACTTCCACGGTGGGCCTTGAAGGCAGAGGCTTGCAGAGCAAAATCACAGGGTAGAGGTCTTGGATCCTGGTGAAACAGCTTCTCTGGCACCATCATCATCATCATCATCATCATCAGGAAACTGTGCTAACAGTTACATAGGACTTACTTCCTAGGCATGATTCCAAGCATATTAGATGTATCAATTCATTGAATTCTCCATTTAGCTCCACAAGGTCAGTTCTATTTTAGATAGGAAAACTGAGGCTCAGAGAGGTAAACTGACATGCCCAAGAGCAAATCCAGACATCTGGACTCCGAAGTCTGTGCTCTTACTCATTCACGATTCTTCCTTAGACTGAAGCTAAGGCCCACCCTGCACAGGGGCCTGGTCAGGCCCGCACAGACGGCCTGAGCACTGTGTGACGTATGATCCTGGGATGCCCAGGGCCCAGGAGGAAAGAGTATGTCTGGATTATGTTGCCAAGCCAGGTGTGAGCAGAGTAGCTGGGGCATGTCAACAGGGAAGGCTCCTGAGGTCGGAGAGGTGGGGTGGCCTGTCTGGGCTCACACAACAGAGGGGTGATGTGATGACAATGGTGACATGAGCCCTCCTGGGGAGAAGCCAGTAAGTGAGGACCGAGTATATCCTGCCCTCGGCTCACCATCATTAGAGCCTCCAGGGATGGGGGAGCTGAAACTCGGGGCCTGAGGTGGACAGGGCCACACCCACATCCTGGCAGTGCCAACATCTCTGTGCTGGGGAGTGGGGGCCCAGGTGAGCCGTCCAGAGAGGCCAGCACTGGGGGTGGGTGCATGCCAGGGTGTGGCAGCTGCACTAGCTGCCACCTGCACAGGCTGAGACCTCAGAGCCCAGAGCCCAGGCCCTGTGGGCTAACTGAGGAAGCTGTAGCTTTCCCTGCAGCTGCTGGCCTCGCGGGCCTCTCAACCTGGAAAGGCCTTCGGATAAAGTCAATAGGGTAAGTTTCCATTTCCTCTGATCTGCTTTGTTCAAACATACTTCCAATTTGCTTATCATTCTTCCAGACCCCTCTTAAAAACCTTTGAAACACAGAGGAGATTTCTGAATGTTTGGGCTAACAGGGGTTTTAGAGATTAGCTGGTGCAGAACTTTTCAAATGTGTGGGTCTCCTCCTCTCCCTCTCCATCCTCCAGTGAGAGAGGAGGAAAGGGGCGAGAAGGGAACTGCAGTGCTCAGCCTGAAAGCTGCTAATTGCGGCCACCGCCTTCTTCTACAGAGGAGAAACTTGGCCCACGGTGCCTGGCTGACTCCCCACAGGTCACAGGTGTGTGGGTGGCAGGGCTGGGACAAGACCTCAAGTCCCTGCTTTCCTTTTCTGCTGTTTCTGTTCTTCACTGGCACACCTTTCACCCTGCTTCTGGAACTGGGGTGTGAAACAGCCTGGGGGAATTCTCGCTGGCGACACGAGCCACGCAGAGAGGGAGGCATTTGGGAAGTGGGCAAAGTGCTGTTTCCCAGTTTAGTTCTGGTGGAGTTAGAACTGTGGTGGGGGATTGTCAGGGACGTTTCCCACGTCGGGACAAACAGAGTGAGTCTCCAATTATCAGCTTGTAGGGACACATCCCATCGTGCCCCACAAAACACTGTCACAGATGCAAAACATGGGCTGGCAGGGGAAAAAAATGTATTTGTGAGCCAGATCTGTAGAGTTTGCACACTTCTCTAAGATAGAAGGAAATTTGTGACTCTGAGCTATTGAGCAGTTACAAGAAAACAGAATTAAAGGGACAGATGTGGTCTTAGGCATTGCCTAGTCAAGATGGTGAGAAAGACATAGAATTTAGAATCAGAACTCCATACGATAATCTATTACTTGCATGACCCGAGTAAGTTACTAAACCTTTCTCAGCCTTAGCTTCCTCTGGAAAGACTAAATGCAACCACGCATGTGCCAGCACTTTGAATAAGTCCCAGGCACACAGGAGGTGCTGAACCAAATCAGTCCCTGTCCCTATCCTACATTCTTATTCTACAAAGTGGGGCGTGGAAACCCAGAGAGGTGAACCTGCCCAAGGCCATGCTGCTAACCTGGGCTGGCAGAGCTTGCAGAATCCAAGTCCCCTGACCCCCAGTTCAGCACTCCAACAGCCCCAGTGACCTGGCTCTGAAGCCTGGGCCTGCTCAGAATGCCAGATGCAGGGATCCTGCCCTGCGGGAAGGGCTGGCACCGTTGCAGAATGGCCTGGGAGTTGGAACAGGGAGTTCTGTTCCATGCCTTCTCCCCTCACGTGTTGTTAGCGCTGCTGGCATGACTATTTCTCCCAGGGAGAGTCCCGTGCTTCTCGAGTGCCATTTCATTTATTCACTGGCAGCCAGCCTGGCTATAGAGACAGCACGGGCTTGGAGACAAAAGATCTGGGTTCATGTTATGGCTCTGCCCACCTGGTAAGTCACTTTGTCTCTGATTAATACGGACTTCATAGGGTTGTAGCGAGAATTAAAGAGATCATGGATGCAGAATGCCAAGCACAATGTCTGGCATACAGTGGGTGTTTAACTTACGAAAGTTCTCTCCTTGTTCTTCCAGCATCTTCTACAAGATTCTATAAAGAAAAACTGGGCGACAAGACTGTCAGGTGGCTCTAGGCCAAAGCTCCAGCTGGGGTTTAGATGTTCACTATTTCGGTGATCTGACCATTCATCCAAGGAAGAAAAACACAAATCAGACTTATGGAGTCTCTACTGTATTCTCAGCACTGACCCAGGCGCTTTACAGGCTGGTCTAACCCACATGGTAACTGTCTGAGGAAGGTACTGTTACTATTCCCATATATAGAGGAGGTAACTGAAGGTCATAGAAGTTAGTGACATTGATCTTGATCACCCAAATAATTACTGCAACTTGACCCCAGGACTCAGTGACCATCAAGCTGATGACTACTGTCCTATGTTGTCCCGAACACTGGGGGGAATGTACACGGGGTATGTCAAACACAAGGTGTTAGCCACTCCCTTTCCCATTCAGTCGAGAAGCTACTACTACTGCTCTGTTTCTCCTAATGCAACAGCCATCCAGGCTCTAGAGGAGGGGAGTGGGGTCCCTATTTCTTTGAGTTTTAAAACAGGGCTGAGAATTAGGCAAGCTCTCTTGCCTTTCCAGGAATGTCAGCGGGAAATCATCCATGGTTCGTCAGATGTGTGACAGGAAGAAGGGTTGCTGATTTTAAGATGGAGGCTTTGGGTTCTGCGCTCACATTTCTGGGATGCTTTCAGGTGATGGCACCTGCTGTGTGATGAGAAATGGAAATGAAGCCCTACAGGTCCCCTGGGGCCAAACACCTGCTGAAATTGCTTCTCCCTGGCCTGTTTGAGCACATACTGCAAATCCTAACAACAAGATGAATAACAATCACTATTTGATCACTGCCATTTATTGAGCACCTTTTCCGTGGCAGACACTGGGATACGACCTAACATGCATCATCTCTGATTTTTACAAGTCTTTGAGGTAGGTGTTGCAGCCATGCAGATGCCCCACTCAGACCTCCTGCTGCACAGAGCACAGGAGAGGGGCAGTCCTGCTGCCACCCCTGGCCGAGGCTGTTTCCAAGGCTGCGCCCAGCCATGACTTACCATGCCAGGGGTACTAGCGCAGGCCTATTCCTGTGGGACTTGGGACTCCTCCAATGGCTCAAGGACTCCTATTGGCCTGGCAGAAACGTTCTCAGAACTGCACTGTGGTCCAAGACACTTCTCACCCAGTCCTCCTTCCTACCTCCGCTCCTCTCATGGGTGTCAGGCCTGCACTGAAGTCTGGGGCTTTCTCTGCCTACTCCAGTTCCTTCCTAAACATTTTACAGGTGTTTCCACAATAATTCTCTTGCCTGCCTAATCCTGTCTCAGTGCCTGCCTCTTGAAGGGACTAACACATTAGACATTGGTCCCATTTTGCAGATGGGAAAACATTGGGTCAATGGTTAAGTAACTTGTGTAAGTCCCGCAGCCAAAGAGTGGCGAGAGATGGGGTTATATGTGGGTGTGTTTGATTCCACATGCCAAGTCTTTCTAGCACACCAGGCTTCCTCCTGTGACCCATGTGGGTTAACGTTAGATAAACCGGAGAGGACAGGGAGCAACGACACATTATACATTGGCCCGTTTGTTTTATAGATGAAAAACCTGAGACCAATGAGGGGAAGGATTAGTCTGGTGGTGCCAATGTGAGGGGTGAACCAGGGCTGTGGACAGTCATTTCCCTCCTTTGGAGGTTAATGGAGGCCACCAGGGGGCCTCAGGATATGGAAGGACGACAGGCTGGACACAAGGCCATGGACCTGGCGAAACCAGGCTGGGGCCTTAGTCTGGCTCCCCAGCCTGGCAGGTGGGAATGTGCCTGCAGAAGCCCAAGGAGGTTCCCACCAGGGGCTACTGACCGGGAAGCACAGGGAAGAGCAGTCAGAGTGTGGGTGTGACACCAGTGTGGCCAGCGTGCATCCCCTGGACAGCCCGGCCTGCCCTGAGTGCCTCCTCTCTGCCTCCCCTAGGTCCGTGAGCCCCAAGGCGACAAGCCCCCCGGCTGCACTGACTTCTGGTCGTAATCTCTTCTATTCTTTTCACTGGCAAGAGTCACTCTGATCCAGGCTTTCTTATATAACAATTACAAACCCACTTAGGGGCTGTGAGTGAAAAGGCACACGTCCACATTCAGATCTAATCTTTGCTGAACAACTATTAATAACACAGCCAAGAACCACTGAGCACAATGGTACGTGATCTCTTTGGATGTTGCACTAACGCTCCAGCTCTGGAAGGAAGCCAGGCTGCTCTGGGGCCAGGTGTACACGGACCCTCAAGAGTGTAGGCTCAGAGAGGAGGGCTACCCTGCTTCCTCCAGACTGACCTGGGGTTGGTGATGACAAACATCTGCAGCTGGCCTTGTTTCCTGACCTCACCTCCAGACAGCTCATCTTCTCACAGGGAGGATGGGCGAAGACATTCTCAAGAAAGGACATGACACATGACAGACACGCAAAGGAGCCTAGCAGGGCCACAAAACTGACGTGCCCGTGAAAACCCAGAGCACTGACAATGGCAAGTGAGGACCATTCAGCACCGGGCCCAAAGGCTCTGGCAAGGGCTGTGGGCTGTGTGTCCTGATGGTGGCAGCAGAGACCAGCTCAGGAGCCACCCGGCTCCCCTGCCCTGAGTGTGGCCTGGATCCAATCAATTTCAGTCTCAGCACATCTGAAGCTGCGTGTGGCTGAGAGTGTCTGGCAGGGCTCAGGAGGAAAAGCTTTTCTCCCTGGCACACACACATCCTTCTGGCCACCGGGCTGGGCTCGTGATCTGGAAAGGCAGGCGAACTGATGCCCTCCTTCCATGCTCAGCCCTGGGACCCACTGTGCTCACCCCCTGCTTCCACCAGGAGCAGAGGGAGCACCCCTGCCCAGCACCCCGGGCCATCTGAACTCCGGCTTCTGGTGGCTGCGGAAAGCAGGGCAGGAGCCAGTGCTGGTCTGAAAAGCCAGATAGGAGGAAACTGATGCACGCACTTTGCTACCAGCTCAGATCGTCTGAAATAGCTGGAAACTGGCAAAGAATGACTTCCTTCTTTGAGGTCCGTAGAGTAGCTTTAGAATAAATGGAGCTATTGAGAAGTTCTGAAACAAGGGGACCTTAGACCTGAAAGAGGTCTGCTGGCCTGATGACTAGAGTGGGGCTGGGCTATGGAAACAGCCCCAACAGATAGGATATTTACCGAGAGCGCACAGGGCTCTAAAGCTGGACAAACATTCTTCTCCCTGAATGTCCCCCTCATCAGGGCCTTCACAGGGTTGGTGATGGCCCCACAGGAGTCGGGGTCATGACTGAGGACAGGGAGGTGATGTGGAGGCAGCCAGGGCCGAGGCAGGAGTGAGGGCTATGGAGCCTCCCCGCAGATGGTTGGAAATGCAAGACAGACAGCAAAGGGGGTGGGTGTGTGGTTCCCAAGGGGCTACCAGAGCCTCCTTTGAACACAAATTCATATCTTTCTTTAGAAAGTAATATGTTCCATCCCTAGCACCTGAAGACTCCTTTCGGGGTGCCAGAAGCAGTCCTGAGGGGTAGTTCCAGGCTATGTCCTCGCTCCTGTCTTGGCTGACGTTTTTATGCATGGTTCAGGCAGCTCCTGGGCTTTCCAGCAAGGTCTCATCTAATTTCAGACTCATACATAGCAGAAGGGCTGGGGGAGGAGGAGTCATCCCTCTAGAATTGCAAAGCCCAGGTGGGTGTGTCCTGGGGGGTACAGGCTCTCCAGCCCAGGCAGAGGGAGGCGCAGGTGGGGAGTGGGTGCTAGCAGTTGGGGAGGGAGCCGCATCACCCATCTCTGACTCTCTAAGGCTTGGCCGAGTGCCTGGCACACAATGGGCACTTGGGAAATAGTGCATTCGATCAAACAGATCTTGCACCACCAGATCTGGGCTGTGATTGGGGCCCTGGGCAAGTCACCTCACCTGGCAACTGACTCCCCACATGTAAGGTGTGGATGACAGCCAGAGCCATCCTGGCACCTTGGCAATGTGTTTGCTTGTTTCTGTTTTTATTTTATTTTTCTGGCTGGTCTGTTTTAAGAATGGAACGATAAAAAATAATGGGCACTCACTTTGTAAACCAGAGCATCCAAGACACGTGTTAAGAATTGGAAAATTAGAAAGCTTGTCTCTACTATGGTTACTTCTCAAGTATGACCATATTAATAACGTATTGGCTAACAGTGTTACATTTTCTCATTATCATTCTTCTGTTTCAGAAGTGGGCAATCATGGTTTCAAGAATATACGTGTGTTCCATGACAGACAATAAAGCTGCATTCATTAAGAATGAATGTAACTTGCAAACATTTTCACTTTTCCAGAATTGGGTCCTTATTCAGAAGCAGGCCATCTACCCCTGACAGGGAAAGTTTGCTTTGCTTATCAACCTGAAGGAGACAGAAAGCTGGGAGAGGTGGCTCCTGGAAAGAATCCAGACTCCAGATTTGAATAGATCTTGTAGTACAAGGCCAAGTGGAAATCATGGTTCATGTTAAAAGTCATAAACCTCCTGCACTAAGCACCATGGCATGAGGAAAGGCTGGGGAGACTTAGCTTGACAGCCTCCCCAGTAAGATGCCATTGGGGGCTTCGTTCCTCTTGAGATCAGGGCAAGCCTGTGGTGTGACTTGAAACTAATACTTGAAATTGATGCCAGCATCAGCTGCCTGGATGTGACCAAAGTGTCCACCATCTGCTCCCTCTGCCGAGACCAGACATGTGTGGAACGCTGTGCTTCCTTCTGGGGGACAAAGTGGAGGCTCCCAGGAGAGGCAGATGGGCCAGGCCCAGGGCAATGCAGCCCTGTGAAGAAGACTTGAACAGACAGGATGAGCAGCTTGGACAAAGGGAAGACTGCCCTTCAGAGCTATTTCAAATGTCTGAGGGGTTGTCAGATGGACTTGTTGTGTGTGGCTTCAGATGACATGGCTTAGGACCACAGAGTGGGAATTACAAGGAAGCAAATTTTAGGCCCTGAAGAGAGCTGGGTCAGATCCCGGAGGGTCAAAGGAGAAAGGGCTGTCAAAAGAGTAGGAGTCTGGAGATGGGGGGTGTCACCCCTGGAAGGGATCAGGGAATGGCTGGATGGTAACAATTTGGGGGTGGGCTGAGAACAGAGAGGACTCCTGCCAGGTTATCAGAGAAACTCTAAGAATCGAGGATAGAGTACTCCAGCAAGACATGAAGAAAGCCTGAGGTCCTGAAAGGCTCTGTCAGTCTCTATGGAGACAGCAGGGAGAATGCCCCCAACTCCTCACTCACAGAGGGGCAGGCAGCAGCAAGGAGGTGCTTGTGGCCTTGGGGGAGCAAAAATAATGGCTGTATCCCACTCACACCACCTATGAGCAAATAAGACAGGGTGAGAGTGGAGAGTTGCTAAAATTCACATAACTCTCAAGCCTTAATTTAGCTGCAAGAACTATGTTTTTGCCAAGATTAATAGAACTCCTTCCCCCCATATGAAAACGTTATCTCCTCTTCTTTCTTGGTGAAGAGAGACAGAAGGAGACAAGAAGAGGGGGCAGAGGAGAGAAAAGACAAGAAGGAAGGCAGAAGAGAAGCAGGAGAGGAAGGTGAGGCTGTGCTAGTTGGAGGCTGTAAATTTGGAATGTCAACGGTCACCCACGGTGTCTTGGTGCCAGGTCGCTAGAGGTGTTGGCAGGCTACCCTTGAGGCAGGCTGGTGGCAGGACAAGAGCCCTGGGTTGGAAGATAGCTGCTAGAAGCTCCCATCCCAGCCCTGCCTCTCTCTAACTCTGAGATCCTGGGGGAGCCACAGCATCTCTAGCTTGGCATTTCTTTCTACAAAACTCGGGGTTGAATTAGATGGCCTGTGAGGTCCTTCCCAGCTCTTGGGAGTTGTGGCTTCATGATCACTGGGCATTCAAGCCATGGCCCGGCAGAGCTGAGGACTAGGGACAGGGATAACCTATGATCTTTTGTCCTGCTACCTGGTTTCTTGGGGTTCTTGGAATTTTTTTTAGCCCACTTGGTGGGGGCTGCCCAAATCTCGGGCAGAGGAATTCTGGGGCTGAGCCAGCTGACGGGGCGGGGGAGAGGAAGGAGGGAAGGGAGCAGTGGGAGAGGGAAGTACTCACAGCAGGAGGAGATGGGCACGCTGATGGCCAGGATCACCCAGGCGATGTCCATCTTGCTCAGGCAGATGGTGGCCCTGTGCTGGGGTTTGTCCCCTTCGGCCACATGGGAGATGTTCCCTGCTGTTCCAGGCTTCCAGGTTCCGGCGGGGACCAGGCGGTTGAGGAAGTTTCCTGTGGCCGTAGACACCACTGTGGAGAGAGGACTGGGCACCCTGTCGGTCATGGGGAGGGTGGCCGCAGCCTCCTCCCTGGCTCGAGAAACAGTGCTTTGTGAGACCCCGGGGGGGTGGGCTGGAGCCCACGGGGTCGTGGATGCTCCCTGAGGAATCCCCTGGGAAGGGGCTGAGACACTGGCATCGAAAGCGGCCTGGCTGGGCCCCGTGGCAGCTGTAGAGGCCCCAGCACTGGCAGACAGAGGGCTGCTGGTGCTAGGGGTGACAGTAAGCCAGGAGTCACTGTGGCTGGGGCTGCCCTGCGGGTTGCTGCGGGGGCGCTGAGAAGGCACTGGGTCAGGTCGTGGACTGGCAGGGGCACCTGAGGCTGCTGTGGTGTCCAGCTCCCCTCCTTGGCTGGTGACAGTGGAGCCACCCCCTGGGGCTGCTCTGTGAAGGCCTGGCTTGTCCTCTGCAGGCTCCAGGGGGGTGGTGGGTGGTGCCCACGAGGTACTGCTGGGTGCCGTGGTTGCAACCACTGTCCGGGGCTGTGGTGAAGAGGAGTGGCCCCAGAGCGGGGTCCTGGGGGTGAGGGCAGAGGGCTCTGGCTCCACGGACCCTGTGAAGTTGCCCTTGTAGATCTGAAAGATTTTCCCCAGGGGCCGCTTCTGCCCCAGATGCGTGGAGCTCTGATTTCGTGCCCGCTGGCCTTCCTTCCTCCCAGAGTGGCCACTGGGGGCAGGTGGGACAGGGCGTGCTGAGCTCCCAGTCCCCTTTCGGGAAGAGCCTGGAGGTCTGGGGGGCCTGCGCGTGGCAGCCCTGGGGGGCGCTGTGTTGGGGCGGCTGGTTGCTCCCGATGGTTTTGTCAGCAGGATGGTGGGGGTGGCCTCTCCCGGCCGGCGGCCCTCTGAGCGGGAGGATGTGGTTGTCATGGCAGCTGGAGGGGGCCCCGTGGGCAGGGGGCTTTCAGAGCGGAGGGTGGTTGCTGTTGCCACAGTGGTGGAGATGGAGTCTGTAGGAGGGTGCCCATCTGGATGGGGTGTCGGTGTTGCCATGGGAGCTGTGGCCTGTGCGGAGGGTCCATCGGGATAGGGGGTCAGCGTCACCGCGGAGGAGTGTCTGGCAGAGCTGTGGGGTGCTGTCGCCATGGTGCCTGGGGGAGTGCCTGAGGGGAGGACCTGAAGAGATTCCCTGGGAGATGGTTCCTGGATGGCAAATGCCAGAGCTTCGGTCAGTGCCAAGATCAGGAGGAAGCCTTGAGAGGGAGACAGAGAGAACAGATGAAATACCTGGGGAGCAGCTTGTAGCCTGGGCCTTCCTTACCCACGACCTTGGGAAGCTCTGGGAACTCCCGAGGTCCACGCTGGAGCTGAACACTCAGTCGGACAGAACCATACGTGGAGTGGGGCAGGTCTGTCTGTCAGGTAGGTGCTACCCAGCACCTGTCGGGGAGAGAAACCAGCACCGGGGGAAGGCAGCAGAGCAGCTACCCAGCCAGCCTGTCCTTTCTCACATGCCTCTGAAGTGCTGCCGACCCCCACCCAGGGCAGCTTCTCAGAACGGGCTGGAGCTGGGGGTGCAGAAATAGGCTTGTGGCCTCCACATCTGCCTCTTCCTCTGCAGCCACGGAATGGCCAAGGCCACCTTACCCATAGGGAAGCCTGCAGCTTTGTGTGAGCCACCCAAGCTGATGAGGAAGGCCTGGGTGGCCAGAGCTGACCAACCCCTGTGCCCTTTTCTGAATCTTCCATCTATAAACTGGACAGAGGTACAAGTGGACAGACCTCTGTTCCTTCAGGCCCATTCACCAAACAATTAACGAGGTTCTACCCTCTCCTTGATCTTGGAGGACACAAAAATGAACAGGGCAATCTCCAGCCCTGCAGGAGCTTGCACACATCCACAAACAATCCTAAAATAAGACAAAGATGTCTCAGTGCTATAGAAGAATGACAGGCAGGAGGGGACAGGGGTCCAGAGAAGGGCAACCAGATCTGGAGCCCAAAATGTACTTTGCACAGTCTGGAAGAGGAGTTGCAATCTGTAAACACCGGCTGGTATTATGCCATTATTATCACCTGCTTTTCCTATGGCACTCATGCGGCTGAACTCTCTGTGGAAAGTCATCATTGGGGATATCTAGCCTTTTTAGTAGAAAGAGCCCTTTTGAACATTAAAAAACATGGATTTTGCATGATAGTCAATGTGTGTACTTTCAGTTCATTGAGAAAATGCACAAGGACAAAAGCCTCTAAGTTTAAATACATTTCTAAATATGCATGGATTTTATTAATCACAACAGCAGGTGCCTATATTGAAAAACAGTGCCTCATGCACACATGAGATGTAGGGTCTATTCAGATTGTAGACTGTAAGACTGGCTGTTTCCTGACAACACGTGAGTTGGGAAGAGCTGGTCTCTATAGCTGAGATGAGCCAGACTAAGGCCTGATTCTGAGCCATTAATGCCTCCTTGCTCACACAAACCCCCTTGTCATTCTCAGGCCTTTCCTTCAGCCTGCGCTGGGCCCCCAGACTATAAATAGAGAGCTCTGTCTCCATCTGATAATGCTCTCGAGCCTCTGGCCCCCATCAGATTCCAGCAGGACAAAGGCCCAAGGCAGGGGCCCTGGCTGTGATGTGCACCTGTCTTATGGGGAAGGCAAGGGCCAGGTGAGATTCTAGGAAACAGAGAGAGGTAAATCTCCTGGTGGCCTTTGACACAAGGCCCAGGAGAGGATCACATTAGGTGTGTGGCAGGGCCGTGGGGTGGACAAGTGTCCCTCTTGCCCTGCATTTCAAAATAGTAGGTGGGGGGAGGAGGAGGGACTTCAGATTGAACAGAGGGGTAGCGCCCACTTCCTCTAGGGCCAATGATTTCCCCAAAGAGCCTCTTTTTTTCTGAGTTTGCATTCACGATCTAGACCATATAGCAACAGTATGTTCTGCTTATTCAAATCGATCCTAAAAACTGTTCACTGAGCACCTGATCTGGCCCAGGCATTCATGCTCAGTTGAATCCTCAGGACCACTCAGTGGTGTAGGACACTGAGGTTCAGGGAGATTAGGTAACATGCAGAAAGTCCCACCGTAGCAGAAGTATGTGAGACCAGGGCTGTTCCTAAAATGTGCACTTTTTCTGGTCAACCACCATCAATGGCGTAGAAGGAGGAAGAAGAGCAGTAAGTTGCCTCCAAAGAAGAGACCATGTGCTGCTGTGCTCTGCAGTCAGCAGTTGGGCCAGCTCCCGGCCACAGCTTAATACTACAGGGACAATCTATTGTTAGGGCTGCTGGTGGTGACCTCCAGTGTTTTGAGGGACATTCCCTTCTAAGTCTCTGTTTGGCTCACAAGTGCCTTGGTTCAATGTAAGTGTTGTTAGGGATTGAATTGAGCTCTCTCACACTCCTATGTTGCAGCCCCAACCCCTAGTACCTCAGACTATGACTGTATTTGGAGGTAAGACCTTCAAAGTGATTAAGGTAAGACAAGGCCAATAGGGTGGGTCTTAACCCAATCTGACTGGTGTCCTCAGAAGAGGGGATAGAGAGACTCCGGGGCGTGTGTACACAGGCACGACCACATGCAGACAAAGCAGCAAGAGCGTGTTGCTGCAAGCCAAGGAGAGGGCCCAGGGATATCCAGCCCTGCTGGCACCTTGATCTTGGACTTCCCAGGATACAGAAATGTGAGAAACAGATTTGTAAGTGACTCAGCCCGTGGTACTCTGTTATGGCAGCCCTAGCAAACGGATACACATGGCTTATAGTAGAGATCCTCCGAAAAAGGAGGGAGGGAGACAGGGCTTTTGTGCAGGTGGTGTATATTAGGAAGTGATCCAAAAGGTCAGCTGTAGGGGCCTGAGACGAGTGGAATCGGGAAACCAATCTGCTCATAACAGGGCAGGTTATGAGCTGCTGTGGGTAGGCACCACAATCTCACTGGGGACCTCCCAGGAGCTGAGCAGCCTGTACCTCAAATTGCCTGAAAGGGGCACTCACACAGAGGCTCCCATCCCCACTGGTCAAGGGCTGCCCCTTGGGTGCTCAGGAGTCGTGCTTGGCTGGTCAGAGAAGCCCTGGGCCAAGGGGCTGCCCGCCTGTGCCCAGCTCACCAGCTGGAGTTAAAAACTCCTGCAACAGCTGGAGTTAAAATTAAGGGCTCAGGGATTCCTGGGGTCAAGCAGCAGATGTGTCAGACACAATCAGAGACTGGAGACCAAGGACACAGCAGTCTTTTGGCAGCAACATCAGGAGCAACACAAAGCTTTAGGAGAGACGCTGACTGACCGCAGGGACAGGCCCCTCTGGTGGGAGCTACCCTGGTCTCTAGGGAAACTTCCGCAGCTTTCCAGAGGCAGAGGGGTTAATATAGACTGGTCTTTAAAATACACAGGGAAAGAAATTCCTGTGACTTTCCCATCATCAGAGCTCCAGGGGCTAATGCTCCCAGCCGGGAAGCCTATGACTGGAATCCTCGGTGCAGTAAGATGTACAGTGTAAGTAAATATGTTAGCCCTGCTGCTGTTTTGTTTATTTGTTTGTTTAGTTGCCAGCATCCCCTGAAGTTATTTTTCTCTCTAGGAGGACTGCAGAGTTACCTCTTAGCCCTTTCCTCTTTGGACTTCAGAGTAGATCTTTGGTATGATGCGTGGACACTGCCATCCTGCATGTCAAGGGTTTTCACCTGGAGGGTGCCATTTAGATGCCACAAGGAGAGGGGACCTAGAGCTCATCTAATCCAATCCCCTTATTTCACAGGGGGGCAATGGAAGAAGGGAAGTGACTTGCCTAAGAACCCTCAGCTAGTTGGGGACACAGCCTGGACCACAGCCATTATTTCAAAGCAACTTTTCATTTTTCTCATAAAAATCACTACAGTGTTGCACCATCCAAACACCACCTTCAATTTCTACTGTCACCTTCAATATGGGAATCAGACAAGTTTACCTCTCCTCTTCCACACAAAAGGTTAACAACTGAATGGGATGCATACTGTCACAATAAACACGCAAGGCCTTCAACCCAGGGCTTCCCTAATACATGCAAATGTTCATTCAAGGCCCTTTGTGCTGGCCTGCGCATTCCCCCTCCCCACAATCTGGGGCTCCTGCCTCTTTGCATATTATTTGCATTGATTTGCATAATGGACTCTGGAGCCTCTAATTCCAAATATGTAAGAGAGACTAATACTAAAATCTACCTTGACGTGCTTGAAGTATGGAACCGATTTTTAAAACATGTTGGAATAAAGACAAGTGTTGTCGGGGGTAGAAACCCACAGATTGATGGGTGCCCAGATGTCACAGAAGGCCTCCTCCTACCAAAATTCCAATGCATACGTGAGCCCAGGACATGCCCTCCTCCTTCTGTGTATTTGGTTGGCTGCCCACAGTCCACAGTGGGCATGACATCTGCATCTGGCAAAGGCAAGGAAGGAATTGGTGAAGGGAGAAATAGCTAATATGTATCATGAACTGCTGGAAGGGCTAAGCCTGTGCTGACACATTTAATCCTCACGGCAATCTGATGAGGCAAGTACTGTTATTAGCTCCGTGCTGCAGTTGAGGAAAAGAAGCACAGAGAGGTACAGGAACCTGCCCATGGTCACACAGCTGGGGAACAGCAAGCTTCGACCTGAACCCTGGCAGCTTGGCTCCAGAGTCTACACTCTCACTACTTCACTCATTGCTCTGCTCTGCCCAACCCCCAGGATGCTCTGCACATCCAAAAGCAGTGATTCACAGCTTTGGGGAATTGATTTTCTATTGTTCTTTTCTTGACTTTTCTTCTCTCTTACATGTTTTCTTCTACCGCTATCCCAGGGCTCTCTATGACACATCTGGTGTTCTTTTAACAATTTAGTTAACTTCATTTTGCAAGTAACTGGGGGGAGCTTGCAGTAGTACAATAGAAGAACTGAAAAACTCTGCTTTAATTCTCTCCTCTTCCTTAATCCTGACAGCTCATGCACACCATTGTTTGAGAGAAGAAAAATTATATATATAAAGTTTCTTTTAAAATTATTTACACACACACCATATATTTGTTACTGGATAATTTGTATAAACCGAATTTTGTTTCATTTCCTAGTGATTTTAAATATCATATTCTTATAAGTAGGTCTTCCTTCCCCATTAATCTAGGTTTCTCCTGTAAGATATTTTGTCCATTGCCATTTTAAACCCTGTGAAAATTAATCATAGCAGTCTGAGAAGTCTTCTGAGCCATCCTCTGTCACTAAGCAAGGTGGCAGCTGGCCCATCCCAGATGCTTGGTGTGGTGATTTAAAATTGTGTCTGTAAGTTCTCCAATACTCCTCCCACCAAGAAGGAGAGTCTATTTCTCCACCCTCGGTACCTACTGGGCCTTTGTGACTGCCTTGATGAACACAGTGAAGCAAAGGTGACACCACATGCTTTCCCCGGCCAGGGAAGAAAAGATCGTGCAGTTTCTGCAGGTTTCTGTTGGAGGCTTTCAGCTCCTATGTAGGAATGCCAGTTCCCTTGAGGTGGCCCCATGGAGAGACCTCATGGTGAGAGACAGAAGCACCTGAGCAGCTATCCCAGCCCCAGCCAGGCATCAGACATGAGAATAAAGAAGCCTCCCAGATGACCCCAACCCCGGGCACTATTGGATGGAAAGCACACAAGAGACACCAGATGAGAGCCACCTACCTGAGCCCAGTCAACCCTAAGATTTGTGAGCAAAATAAATGATTATAACTGCTTTATGCCACTGTTTTTGTTCTTTGGGTTTTTTTTTTTTTTTTGCATCTATAGATAACTGAAACCCTTAGGAATTTAGCTTCTGCTTCTGATGTCTCAACAACAAAAGGAAAGAGTATTTACAGCATACCAAATCTGGCCATCAAGTCTGTTTTCTACATGGGCAATAACATACAACCGTACCAGGAAAGGGGCTTTTCTAATTTCAAGATTATTGCTCTTCAATTGGAAGGGATACTAGGACTCTTGGTATCTAACTCTTTCACTTTACAGATGAGAAGGCTGAGGCCCAACAAAGTGAAATGGCTTATTCTGGCCACACAGCTACATAGGGTTAGGGACAGGAAGGGACCCAGGCCAACTCATTGCCCGGCCAATTCAATTAATGTTTCAAACTCAGTGTTCTTTTTATATTCACTGTGGCTCCAGTATTCTAATGTGCTCCATCCTCTGAACTTCAATGATTTCTTTTATTTAAAAGATCAAATATAAACTCCTAATTACTTGGAGCATGGTTACCCTTAATCAGAAATAAATATGCATCATTGACTTCAGGGTGACCTGGGTGACTAATTTTAAGAGGGAACCCATGCCTGTGGCCTTGCTTCTTTATGAAACCAAGGAGTTTTGGGTGCAAGTCTTTCCCTTCTACAGGCTGCCACATTTCAAATGTTCCCTCTTATCAAGTCCTGCTGGAGACATGCCTCCTATCACAGGGCTGCAGGACAGAAGGTTCAGGTCAGTGCTCTGAACTAACTGTGGTCACCACCTGGTGGGTTTCAGAAATGTCTGAGATTACTGGTTCCACAGCTAGACCGACAAGGTCCATGGACTTGACAAGGTCCATGAATTGTTTCCCAGAGTATAACCTCTTGAACATGTTCTTCAGGAAGAAAACCATGTGAGATGGGCTTGTGTGCCCCAGACACACCTGTGGCCTCCAGCCAGCATGCATTCACCTTGTGCTGTAGCTCTGGAGGCTGACAGATCGGATCTTCCTAATAAAAGCATGTACAGACACATGAACACACACACGTGTGCTCACATATATACACACTGACACAGAGCACAGGTCCTTTCCTGGGATCAAGAAACAGGCAAGAATGACAAATTTGCAGCTTGGGTCCCCCCCATCATCTTCATCCTAACATATGGTTAAGTCATTTGTCCAAGGTCAAAATGACTGCTGTGTAGCAGTACCAGGATTTAAACCTAGGTTTCTCTCACCCTGGCTGCCAAAGAGATCCTGGAGACTGAGAAGCCTGCATAGCCCAGGGAGGGACCTATGTGGAAAGGAACTGAGGCTCCTGGCCTTTAGTCCTAGCTGAACTTCCAGATGACAGGCAGTACCAACTTGTTAGCTGTGTGAGTGAGCCATCTACAAAGTGGATAGATCTTCTAGCCCATCAACAAGAAGTATTTACATAGCATTTTCTTTTTAGGAGACAGGGTCTTGCTCTGTTGCCCAGGCTAGAGCGCAGTGGCATCATTACATCATTATAGCTCACTGCAGCTTCGAATTCCTGGGCTCAAACAATCTTCTTGCCTCCGCTTCCCTAGTAGCTGGGACTATAGGCATGCATCACCATGTCTAGCTAATTTTTCAAAATATTTTTTGTAGAGATGGGATCTCACTATGTTGTTCCAGCTGGTCTTGAACTCCTGGCCTCAAGTGATCCTCCCACCTTGGCCTCCCAAAGTGCTGGGATTACAGGCATGAGCCACCATGCCCAGCTGATTATTATTGATTTTAGGCTATAAGTTTTGGGGTGGTTTGTTAGGAAGCAGCAGTAACTAGAATATCACTCATGTAGAAGTGAAATCAAAGCTCCTTCGGTGACTGTTCTGGATTTAGACATCAGGGTTTTTTTTTAGTGCTGGAGCTCAGCAGGCTGATTTTGACTTGGGTTTCCTTATTGTCCTTTCCTGACCAGACTCAGGGAAAGGAAAACACCCCAATTCTAGGCCCTTCCTCCAGCATGATGATTTCTCTGATTGACAGCCACAGGTTCACTCCCAGGAAGAAAAGAACACATGCATGCTAGGAGGGCCATGAAGCTTCCTGGCACACACTTTATGGGCTTGGGGTACAGATGGGATAGAGCTGGGGGCTCGGCCACGGTGCCAGCATATCGGGGACATGGCTATTTCCCTCAGGAAGCTGCTGTTCTAGAAGGAGATAAGTCAGCTGTGACAGGGCACAAACTCACACGCTAAGTTCTCTCAAAGACTTTTCCCAAACAAAAATGAGAGTCAGAGTTAGACAGATGAAAAGGTCAACTGAGCCTCTAATAAAATAACAGAGTCATTAATATTCAGAGAATATCTCTTTGACATCATGGGAAAGAACACAAATGCACCAGTTCAGACTGCCTTGTACACTCCTAAACTAAAAGGAAGAGGCTAATAAAAACATATTCCATGTTTTACAGTAGGGAACCTGACAAACACTGTGTCAGCCAGGTGATCAAGGGCAACACCAACAGGGATACAGTCATGTTGATACTATGTCCCTTGGTATGAGAATGGTACTTTATTTCTGCACTCCCCCGCCCAAACATATAACCCCAGTGTAATCATAAGAAAAACATCAGAAAAACCCCAACTGAGGGACATTTAAGACATCAAAAGGTCATCAAAAACCAGGAAAGTCTGAGAAACGGTTACAGCCAAGAGGAGTCTAAGGAGACATGATGACTAAATGCAATGTGGTACCCTGGATGAGACCCTGGAACAGGTAAAGGACATTAGGCTAAAACAAAGGGAATCTGAATGAAGTACATGCCGTGTTTCCCCGAAAATAAGACCTACCCATAAAATAAGCCCTAACAGGATTTCTAAGCATTTGAGCAATATAAGCCCTACCCCGAAAATAAGACCTAGTGATGGGTGTGGCTATGCAGCGTATCTGCACAACCCATGCATTTCATCGCAGAGTGGTAAAGAAGACGAGCAGCCCTTCTCATCTGCCCCATTGTGACAGCTACTATCCCAGAGGTGACCAGAAAGGTGCGGGCAGCCCCACCAACAAAGTCGGCTCCCCCGTCAGGTCCTGGCCATCCTGTGCGTGCTGCAAACTGAGGCTTTGATGGGGAAATAACACGTCCCCTGAAAATAAGCCCTAGGGTGTCTTCTTGAGGAAAAAGAAATATAACACCCTGTCTTATTTTCGGGGAAACAGGTACTTCAGCAAGAATAATGTATCAATATTGGCTCATTAATTAACAAATTAATGAGCTCATTAATTAACAAATGTACCATAGTAATATAAGATGTTAATAATAGAGGAAACTGGGTACAAGGTATCTAGGTATCAATGTATCTCTGTATTGCCTTTGCAGCTTTTCTGTATATTTAAAACTATTCTAAAATTTAAAAAAAATTTTCAAAAAAAAAGGTCCACATAGGACAGACAGCAAGGATGATGTGGAGGCTATCCCGTGGGGTGGGTTCTAGAAGGGGCATAACTGAAGTGGGGTTTGTAGTTAACTTGCCCAGCAACCTGTGTGAGACCATGTGTCCGCAGGTGGGGGCATGCAGATGGCAGTTGGTGGGGGGATAAGGCCTTTCCTTTCTTCTTACCAGCTTCGGGCTCCTCAGGTCTCTCTTAATCTAGTGGGGAGATTCTCATCTAATGTATCTACTGATGTGTTTTGGAGCCTACTTAGAGAGAGAGAGAGGAGGGAAGATTCCATGACTGTTGCTGCATCTGTCTGTATTCCCCCAATTCTCACCTTTTTAGTATTTTCATTCAAAGTGTGGACTTTGGAGGTGAAATGGTCAGGGAGACTAGTACCAGCCTGAACACAGTTTTTAACCTGTTCAAATTCCAGTTGAGGAATCAGGGTAAATGCCACCCATGTAATATAAACAGCCGCCACTTGACCAAGCCAGCTAAGTGAAAATCAAAGCCTATTCGTCGTTATCATGGAGGTAGATAGCCCTGTGTTTAAACATGGAGGCCATATAAGGCCATATAAGGTTTTGGACATGGATACCTCCATCCATTCTAAATTTCTGCCCATACTCCTTTCCTGCTAGGTGACAACGCATTCATCTCAAAATCCAACTTCACTGACACCTTGTCTTGGCAAAGTGAAGGTCCTGCAGACTGTGGCTCCCTGCCCAGTGCTCCTAGGGTACTCTGTCCTCAATCATATTGTGACTCTTCTCCCCAGAGACCTTCAGTAGAGGGCATAGTGGGAAGGCCACAGACCTGGGGTCAGTGGGATTTGGGTTCAATCCTGGTTCTGTAACTTCCTAGCTGTGGACTTCAGGCAAATGAGTTAAGCTTTGTTTTTCTCAGTTGTTATAATAAGGATAATAGTGCCTAACTGCAGGGTGCTTTCAGGAGTGGGAATAAGAGATGAAGATGCATGGAGGGCCCCACACAGTGCCTGGCATTCAACAGGTGGTAGCTCTAGTTTTAGTTTCTAAACTAAACTTATAGGGCACTCCCCTGGGGCTGTGAGCCTTTTGAGTTGAGCCGTCTGGAGCCCCAGAACTTAGTTCACGACCTGACACGTAACAGGAGCACAGTAATGCTTTTGAGACAACGTGAGAATGAAAGAGTACTTAAATAATTCCGCACACTTGCATTATTTGCAGCTGAATGCTTACCACAAAATTAGAGAGGTTTGTTTCTTTGAAGACAGTGCCAACGAAAGAAAGTGGTAAATAATGTCAATTCTGTGACACAGCAGTTCAGGGTGTGCATGCGTGTGCACGTGTGTATTTGTCTTGTTTTTACTTTGCTTGTTTCAGCTATTAACATTAATTGCTTCAAACAAGCACATCCCACAGGCCAGAGGCAGCAGAAGGGTGAGCTGGAACCTGCTTGCTGCAGATCTGCTCCCGACACCCTCTCCTGCAGTGGCCCGCACTGTGGTGGGCGCCACTCCTAATTACCCAAGCCTCTGGCCTGCATTTCTTTCCAAAGTTCCAATGGGTGGTGTGAGAGCGTTTCCAAGATTTGGATTTTATGGAGACGAGTTCCAGGTTTTGTTGGTTCAGACTTATGCTTTTTGAAAGTTTTGATGGGAACAGTAGGAAGTAGGACAAAGTGGAGGAGTTTTTGCTGGGGGGCAGCTGATGGGGCAGCTCCAAGAAGGAACAGGCCCACGTGTGTCTCCAGAACGCTTAGCTCCTATAAACCCAACACGCACTCCTAGAGCCTGCAGCCCACAGCTTGGGTGTGGCCCAATAGGCTCCTCAGAGCGCCTAACAGGACCTCCGGGACTGCCAAGGAACCCTGTGGAGAGTCCTGGGACCTGCCCAAAGAGGCTGTGGTACCCGGCCTGACCAGAGCAGCGTCTGTGTACACTTAGCCTCACAATCTCCAAAGCCAGAGGAGAAGAAAAAGACACAAAGTCCAAGCCTGATTATGCCTGAGAATCACTTCCTAAAAAGAGCATTGGGGGCTTTTGACCTGACATCCTCCTGGGTGTGCTGACAGTCTAAAGTGTCATCTCAGCACAAAAGAGCTTGCTGAAGAGGGAGGAGAAGAGGCTGCAGCTAGTGGCTAGCAGGGACGATGGTGAAGGGTGAGGAGGAGGGGAGAGGGCAGGGCAGAGCCCACCGAGGAGGGGCTCATGTCCAAGAAGGGGTCTGCTCCCTACTCCTGAGCCCCCGCGGCCTCCCCTGTAGCGTCCGGCTGCTTGGTATTCTCGCTCGCTTCCCGGCGGTGGCTGCAGGGCTGTCTGGCCCCGCTCTCCTTGGTTGCCAAAGGTTCACTGCCTGCTCCAGTTTGCCTGGAACAAAACAGCTCAGGCAACACAGCTGCGCATGCTTGTAAAATTGCCTAATTTCCCATTTCAAGGCAGGCTGCCCATACCCCAAGGTATAATTTAGGTTTTGGGCATGAGTCGGATTTCACAATTGAATTCTGAAACTCAGTCCTCTAGGCGGTGCATGCTTTTCCTCCCCTGCTCCCTCCTCCACTGTCCATCCCCTCCACTACCAGTACTGATACTACCACTAATGCTAAATTTCCACTTATTGAGCACCTACTATGTGCCACACACTGTACTAAGCAATTTCTGTAAAGCATCTTACTCAATCTTCACAAACCCTATGATGCAGAAAAGAACAAACCTTAACCCATATCCTCAAAGGACCTATATGATTATAAGGTACCCAAGCTCCACCTCTTTATTATTCTCTTTTGGGTATAGATCTGTGGATTTCGGTACCTGTGTGATTAACTGTGAATTTGAAGATAGCTTTCCGGTGAAAAAACTAATAAGACCATTGTGTCCACATAAAACAGGGGAACAAAAACAATATACACAGAACAAGGAGAGAACAATGGAAGAGGATCTATAATTCAGGACCATGTTGGGTAGAACAGATTTTAGTGTAGCAGCTTGTCAGGGAACCCAAGAAAGCTGGAGGAACCCAGGAAGGCTCCCTGGAGGAGAGGAAAGCTGAGTCCTTTTATTATCACTCCATTTGTTCATCTTTTCATTCACACATTCAACGAACATTTATTGAGGGCTGAGTGTGGCTTTGTGTCTCTCAGATAAATTAGTATCCTGATTTCAGCCATGGAGGTGGCTGTGGTTACCTCATTCCCTTCCATGAGCAATAAAATGCATATTGTCAGGGCAAATTCTGGCAAATTCTGAAAAGTTAAGAGTATCCATCGGTAGAAAATCTTTACAGTGTGCTATGTTCAGAACAGGAGCATACATTTAAAAAGCATCTAGTATATTTGCAAATGTTTTACTCCTGCAAACTGATTTCACACAGCAACTTTTGTGAGGTTGGTCTCATTCCCTAAAACTGAGATTCAGAGAGGTTAAGAGATTTATTCAGGGTGGAGCCATGATGCACACCTAAGTACATTCATGTTTTTCTCTCCTGTTTCCTGCTTTCTATTTTCAGCCGTAGATGCTGCCAGCAGCAAACTACTTTAGTAGTAATGCTTGATTACTTCTGCTCCTGGTGAGCTCAGCACCTAATCAAAGGGCTCCTAGCTTCAGCAGGCCTCAGAGAAGAGAACAGGACGACCTTGCAGAGTTAGGCTTTCCAGGGCCATTCCATTCTTGTCTGACCTCCACTCCAGGCACTAGTTCAAACCCTGCTTGCTTCTGAGATGAACCCAAGAAAATAAGATCAGGGTGAAAACTGGAGCAACATCCCTTGAAAAACTCTAACCTCCAGCTAAACGTGGGGGTGGCATGGGGAAGGTCTACTGCAACCAACTTGCAGACACACCCTCCTCAGTAATAGAAGGGTAGCTGCCCTATCTCCTAGGTAGGAGGAGGAGGGAAAGGGGTTCCTTGCTTCTGAAATTTGCTTAGCTGATTCTCCCTTACCCAACCACAGCTCCTAACAACCCAGATACTCAAGGCACATCGATAACACCCCCCATGTATATCCTGTGCCCTCTTTCTTCTCTTTCCTGAGGAGTGTGGAGAGAAAACACATACTGGAATCAGACCTAGGTATAAATCCACTCACTAGCTTTATTACCTGGCATCAGTTTCCAAGATAAGCTAGCTAGGTTGGGATTCTGTCCAGCGCTTTCCATTCACCATGGTGTCTTCTCTTTGGTTCTTTTAGATTTTGCATTGAGCTTACACAATGGACGCTGCCCCTGCTGTCCACCACCTGGCTTCCGCCCCCAAACCCCCAACAGTAAGGCTCTTCTTCCACAGCAACTGGAGTGTTGATGGCTGAGGGCACATGGCTGAGCTTGCCTTCGGGAATGGCCCTGGGAAGAAGAGAGCTGCCTTGCTCAAGGTTACACCCCCTTCCTGGAAAACCTGTATCCAAGGACTGGTTTGCACGGGGTTAACTGCAGCTGCCTTAAAAGAGCTTCCTTGACTCAATTAGGGAGGGCCGTGAAGGGCCATCCCAGCCCCAGAGTTCCCCATAGAACTCCTTGGCTAAGGCCTTGGTGTGACTGCATGACTGCACCACAGCCCAACTTCTCCCCCTGCCTAATCCTGCCTCCCTTACTCTCCTAAGGGTATTGATTCTGGGAGCAATTCTGGGACCAAAACCTCCTGTATGCAAATTTCCAGCTCCTAGTCTGCTTCCTGGGAACCAGGTCTGCAGCAGATGGTATGCAATCACTGCTCGTGGTGAGGGGATGGTTACTCCTTTTTGTCTTACTCCCCTGGATTCCTTCCATAGCTAGGCTTCCTTGATGTACTCCTTCCTGGTTCTGGTTGCCCGAATCATAATGCCACTCTAACAGATGGTATGTAAGGCTTTCATTCTTGCCATTGTGTATTTTCTCACATCTTTCCATTAGCCTGGAAGCTCCTTATGAATAGGCAATTTCAAATTTAATTTTAAAATATTCCTTCTCACCCAGTCATATTTAGTGATAGTTGGTGACACTTAATCCTGCTGGCTACACACGCTTGACAAATCCCTTATCACTGCCCCACCTTCCTCTCTTACTATTTAATTCATTCAGCACACACTGGCTGTCCTGTCTGAGCTAGGAATTGTCTGTGCTATGGGGACACACAAAGAAATGTTCTCTCCCTACCATCCAGGGAGCTGTGGTTGAGCCTTGTGGTAAAGCGGGTGAGCCCAGGTGGGACTGCCAAGGTTCAAACCTCCCTCTCCCACTCAGTGATCTGGGGCAAGTTATTTAAGCTCTCCAAGCCTTAGTTTCCTTATCTTTAAAATGGGAATAATAAAAATATTATTATTATAATCCTATTATTATCCACCTCATAGGATTATTGTGAGGATTAAAGGAGGTACACTGTCGGCATTATTTAAGTCTGCATTGTCCAATATGGTAGCCACTAGCCACATGCAGCTACTGAGCACTCTAAATGTAGTTACATGCTCTAAGTATAAAATACATACTGAATTTCCTCCCCCACTTTTAGAAATTTGTATATATTCATGGGGTACAAATACAATTTACTATTAAATACATTGATATATTACACTGTGGTGAAGTCAGGGCCTTCAGCATATACATCAATGAAGCAATGCACATGGTACCCACTAAGCAACCTTCCATCATCCAACCCCCTCTCACTCCCCAACCCCTGTGAATCTCCATCATCCATCATTCCACACTAATCCATGTATACACAGTATTTGGCTCCCACGTGTAAGTGAGAAGGTGTTGTCTTTCTGTGTCTGAGTTGTTTCACTTAAGATAATGGCCTCCAGTTCCATCCATGTTGCTGCAAAAGACATGATTTCATTCTTTTTTTACAGTCGAATAGTATTCCGTTGTGTATATATACCACATTTTCTTTAACCAATATTCTGTTGATAGATACTTTGGTTGATTCCACATCTTTGCTATTGTGAATAGTGCTGCAATAAACATATGAGTGCAGGTATCTTTTTATATATTGATTTATTTTCCTTTTTGAAGAGCTAGGACTACAGGTGCATGCCACCATGCCTGGCTAATTAAAAAAAATTTCTTTTGAGTGGAGACAGGGTCTTGCTATGTTGCCCAGGCTGGTCTTGAGCTTTTGGCCTCAAGTGATCTTCCTACCTTGGCCTCCTAAAGTGCTAGGATTATAGGTATTAGCCACCACGCATGTGCGGGGAGTGGGCTCTGTGGCTAGTGAGTGCATTGGAGCAGGCTTCCGGGAGTTGAAAGAAGAGACGGGCAGCAGTGGGCAGGCGAGACATGTTCCTTTACTGTTGGGGGAAATGCAGCCACAGCGAAAGCATGGCCGAGAACATGGCAAGTACTTATATACGGCTCAGAACAATAGTGGCAACATGCCATGGGAAAGCATGATCACATGGGTTCACACAGGAGATAACACCTTGGGTACATAACCGTGCTGACTCATGCCTCCCTGGAAGGCTGGTGGAAGACATGCTGGCAATTACTTTAGTTTGGCCTAAGAAACCTATTGCCCATACAAATGAATTTCCCTTACGGCATGGCCTCCAGTTTTGAAAACTAGTATAAAAAATGTAGAATATTCCATTAATGACTTTTTGTATTGATTATCTGTTGAAATGATAATATTTTAGATATGTTGGGCTAAATATATTCTTAAAATTAATTTTACTTTTTTATTGATGTGGCTACTATACAAATTGAAATTATATGTATGGCTCATATCATATTTCTATTGGACAGTGCCGATCTAAGTTTTTGCTATAAAAATAATAACGAAAAGCAAAATATAAGAACTACCATCATAGAGGTATATATACTGCCAGAAGGGCCACTCTAAGTGTGGAGGAGCAGCATCAGCACCACCTGGGAATCTGTTAGAAAGGCAGAGTGTCAGGTCCCCCTTCCAGATTGAACTAGCAACTCTGAAGAAAGGCCCTGCAATCTCTGTTTTAAAAAGGCCTCCAGGTGATTCTGATCTGACCAAAGTTTAAAGGTACTGCCCTAGGGGAGTACAGAGGAATCAGTAACCAGTCTAGGTAGAGGAGGAGACCATGTTATCCACCACACTAGTAATGTTGAAGACGGAGGGCAGGGGAGGCCACACAGAAACGGTCCCGGCATTTAGTAAGTTTGACATAAAAATAGTCAGAGGGCCCACAGCAAATCTCCATCCCACTCGGCTTGGCTCCTCCAGATGCTTTTTTCTGGAAACAATGCCCTCTGGCCTGGTTGGGTCCCCCGCCTTTGCACCTTTTTCATCTAAATCATGCCAAGAACAAATGGAATCTAAACGGTGTGCCCTTAGTGGAATTAATTTGCATTTCTACAGCATGACCTCCATAGGCGTGTGTGCTATTCCCTGTGATGTGCTCACCACCAGCCGGACGTGGTGCAGATGGGCAGCCCAGGTTCAGGGCAGAGTGCATGAGGAATGCAGCAAGAGCTCAGCGGCCAGCCCGTGACAAGTGGGTCGGCTTCTAAATAGAGCCACTTCCTGAGAGCACATAAGCCAGGGTAGGATTAGCAGTGGCTGCGGAGATCCCTTCCCGTTAGGAGAAGATTCTACACTGACTCTATGATTTGGCACTTTGGATTTATGGTCTTTATTTTCTTTGGGGCTCCTACCAAATAGATGCCTTTCAGTAGATGAAGCCCAAATTTTGCCCTCGGTCTTCATAGAGAAGGACATGAGTCCAAAGAAGCCCCTGCATTATGGCGTGGGTATGACACATTGTGACTCAAGGGACTTGGTAAGCTCAGGCTCCATTTCTTTCCCTGGGGGAATGGGCTGGGATTGCTGGGAAGAAGGGGCTCCATGGGACATCATCGCTGTGGAGGATGCTGTGGGTGCAGAACAAACTCATCCTTACACAGAAGCCTGGCTTTGTTCTCTGCCCTCCCCACCCTCTGCTTGAGGTTCCTTTTTATTTAAAGTTTGTGTACCTGCAGCCATCTTTGCTCACAATGATGGTATCACCTTTATGCACTGTGAATTATGCTGCAGAACTTTTGGGCCAGCAGCAAGGTTTCTGTTATACTGTTTTGTGTAAATACGAATAGCCTTGGGTCTGGGGCCCTCATCCCCCCACAGCAGGAAGGGCAAGCATCACAACATCCGCAGTGACAGCCGCATCAGGTTTACTGGCAACAACACTAATAATATTAATTATAGAAGTGATAGTTACAGTGAGGGTGGTGGTTAAGAATGGTCAAATAGGCCGGGCGCGGTTGCTCAAGCCTGTAATCCTAGCACTCTGGGAGGCCAAGGCCGGCGGAACGCTGAAGATCAGGAGTTCAAAACCAGCCTGAGCAAGAGGGAGACCCTGTCTCTACTAAAAAAAAAAAAAAAATAGAAAGAAATTAATTGGCCAACTAAAAATATATAGAAAAAATTAGCTGGGCATGGTGGCGCATGCCTGTAGTCCCAGCTACTCAGGAGGCTGAGGCAGAAGGATTGTTTGAGCCCAGGAGTTTGAAGTTGCTGTGGCACTCTAGCCCAGGCAACAGAGTGAGACTCTGTCTCAAAAAAAAAAAAAAAAAAAAAAAAAAAAAGAATGGTCAAATAGATATCATTTATTTGGTCCTACTATGTTCCACGTACTGTGTTAAATACTTTCCTACTATGCCAGATTATATTTTCCAAACATGACTGTGCCAAAATACATCAGCCCACAGGTTCTTTTAATAATGCGATGTTGATTGAGAGGTGGAGTCTGTGTTCCCTCCCTTTGCATCAGGGCAGGCGTGTGACTCCGGCAGAAGTGACTCAATGAGTTCCAAGGCTAGGTCATAAAAGACAATGTGTGATAAGTCCAGCCACCCTGGAGCTACCACACAGAGGTGGAAGGAGATGCCCAAGGAGTCCCAGCTGTCCAAGCCCCCAGCTGTATGAATCTTCCCAGCAGCAACCACCAGACATGTGAGAGGGCAAACCTTCAGGTGACTTCAGCCTAGTTGACCTGCGATGAGCTGTTCCCTCTAAATCCTGTCCAAATTGCAGGTTTTCTAACAAAATAAATGGTTTCATGGTTATAAAATGCTATTTTTTGGGTGGTTTTGTTACACAGTAATAGTAAATGGAACTCCTACGTGATGTCATTAATCCACACAGTAATCTTTCAAACTAGGCATTACGGCTATCTTACAGATGAGGAAATATGCAAGGGGTTAAGTAATTTGCCTGAGATTTCACAGCTGACATGTGGCAGAGTTGAGCTGCAAGCCCAGGACTGTCTTGCTCTGAGCACAGGATCTTGGAGTCACACCTTACCTAGCTTGGCCACTACAATGGGTCTGTAACCCTGCCTAAGAATGTCTGTTAGATTACACATGAAGTCACATGGACATCTGTAAACAGAAATGACCACTAGGTCTTTTCATATGTCATCCTTAAAAAGTCTGCAGATAAGGTTGATTCCTATGCCTGGTATGAAAAGACATTTGACCTTGAAGTGGGAATGGGAACAAAGGATGCTGGTGGCCGTGAGCTTGCATGAGGGCTGTGATGTCCTAGAACTTTGGAGGACTTTTAGAGGTTGGCCTATTTATTTTTCTTTTTAAACCATCCATAATATTATTTTAAGGAATGTGTTCTAAGAGTCAAAAGGCTTCTTCACTGTCTTTTACTCTGGAGTCCAGTTAGTTTGTAAGCTGGAGATAGTCCATTTGAGATAATCTTTCAGGGATACAGAAAAGTCGGATGTGATGCTTACATTTCACCAGCTGTTACACCCAAAATGACTTGGGGACTGCACACGGAATGGGCAAACAGAGGGAATACCATTAGAGAAAGTGCACAGTAAGTGGGAGGAATGATCACCAGCCTCACTTGTGGTGGATGGGACCTTCAACCAGGTGGAGCAGGTCTGCTCCTGCAGAACTGGTTTCCGTACCAGATCCCCCAGCTGGCTTGGCTAAACACAGAACAGATGCAGTAAATTTCTCTGCATTTATATTTCTTTTCTCTCTATTCTTCTGGGGGTTCCCACACTTCAGAGACTTATCCTATCTACAATCGTACTGGAGGCCTGACTTGACCCATCTTCTAATCATTGAATATCCCTTCCTCTTTCATTGCTCCTTTTTGAGTGACTCAGGGAGTCATTTGTTCCTTTCTTTTTAAAATTAACTTTGAGATATAATTTATATGCAATAAAATTCACCATTTTAAGTGCACATATTGGTGAGTTTTAACAAATGTATACCTTTTGTAGCCACTACCATAATCAAGACACAGAACACTTCCATCTCACCATAAAGTTCCCTTGTGTCTCTTTGTAGTCTAATCTCCCCAGCTCCCACTCCAAGCAAGGGATCTGATTTCTATCACGTTAGGTATATTTTTTCTGTTCTAGATTTTCATGTAAGTGGAATTAAATAGAATAATTTGTGTCTGGCTTTCATTCAGCATAACATCTGTGAAATTTATCCATTTGCTGCATGGATCAGTGGTTTATTCCTTTTTTATTGCTGTGTAGTATCCCGTCACATGGATTTTTTTTTCCCTCTCCCCCAATTTGCATATTCATTCATCTGATGATAAACATTTGGGTTGTTTCCCATTTAGGGCTACTATGAATAAAGCTGCTGTAAACATTTGTTTACATGTCTTTGTGTGGACATATGTTTTCATTTATCTTGGGCAAATACCTAGAGATGGAACTGCTGGGACATATGGTAAATGTATATTTAACTTTGTTAAAAACTGCCAAACTATTTCCCAAAGTGGTTTACCATTTTACATTTTTGTCTTAAAATTTAATTATGTTGATGAATAGATTGATTAATTGATTGTTTAGGTAATAAAATATATTGGCATAATCCAAAAGGCAAAATGCAGAAAATAAATACAATGCAATGTCTTCCAGCGTCAACCCACCTGAAGGTGAGCAGTGTTATCAGTTCCTCAAGGACTGGAACATTCACAAGCAAACAATTACTTACAGTTTACTTCTCTCACTTTTTACACATATGAGTGTGTCCTGGACATACCTTGTTTTTCTCACTTAACAATATATCTTGGCTATTGTTAAAGAGTAAGAGTGTTCGGAGGAACTCTACCCATTACTCTGTACCTATAAGAAAAGGGTTCCCAAATTAACTTGGGAAAATGCTGCATACTATGGCTACCTCTTAGAAATTGATAATACACATCATCTTATTAAAGCCTCTAAGAAGTCCTAGGATTAAAAAAGCAGAGTTTCCAAAATTATTTGACTAGAGAATCTTGCTTTGTAGCAATATCTACTTAACATTTTGCAGAATGAGAATTCTGCAGAATAGTCTCAGAGAAGCACTTACGTAGATGAAGAATGAACATACTTTTTCTGTAAAGGGCCAGATAGTAAACATTTTAGGCTTGTGGATATGGTCTTGGTTGCAATTACAGTACTCAATTCTGCCATTGTAGGGTGAGAGCAGCTGCAGACAAGATGTACCTGAATGGGTGTGGCTGTTTCAATAAAACTTTATTTACAAAAAGTGGCAGCAGATTGTAGTTTGCTAACTCCTGATCCAGAGTATGGCAGGACTTGGAAGGTTTCTGTTAACGTTGTTTTTTTCTTTAGGTGAGACAGGATCTCTCTGTTGCCCAGACTGGAGTGTAGTAGCATCACCAGAGCTTACTGCAACCTTCAACTCGTAGGCTCAAGCGATCCTCCTGGTTCAGCTATCCAAGTAGCTAGGACGATAGGTACACATCACCACACCTAGCTAATTTTTAAAAAATATTTCTTGTAGAGATGAGGTCTCACCATGTTGCCTGGGCTAATCTGGAGCTCCTGGCCTCAAACAATTCTCCCACCTTAGCCTCCCAAAGTGCTGATATTACAGGTGTGAACCACTGCACCTGGCCCCCATTAAGCTTTGAAAGTGTTTTCCAAATTAGGGGGAAGGTATCCTGGAGCAGAGGCTGGGGAAAATAAAAACCACCAAGAACTGAATGAACAACTGCTCAATCTGAAACCACAACGCTTACCACTTCCATTAGTTGTGAGTTTAGCTACTCCCAACCCCCAATCCCTAAAGAATATTACTGCCATAGGAACAAAAGACATTCTATAATAAAGACATCTGCACCTGAATGCTTATGGCAGCAGAATTCACTATTGCAAGGATGTGGAAACAACCCAAGTGCCCATCAATCCAGAGTGGATTAATAAAATATGGTATATGTATACAAAGACCAGAGACTTCTTGACAGATTCCTCCTTCTAGGATTTGATGAAATCTTTTATTTTTATTTTTTTTATTTCAGCATATTATGGGGGTACAAATATTACGGTTATGTATATTGTCCATGCCCCCCCCGAGGCAGAGCTTCAAGCGTGACCATCCCCCAAATGTTGCACATCTCACTCATTATGTTTTATATACCCATCCCCTCCCCCCCCTCACCTGCCCGACACCCAATAAATGTTATTCCTATATGTCCACTTAGGTGTGATGAAATCTTTGTCCATGTCAGAACTATATGAGGATGAGTGAGCTTGTGGCCAGACAAGTGCTAGACATATGTAATTCTGGGAGTGAATTTTATAAGTTTTCTCTTCTAACAGTTGGGCCATAGATATGATAGTTATCTAAGGAAATTCTAGCTCTTCTGTTTTAAGCACCATATTTCATCAAATATAAGATGCAACACACTATTGTTTTATGTGCCAGCGAGAAAAAAAGCTGCCAATTAAACTATAACACAATGCTTTCTTACATTTACAATTCTTAGTCTATGCTTATTGAAAAAGCTCTCTTAGACATATCTAGACAGTTTTATCATACATCCTGCTGCCTTTAGTTACCGCACATGGTGCGTGACTGCCAATCCTTTCACAAAACACCCGGTTTCAAGTGCTTTGTGAGTGTCTTCTTTCCTTTGGTCCCTTTCCCCTACCCATTCCTATGGAACGAGACCATCCTTATAATGATGGACATTTGTTCCATAAATAGCAAACTTCCGCCCTGCACTCTGCTTTGCCCTTCTGCACACACAACTTTTTGTTTCAATGCTGAGTCACAGCGAATCTCTGTGAAGACTTTTAAAGCAGCAGTTAGATACACATAGTGCCAATGACACATGTGCCTCAAACGGAGAGATGATGAGGTGAACAACGACGACCGACATTCGCTCACATGTGGGCAACGGTAACTAGGACCCGAGTGTGGTCTGGCTGACAGAGACCATAAGATACCTCCTTGTTTCAGAGACATTAAAAGGAAGAGAGGTTTCTCTAGCAACATAAACCTAGATGAATATGTGTGATTGATTAAACAAAGTTCTAATTGTGAACTTTAGGAGGTAAAGAAAAAACTTGTTGCCTCAAAGCAAACAATTTTCTCCTTCACAACCATTCCCAAATACTCTGCAGTGACATTCAGATACTTCCGGCTGAGTGTCTGTGTGCTGGAAGTCACCTGGCTGAAAACAGGTCTAACTATGGAATTCTCACAGGGGCTGACTTGGTATGATCCACAAAACTGTATCTTCACACTTGCCTGCCCTCCCCACTGCCCTCCCGTGAGCTCAAAAAAGGATCTTATGGTTTACATGATGAATTATGTATGAGGGTATGAAATGCTGATCATTTTAAAGTAAGAAAATCAGAAGTGAACTACAGCTAGTATTTTTAAACATGTGCTTAGCACATATGCCAAAGGAATGTGTATGGGAAAAAGCCAAATTAGGAATTTATATCCATTTTAAAAAATGGTTATATGACATTTAAAGTAAGATGTGACAAGCTCCTGCTACCAGTTAAGGATGCTGCCTGGCTCCGTAAGCCGCTCTCTGAGCTGGGCTTGCCAGATTCTGTCTGGTGGGGTGGGGGGTGCAGGGATCTGGTGAAGGGAAGGTACTTGCTGGGGTGGCAGCAAGAACACCCTGCTATATGGTGGGCCTCTCCTCTTGTCATGGATCTCGTGTCTTTCTCCTTTTGAGGTTCAGGTCTAACTCAAAACCCATGTTCTTTCCATCCCATGCTGATTAACAGAGGTGCTGCTAGAATCCAATATAAAAACCCTAATATTTCTGTTCCGTATAACTTATTGTCACAAACAAGCTTCCTGGCAAAGCTCCCTTAGTGATGGGGCCGAGTGATTTGATGCTCTGGATGCCAGTTCACCCTCCTGGGCTCCTGTAACATGGCCAGAGTCTCAGATGCCTGACCAAATCCATGTGAATCTGAATCTTCAGATGTGTCCCCCAGCTGGGCAACGTCCTTGTCTCAGAGCTTCACTGGCAGACACCCGGTGTGGTATATGCCACGCTCTTACCACAGAAGTGGAGGCCTGAGATGACAGAGTTGGTCTGTGCTGTACACCTTTCATACTTTCAAAAAGGCTTCAAGACAGAACAGGCACAAACCAAAGTCTTGTAACATACAAATTGAGATCAAGACTTTACAGAGGAATAGAAGACTAAAATGAGCTGAGGCAGAGGTGGAAACAAATGCACCAAGGAGAAACAAGAGCCACCTGTGAAATTCACGCTGCTCTCCCTGCCTCCTGTCCTCTCACTGCCAAGCAACCTTAAAGGACACAAGCAAATCAATGGACACAAACAAGCTGATCCTTCTCTAGGATATCAAGGAACACAGTTTGGGAGAGATCACATGCCTGCCTTGTGCTTATGAAGGAAAGTTTGGGCAAATGGGCAGTATGATTAAAGTGGATAGCAGGCAAGACACGATTCTGTTTTCTGAAAGGGAGAGCCTGAACAAAGAGATTAGGGAAGATAAAGAGGTTCTCGGCTGGTTCCTAAACTGTCTCCATGTGTGTTAAGTTTAGGACGTGATTATTTCTTTCCACTGGATCACCTTTCTCCCAATTCAAATCTTATACCTTCCTCATGTCCAGAGCATGGAAGTGATAGAGGTGGGGCAGACCACGTGCCCACTTTAAGTTAGAGTAAGATCCTAATTTATGGGGGCAGAGATGGGTGACAGCACAAAGCCAAAAGCGGATACAGCAATCCTTAGCATGGGTGGCTGGCTTCCATTTGCCTAGTGGATAGGACCTTTCTGGTATCTGAAGTCATGCTGGACTCTTGTTACGCCACTGCTCTTGTAGGCTCGGATCTTACATCTTCACTTTGGAAGAATTAAGATGACATATGCTTCCATTTAAGGAATGCATGCACAGAACAGGCTCTCCTGACTCTTAAGACAAAATCAGCATCAGATTGTCCTCCATATCTTCACCTTCCTGGGGGTTGGACTGGGTGGGTGCAGGCGGCATTATTAATATCCTGACATTCCTGAAAAACATCTTTGTCTCCAGCTTTCCAGTATTCGGGAAGAGGTTCCCCTCCACTCCCAGCATGTCATTCTGTTGCTCAAAAATCTTGGTGGCTTCCTTCAGTTTAAGGAGGACTTTCAAGATCAAGATTACAAATGTGGCTAAGTGCCTGTGACATTATAAGAAATATATATTTGGTCTCTGTCTGGTTTCCTGGCATACAGCTTCTTTTAGTATGTTAATGAGATGACTGGTGGCTGGGGGCTCCTGGATAGAGTCAGGATGGGGGCTGGTTGCCAGGGGAACGGACCAAGTGAATAGAGGATTGGAACTTTCAGCCCCACCCCCTGACCTCTGGGGAGGGGCGGATGAGGGCTGGAGGTTGAGTTCATGGCTAATGGCCAATGATTTATCCCACCATGCCTATGTAATGAAGCCTCCATAAAAACTCAAAAGGATAGGGTTCAGAGAGCTTCGGGATTGCTGAACACAGAGGTGCTGGGAGGGTGGTGCACCAAAAAAGGGCATGGAAGCTCTGCACTCCTTCCCATATACCTTGCTCTATGCATCTCTTCTATCTGGCTTTTCTGAGTTGTATCCTTTTATAATAAACCAATAAGCTAGTAAGTAAATGGTTTTCCTGAGTTCTGCGAGTTGTTCTAGAAAATTATTAAACCTGAGGAGGAGGTTGTGGAAACCTCCGATTTTTTTTTTTTTTTTTTGAGACAGTGTCCCACTCTGTTGCCCGGGCTAGAGTGCCGTGGTGTCAGCCTAGCTCACAGCAACCTCAAACTCCTGGGCTCAAGCGATCCTTCTGCCACAGCTTCCCGAGTAGCTGGGACTACAAGTATGCACCACCATGCCCGGCTAATTTTTTCTATATATTTTTAGTTGTCCAGTTAATTTCTTTCTATTTTTTTAGTAGAGACGGGGTCTCGCTCTTGCTCAGGCTGGTCTTGAACTCCTGAGTTCAAATGATCCGCCAATCTCGGCCTCCCAGAGTGCTAGGATTACAGGTGCGAGCCACTGCGCCCGATCCTGAAACCTCCAGTTTATAGCCAGTCAACAGCACAGGTGACAACCTGGACTTGTGACTGGCACCTGAAGTGCAGTCTTGTGGTACTAAGCCCTTATACCTGTGAGATCTGATGCTATTGCTGGGTAGATAGAGTCAAGACAGAGTTAAATTATAGGATAACTAGTTAGTGCTTGGAAAGTTGGAGAGTTGGTTGGGGTGGGGAAAAACCCCATGCATTTGGTGTCAGAAGTGCTCTGTGTTGAGTGTGAGCATAGAGAAAAACAATTTGTTTTCTTTCTACTAGTGGCAGAGCTGAAACTTGAACCTTTCTAACTCTGTTCCTAGAGCATTGTAGCTTCTCACCGTGCATCAGCCTTCCCAATCTTTTTCTCTTATAATTTAATCTTTTATATTTTACTATGTAGTGGATGTTGTGTGCCACTCAGATCCCTTCTTCAAGACTGAGGCTCTCATCTTCCAACTTCTTGGCTGCTGATGGCTCACTGCTGAATTCCTCTCCTGGAAATTTCCCTGGCCAAAGGGAGCTGTCTCACCCAAGACTATGCCCCTCCAGGGTGAACCCCACATTCAACCACTGGTTGATGTCAGGGCATAAAACCCCTTGTCTCTATTTGGGGCAACTTTGAAGGACCATCCCAGCTCTCCAGCTCCCCAGCTCCCTGTGGAGTCAGCTGAGCTCTCTATATTAAGAGTTTGGCAGCCGGGCCACCCCCTCTGCTCTGCCCAGCTTCACCCTGACTCCCAGTGCACTCAGCGCCAAATGTCTCAGACTATAACTCCCCCTCCAGCATCCCTGCGGAACCTAAGGCAAACAGCTCAATCTGTTGGTAACTTCCTTTGATATACTGTGTGTGATGAAGCTCTAACTTATGTTTTCCAAATACTCAGTTCTCCTAATACCATTTACTGACTTAACCTTTCCCCACATGTTGAACTGCTAGCTTTATTATATTAAAAATTTTTAAATATAATAAAATTATTATAAATAGACACTATTTCTGGGCTATTTAGTCTGTTGCCTTAATCTGTCCTCTTCTCGTACCTGTAATACACTATTTTAATTAGCATTACTTCATGACATGTTTTGATTTTTGGCAGAGAAAATGCAACCACTTTTCATTACTCTTATTTTTCAAAAAACATCTTTACTACTCTTTCCTGTTTATACTTCTAGATAAACTTTGGACTCATTTTCTATGGGTTAATAAAAAATTCCAATATTAGAATTTTGATTTAGATATCATTAAGGCTACTTATTATAACTAATTTGGGAAATCTTTGCAATACTAAAACTTCCCCTGAGATAGAATATGATGTCTTTATTTATTCATTCAAATTTTCTTTTATGCCCCTCAGTGAAGTTCTATAGTTTTCATTATGTCTTGGCCATTTGGTTAAATCTGGGCTTTTTCTGTATTGCAATTAGGAAATTGTTTTTCTTACATTATATATTCTACCATTCACTGCTGGTATACAGGAGAACTATTTAGGTTTTTATTAACTTATTTTAGTGAGGTATAATTTATATACAGTTCAGGAACAAGGCAGGGATATCTCCTCTTACCACTCCTATTCAATATCATGCTGGAAGACCTAGATAGTGCAATAAGGCAAGAAAATGATATAAAAGGTATACTGATTGAGAAGGAATAAGTAAAACTGTCTTTGTTTGCAGATGACATGATTGTCAGTGTAGAAAATCTTAAAGAACTGACAAAAACCAAAAAAAAAATCCTGGAACTAATAAGCAAGGTTAATATACTAAAGTCAATTGCTTTTCTATATATCAGAAATGAACAATTGGAACTTAAAGTTAAAAACACAGTACCATCTACATTAGCACAGGAAGGAAGGAAGGAAACAAATTTAGGTATAAATCTGACAAAATATGTACAAGATCTATATGGGGAGAATGACAAAACTCTGATGAAAGAAATCAAAGAATACCTAAACAAATGGAGAGATATTCCATGTTCAAGGATAAGAAGACTCAATATTGTTAAGATATCAGTTCTTTCCAACTTGATCTACAGATTCAACAAAATCCCAATCAAAATCTCAAAGCAAGTTATTTTGTAGATATTAAAAAACTGATTCTAGAGTTTATATGGAAAGGTAAAAGACCAATAGCCAACATAATACTGAAGAGGAACAAAATCAGAGGACTGACACTGTCCAACTTTGAGATTTACTATAAAGCTACAGTAGTCAAGACGGTGTGGTATTGGTGAAAGAACAGACAAACTTATCAATGAAACAGGATAGAGACCCACACAGAAACAGACCCACACAAATTAGTCCAACTGATCTTTGACAAAGGAGCAAAGGCAACTGAATGGAGAAAGGACTGTGTTCTCAACAAATGGTGCTGAAATAACTGGACATCCACATGCAAAAAACTGAATCTAGACACAGACCTTAAATCTCACAAAAATTAACTCAACATGGGTCATAGACCTAAATTTAAAATGTAAAACTATAAAACTTGTAACACAGGAGAAAATCTAGGTGACCCTGGGTTTGGTGATGAGTTTTTAGACACAACACAAAAAGCATGACCTACGAAAGAAAATAATGATAAACTGGACTTCATTAAAGTTAAAATTTATGCACTGAGAAACTGACTGTTAAGAAAATAAAAAGACAAGCTACAGACTGGGGCAAAATATTCGCACATATTTGCTAAAGGACTTATATCCAAAGTATACAAATAACTCTTAAAACTCAATAAGAATAACTCAATTAAAATATGGGCAAAAGATCTGATCAGATAACTCACCAATGAAGATATACAAATGGCCAATAAGCATATGAAAAGATGTCCAACATCATATGTCATTAGGCAGCTACCAATTAAAACAATAATGAGATACCACTACACATCTATTAGAATAGATAAAATCCCCCACACAGATAATGAAAAATGCTAATGAGGATATGAAGGAACAGGAACTCTCATTCATTGCTGACAGGAATGCAAAATGGAACAGCCACTTTGGAAGACCATTTGGCTGTTTCTTAAAAAGTTAAACATAGCCTTACTGTATGATCTTAATTGTGCTCTTAGGTATTTACCCAAGTGAGTTGAAAACTTATGTTCACATAAAAACCTGCACATGAATGCTTATAGCAGCTGCATCCATAATTGTCAAAAACTGGAAGCAACCAAGATATCCTTCAATAAATGAATGGATACAGAAACTGGTATATCCATATAACAGAATATTATTCAGCGATAGAAAGAAACGAGTTATCAAAGCACAAAAAAACAATGGAGGAGCCTTAAACACATATTGCTAAGTAGAAGAAACCAGTCTAAAAAGGCTACATACTGTAGGATTCCAATTCACATACAGTAAAATTCACGTATCTTAAATGTTGATTATATATCTGTTAATCAGCACTCCAATCAAGATACAGAACATCTCCATTCCTCAAGAAACTTTACACTCCTTTTCAGGCAATATTCTCCCTCAGAATAACCATTGTTCTATCACCAGAGTTTAGTTTTGCCTGTTCTTGAAACTCATATACATAGAATCATTCGCTATTATTTTGTTTGTATGTTGACTTTGTAACTGTATACTTTGCTAATGTCTCCTGTTAGTTCTCATGGTTTTAGGATTTTTCCAGAAAACAGTGATGTTCCTAAAAATAATAATTTTATGTTATTCTTTTATAAATTTGCAACTCGTTTTTATTTTACAGCTTACTGCATGATTTAAATGTCTAGAATTGTTAAAGTTATCTAACTGATGGTGGTGGATATCCTTCTTTTGATGGGAGTAACTATACATGATAATAGCTATTGTTGCTAAGAAAATATCCTTCCACATTTAATTAGCTAAGAGCTTTTTTTTCCTCCTAAAGGAGTGGATATTAAAATAATTTCTCTGTAACTTTTTGAAATGCTCATTCAGCTGAGTCTTCTTAGACCTCATGATCTATATTAATGGCAATTCATGGATTAATAGCAATCCACCTTGCATTCTTAGAATAAATCTCATTTGATACTGATGTAATTTGGAAATATTTTGTTTCAGATTGTTGTATCTCCATTTATGATTAAGATTGATCTGTAAGTTTTGTGTGCATATATGTGTATATGTGTGTATTTTAAGATTCCAGGTTAGGTTTTGGTAACTGGGTTACATGAGCTATATAATACAAATTGAGATGCTTGAAATGTTTTCTGTGGTCTAGGCCACTTTATATACATGTGAAATATTTGTTCCTTAAACTTTTCTCTTTAGCCTACTTATAAACAGTAAAGACCCCTTTTTGGAGATAATTCTTTGACAACTTAGACACTTAAAAATTCGACTACTTAAAAATACCTTCCATGCTTATAGTTCTATTTAGTTCTTTATATAATTTTGGTTATTTGAATTTTTCCAGAAAATTGTAAATTGTGTTGAAATTTTTAGAGTAAACATATAATACAAACCATAGTACAAACTGTAGCCTGATTTAAAAATTTCCTCATCTGTTACATACTTTTCCCTTTCTTAATAGACTCATCAAAGGCACACATTTTATTTTTTTCAATCAACTCCTGAATATATTCATAAACGTGACTCTTTCTAATTACATTCCCATTTTATTTTCCTCTTCATGTCTTCTTTACATTTATTTTGTTCTTTTGATTTTTTGAGCTGAATTCATAGGTAATTTATCTTCATTTTTCCTTATTAAATGATGAAAGCTTTGTCTGAGTTGAACCTTAAGAATTTTTGCTTTTGAATTCAGCATTTATTATTAATCCACCTTCCTTCAACCTTTATATATGCCTTGACTATTTCTATAAAATATTTTAATCATCTTTCTTTCATAAGTTTTGACATGTAATTTTTGAACTGGTGTTTTTTTCTGTGAAATCTGTATTTTAACTTTTCATTTTCTCTATTATCTAACATTTAATTTGGGGAAGTTTTGTTTTAATATCCAAATAGCTTTGAGAATTTGGTTTAATTTTTAATTTTTTATTTCTAACCCCAGTTTTTACTGCACTAAGGGGAGGGTTTATGTTTTTGAATTTGAAGTTTTTAAAAACTTTTTTAGTTCAGTATAGAATTTCTTTTTTAAATAAATGATCCATGGATATTCAAAAAGAAGATTATATCATCTGTAGGGTACAAAGTTTGACATATAGCTATGGAATTAACCTTATTAGGCATATTTAAACCTTATATTTTTTTGGCACTGACAGTAGTCGACTAGTGAAAAAAAAATAAAGAAAAAAACCCCTATATTTTTGGAATAATTTTAGATTTATAGAAATATTGTAAAGATAGTACAGGGAATTCTTGTATACCTTTCACTCAATTTCTCCTAAAGTTAACAAAGTTATAATACAGTTGTTAAAACTAAGAAATTAACATTGGTAATTACAGACTTCATTCATATTTCACCAGTTTCCACTAATGTCATTTTTATGTTCTAAGATCCAATCTAGGATATCACATTGCATTTAGTCATCTTTTCTCCTTAGTGTCTTGAGATTTCTGACTTTTTAAAAAAATGCTTGTCTTTTATGACCTTGAGAGTTTTGAAGAGTACTGGTCATGTACTCAATTTGGATTTGTCTGATGTTTTTCTCGTGACTAGACTGGAGATCTGGATATTCAGAAAGAATCCCACAAAGATGAACTGTGCTTCTCACTTCATCATAGGGGCACATGATATCAACATGACTTATCACTGTGATATTAAATTGATCACTTGGCTAAGATCTAAGTTTTTCTACTATATAGTTGCTATTTTTACCATTCCATACTATTTTACAGAAGCAAGTCTCTAAGTCCAGACCACACTCAAGGGGAGAGGAATTAAGCTCTACCTTTCGAACTGCAATTTTCTTCAAAAGTTGTCATTTTTCTATAAGGATGACTTGTCATTTCTAACCTATTTATTTATTCAATAACTCATTTATATAAGTGTGAACTATATAAATGTAACATACATTTATATAATATGCATTATGTTATATATTATTATTAATATATTAACACCACAATAATACAATGTAGCACATATTATAATAAACATATATTTATTATATATACATTTACTTTATATAAAATGCATATATAACAAACACATTTATTTTATACTTTGGGTTATAATCTGTTATTCCATTATTTATTTTTTCTTCAATTTTTCTCACCCGTGGCTATTGAGGGTTTTTTCAGGTTGGGTCCTAATTCCATTTGACATATTCCCAAACTTTCTTTGGCACTGTAAGATGCTGCAGGCTCATGTTGGAGTTCTCTTGCTTAAGTCCTGGAATCAGCCATGTTCTAAAGAGCTCTCACTGTTTTTACTGAAGGAAGATATTAGAAACCCAAATCTGGGCTCCAGGTATGCTACTGGGATAACATTGCTTCTAGGCCCTCTCAGTGAACAGTGCTAAAAAGGTATGTGTATTTACTTACCCACGCAACATACGTATCTATAAGGATCTCTGTATCTATCTGTGTAAATAGAAATAAACATCCCTGTATACTGCTATCTCAGATTCTAATCCAGCACTAAGAGCTTCACTGTGGTTTTTTTCTTTTGGCTTGTTTATAATTTCCTTATGTGAGAGTGAGAATCCTACCTCCCATTAGCTACTTTATTCAACCCTAGAATACTTTAACATATTTTCAAATTAATAAACCATACCCCTAGGAGAACTAAAGTTACCAAATAGAGTAATATTTACGTACAGTCATTTTTATCTTTATTCTTACAGTTTCCTCTCAAAACATCATCCTACAAGGTCTCCCCTTCCAACCATTTGGTAGTTACAATTCTGCTCACTACTACTTCTACGAGATCAACTGTTTTAGCTCCCACATGAATGAAAACATGTGGTATTTCTCTTTTTGTGTGCCTGGCTTATTTTGCTAAACATGATGTCCACCAGGCTTATCCATGTTGCTGCAAATGACAGGATTTCATCTTTTTTATGGCTGAATAGTATCTCATTGTGCATACATACCACACTTTCTTTATCAAATCCTACTTATTTTTGACTCCATGATTTACTGAAGACCAAATATGGTATGCTAAGTTTTTCTTTTATAAGAATTATGGATTTTTTCACCTTTTCTTTGTCATCTAATAGCTTTTGCTCCCACTGTATTTCTGTGCTATATTATAGTACATTACACATTCATTGTGGATTGAAACTACTACCAAGCCATTCTTTTTATCTAAAGCTTTTTTCTCTTCAGTTTGTTTTAACAAATATTAATATTGCCACTACTCTGTTGTTCTCTCTTATTTGCTTTGTTGATTTAAATATATTTCTATTTTATTTTTGTTTGATTTTTCTCTATCTTTGTATTTGTAAATCTTTCCTGTCATTTTGTTTTAGATGAATGGAGCACATGGGTATATTTTGTTTTGGATAAAAGTCTTTGTCATGTAATAGAGGATTTTAATCCACTTACATTTATTGACATAAATATTGTTAGGTATTATTTCTCCATCTTGCTTTATAATTTCTATTTTGTTGCTTGTTTTGTTGTTGTTGTTATTTTGATGCTTCCTTGTTTCTTTGTTTTTAAAGTATATGTACTTTCATTTTCCTACCAGAACTACATTTTTATAATTATCCATGCCAAATATGAAACTCTGAATCTCTTCCTTACCCTTTCATCAATTCTATGTAAAATAATAAATTTATTAAGCTGGTGGGCCTCACCCACTTCTGTTTTTAAACAATTTTTAAAATTAATTTATTTTTTAATGGGCTGTGGTAGACAAGGATCTGTTTCTAAACAATTGTGCTTATTTAAACAATCTGTTCTAAACAACTACCAGCAAAAATATCAACTGTTCCTCATTAGTCTACTATTTGAATTTTCTAACCAGTCTGGTGCCAGGAACACTGTGTATCAGTTATGCTTAAAATGTAATTTAAAAATAAAACTGCTTGAGGACAAATCAGAAATGATCATATTTAACACTTTAATTATCACAAGGGATCCTGGTCACAGTTTCCACATTCTACTTCACTTTTCTGTTATAGGCTTGAAGGAGTAAGTCAGATCCCCTCACTATAGCTTCAGAACTGCCCCAAGGAATGGGGAAGAATGACACCAAGAGCTCCTCCTCTCAAAGGAACCATAACCCCTCAACTCTTTCTCATCTCCTGCTGCCAGACAGATCCAGTCACTGTCCTCCTGGCTGATGCCATGTCCATGACTTTGCTCTGGCCACTTTCCTATATCCATAATGACCTTTTCTATCCACCCACTTTTTCACAGCTCAGCTGAAATTCCACTCTTTTTCCCAACAATTTCCTTCTCTTAAATGACCAAAGAAGTGAGGGTTGTTAGTCTGCTCATTTAATTTCATTTCTTATTTTATAATAACTATTTATATGTGTCAAGTGTCTCCTCAATTTGGCTATGAGATCCTTCAGGGAAGAAACACTGTCTTATCTTGAGATCATGGAATCACTGGATTTCATAGTTGGGAAGATTCTTAAAATTCATCCTAGGTTGAGGATCAGGTAGACAGGGGTTACGGTACCAGATCTGATTCTAACTTAATGACCTTCAGAAATTAACTTCTTTTATTTAGACCTGCAAAATGAGAATGAGCTCTAAAGCCACTTCTAAAGTTAACATTCTGTGACTCTACAATAAGACTAATTGTCATTTTACAAAGGAGGAATTGACTCACAGCCCAGAGAGAGGAAATGACTTTTTCAAATTCACAGAGTGAATTAGTGACAAAATATACTTTGAAATTCAATCTCCCGATCCCCAGATTGCTGGAGTTCTTTCAGAATGCCCCTTGACTCTCTCTCAAAGCACCACCTAGTAACCTTGTTAAGGATAGATGCTCAATGAAAGTACATGGATTGACTTAGTAGGAAACTAAACTCTCCAGAAAGATGCAGTTGACCCAAAACTTTGAATATCTTTTATTTTTCAAACTTTCTTTTTAAACAAAATTGTATAGTTACTTCTCTATTTTAACTTCTAAGCACTGATTCCTTTTATGTCATGGCAAAGGTTAGGTCTCTTTCCTCTCTGTTAAAAAAAGATTTTATTCTTGACGTTGGAATGGTCTGCAAAGCTCTGTGGGCCTTTACATTTTTTTGATTCTCCACACATCCTTTCCACAAGAAAAGAATTTATAGCAGAGGCATATTAATCTCTTTGGGTCTTTGTTTCCGTATCTGTAGGCAAAAGGTATGGAAATAAATGTTCTCTAAAGGTCTTTCTGACTCTATGTTTATTTATTTATTTGAATGAAGAAACAGGGAATAGATATATTTTTGAATGAAGGGGCAGGAAATAGATAAGCAGAGTAAGGAAAGTAAAAATACCAGTCTGTGACATGGCTTAAACGTAGACAGTTTATTTTGGAGAGTGATTTCAGAAAATAGGTATGGGGACTGGAAAGAATGAAAAAGGGAAGGAGGGTGTAGAATGTACCCCATTGTCCTTTGCAGGGACAGGAGAGAGAGACTTTATCCACTGGTTCCTTCCCTCATTGGTCAAAGGTTGCCTGCCTTGTGGGACGTTAACCTGCTCACATGTCAAAAGTGTGTCTTCTAGAAGTATGGAACTAGCAGATAAACTTGTAACTCAAGCTTGGGTTACAGGGATAGGAGTGAGGGGTTCACTTATTTTCTAAAATTATAGGTAACGTTCTATATATAAGTAGCCATGTATATATTTCTGGGAAAAAGAAACAGAGTAGGGCTGGCAAATATTTTCTGTAAAGGTCCACCTAGTAAATATTTTGGATTTATGGGCCAGATGGTCTCTGTTGCAAAGAGCCTACCAAGCTGATGTGAAAGCAGCCATGGACAATACATAAAAGAATGGACATGGCTATCTTCCAATGAAACTATTTACAGCAACAGAAGGTAGGCTGGGTTTGGCTCATGAACCATAGTTTGCTGACCCCTGGTACAGAGCAGCGCTATTCACAAGAACTTTCTGTGATAATGAAAATGTTCTATATTTGCACTGTCCAATATGGTAGCCACTAGCCACATGTGGCTATTGAGTACCTGCTGTGAGAAGCTGAGTTTTTAAATTTATATTTAATTGCCAGTATAGTAGTTACTATATTGTACAATGTAGGTCTAGAACTTTTATCATAGAACTAGAGGCGTGGCTTTGACAAAACAGCCCCAGGCTCCCCTGAACCTCACCCTACAAGAAGAGGCATTGCCCACCAAACAGCTCTCTAGGGCCTTGCTGTCATGGTGTAGTCATTTAATCCTGGCCTCAGATGGGGTCATGATGGATTAGTGTCAGAGATTGAGGAGATGGCTGATTCTATGACAAACCCTCCGGAATATGATACTTGGAGCACTACAGGGGATAAGCTCTCTTGCTCTTTCTCAATTTATCTTCCTGAAATAGTTTGCAAGATTGACATAAATGGTCATCTACTTTCCTTATGGTTCCTTGGTTATTCACAGCATGTGAATAATTAGCTTAAAGAATAGGAGGAAGGCTGAATCTAGGCAATGATAATCGCTAAAATAGAATGGCTTTAATGTGTGCAGGTTTCTCCCCCATCTTCAGAAAGGTCTTGAAATACACCAGCACCTGGTTCTAGATTTAAGCTTGGGGCTATATGCGTTTCCCCGATAAGGCTAATTACCATAGCATCAGAAGGATCTTGTTCTAACACTATTTCCTCTGCCTGCCTGCAGCGAGTGGACAAGTTGAGATGGATCTCTCTGCTTCATTATTCATTATTGGTGTCTCCTGCCACATATTACAACTCTCCCAGCCTTTCCTGTTTGGTGAGCATCTTAACCAACCTCTAGAACCAGCCTTTAAGGTGGACACAGATGTGTCAATTTGTATTTGGTGTCTGGATTCCAGGGAGTTCTCTGTTGGCACTTTTATTCATGGCTGCAGCAAGAGTCCTATTGAGACTTTTCCAGATATTCAGCATCCCCCTTCAACACAGTTCCTCCCAGTTCTCTAGGTTGAACCTGAAGCTTTCTCAAACCTCTAGGAGATAAGATGAAACTGTTTTCTTCTTCAAACACTGTCTTTCCCAATACAGGGAGTGGCTATTCTATGGCAAATTGTATACCTCGGCTCCTTCTAAGGATCCTGACTCAGCCAGGAAGATCATGATGCAAAGCCTCCAGCTAGGAAATTGAATTCAAAGTATCAGCACATATTTTTGACAAAAATTGACTTCTGGTCTGGTCTCTTGAGTTTTGAGACCTCTCCATCCTCCATCACTACAATTCCCTTGACAAATATTAATAGGCTTCTTCTTCTGAGTTCTTGAGATTTATTTAGGTTTATCCCCAGGGAAGTATATGTATCACTAAACAGAGGGAACTATGCTTGGGGGAAACCAGAAGAAAAAGAAATGATAATCAGTGTGGATCCTTGGGGGGTCCAGTTGATATGTAGCTTGCAGCTTATAAATGGCACTGATATGGTAGCTAAGGTCAGATTCTACATGCCTTATATGCTCCCCAGAGGGTTCTGACCAGCTAAGAAATACAATGTTTTGGCTGTTCAGCCTACATACTACAGTCTGCACTGAATGTTTTATTGTTGGTTTTAGCAAATACAGAACCACTTGTGTAGTTTCTATGCCTGTATTAGAATGCTCTATCAGAGGAGTGTTCCATTAGGATGCTAAATTGGCTCAGCAATGGAAGAGCAGTGGAAGAGATCTATTAAGTTTGGAGCAAATCCATATCTAGGGATTTCTTTATTCTAGTGTTTTTTTCATTACTGATGAGACATTTAATAACAGTGAACATCTCCAAATAAACCAACAACCCACGCTAATGCCAGTATCTTCCTGTTATTAAATGTTTTTCTAGCCTGAAGTCTGATTTCTTTTAGGTCTACTTTGATTCTTCCAATTTTAAGGGCCGAGAGACATATGCACAACTGTTTCTTTTAACTTTTTATTACAGGCAAATGCAAACCTATATATAGCATTATGAGCCTTCCATGTGCCAACAATTATCAGCTCCTGGCTAGTCTTGTCTCATCGAAACCCCTATCCACTTCTCCCTCTCCTATGTTGTTTTGAGATAAATTCTAGCATATAATTATAATTATTTTTTAGGGACCCTGCTTGTCCCCCTTCCCTGATGTGTAATGTTGTCTATTTCCTACCTCTAACGTTTTATTTTGAAGTAAATCCCAACAATCATATTTTTTGGGGGTCCCCTTCGTCCCCTTAGCCTGATACACTTTTTGAAAAAAATTTTCATTCCTCTTTCTGCCCTTTATGAACAAATGATAGGCTTTGTTATAAAGTTATTTATTCATTAGTTTCCATAGAATTGAACACATTAAAAAAAGGTGTGATTTGGTCTGCATGGAAAGTATGAGTTAGAATCCAGCAAGGCCAACAAAGCCAGCTCCATCTTCTAGAAAGGGCTGAATATAGTTAGAGAAGACACAGCATTTTATTTTAGCAAAAGCAACGCAACTAAACCACCAAAAAAACAAAAAACAAAAAACAAAAAAGTACAAGATATATTCTGTCTGATCAGATACTCTGCTATAAAAACCAGATGGTTTTACTACCCAAGATTTTCTCCTATGTCATTCTAGAGAAGGATTTTCCCAAGAAAACTATCATCCACATATCGAATAAAACATATTCTCATATTCTCTCTTTCTCTCTCTCATACCCACACATCTACTTACACCCCTTTAACTATTGTTTCACTCCTGCTTAACCTCTTCATATGGAGAATTTAGATTTAGAAGAGAGCTTCCTTTCCATCTCTGCCCCCTCCAGGGAACCTGGAGCCACTCTCCATAGCAACTGGCAGAGACAGGCCACTGCACCACAGGCTTCCGCAGGGGAAGTGCAGCCACCAGAGAGGAAGCTTCTTATCTATCTAAAGGCAACTTGCTTATTTTAAACTCCTTCACGTTGTTGTGACAGTTTCTTTCCAAAAGCAAAAAACCGCCAGATGCAAAGGATGAAAAAAGAGGAGGAAACTCATTCCTTAGAGAACCCGTATTACGTCTTCTCCAGTATCAAGTTCCTGGGTATGTGAAATTTTAGACATGATCCTTTCTATACGGGTAGAGAGAATGTAGCCATGACTGTCCCACAGCCCTTCTCCCAGGGAATCCTGATCACAGCCGGGAAGCATGTTTAATCAGAAATTACGTGTTCATTGCACAGTGCAGTTTCAGGTGAAGGCTGAACAGAGCGCGCCCTGGGCCTTCACTTTGCAATTGGCTTTTTCTCCACACTTGAGGCCCTTGAGTGCCTGCGGGCCGTGATAAGAATTATTGAAACTTTTTCTTTGCCTTGAAAAAATAAATAAATAAAAGGGAGGCTAACCAAGCAAAGGGAAGGGTGAGTAAAATCTCTCCCAAAAGATGTTTCTATGCAATTAGCAAAGTTCCTCGGGTAGAACCTACAGGGCCAAGGAGCCATTGGAGGTTGGGTTTCTGCCACTTCCAGGATTTTCCTCCTCCTTTTCACTGGAGCTTTTCTTCGAGGCCTGAAATCCTATCTGCAGAGACAAGACCCAGCAAAACTCTGACAGTTACCCGCCAGGTTGTCACAGGCTCTAGACAGCAATGAACTCGTGTTGTAATGTGTCACGTGTTTAGGGAATGATATTTATCTTTCTCCGCAAAGAGCTCCAACCTCCTTTCCCAGATTCCTTCTCTGTCTCTAGTGATATAGACTTGGAAAATGTTCCCAGGCACTAGGCAATAGTGGGGTGCTATTGTTTTGTTAAAGCAGACACCCTCCTTCCCCCCACACTCACATGTGCCTGATTTGAACACAGGAATAGGATTTTCACAAAGTACTAACGTTGTCACAAACAGTCCTAGATTTGTTCACTTAATAATTTCTCAAACATCTACTATATTCCACACACCATACCAGATTCTGAAAATGGTTAAAACAATCCTGACATCCTTAGGCAACCAGAGTGGGGTGGAGACATACACAGATAAATCAGTACCACCACAGTGTAACAGGGTTAAAACAGAGGCATAGATTTAGCACAACGAGACTGAAAAGGGAACAGTGAACAATAACCTATAACCACCTTCTTTTTTCATTCCTTCCAACCACTCCCAATTATTTGGGGGAGCCTGTGGCATAGAAGGTTCAGAAAGCATTGTTCAGGGTTCATTCCTATGTTATTAACACATCTAGCCTACCACAAATCTGGACACTAAAAGTTAAAAAAAAATGTGGTTTCACCATCCATTGCTCTCTGGGGGTGGACTCTGCAGCTGTTTGATAGTCTGACAGCATGAGATGAGAGAGGGTGGGATGGGGTTAGGAAAAATCCACCTCTGCTATCTGCCTGGAAATGTCTGATAACATTGTGCTCACCCTGTTTGGGCAGAAACAATCAAAGAGTCCCTCTGCTTCTCACAGGGTGACAGAGAGGAAGGACACCCTGCTGGACCAGGCGGGGGACACCAGACAGCATGCAGCCCACTGAGGGCTCCCACACTTGTGTAAATTACAGAAACAGGAAAACTAATCAAATTACAGGAGCTTCCATTTATCCCTACCAGACTTTCAGTCTAGGGCTATACCTCCCTGAACGCACCCAAACTTGTATAACAGACTTTTAAAGCCAGGTGACAAGCTTATAGAGTTTTTTCCAACACCAACTCAATTCCTTGTGGTTAGAAGGTCATAGCATGGTCTTATACTCAGGCACAAATGATTAATCCTCTATTAGGTACATACCATTGTCTTAAACAGTTCCTTCTAACCTTCTAACCTAATATTAGGATTCAAAATGATAAAGAGAAGAGTCCCCTGTATGGGAAAGCACATATCCACCTGTTGTCCTGGATGCAGGTTTGAGTTTCCCCTGGACTGGCACTGCTAGATTCCAACACGACACACTAGCACGAGCGCAGAGAAGACGAATGGAACTAAACAGAAAACCCCAAAAGATGAAAAATTAGTCTACAACAAAGGTGGTATTAAGAAAAGAAGAAGAATTTTTCAACAAATGGTATTGAGACAACCAGCTCAGCATGTAGAAAAAATAAACTGAGATACGTATTTTACACCATATACATGTTATGCCTGCCTCCCTCCCGCCTGCCCTTCTTCTTTCATTGAATCTCGCTGCTCTTCTTTTTCAAAACTCTTTGGGCTCTTCTCTTGCCTTTGCTTGTCCTGACAGATGTTAGAATCCTTTTGATCCCTACCCCAAGCACATCCACAGAAATAGGCCTTACTTCTGCTTTTTCCTTTCAGACCGGTAAGATCCCTACCTCTAAGCCTCGGCAGCCTGGAACGTCAGAGATGAAGTAGCAAGATCACGACAAGGGCAGAGAAGATGTAAATGCTCATCCACTGACCTTGACACCAGTCTGGGGAGGAAGCACCTCTTAAAACACTTCAGCGAAGCAACAGTCCTCAGGCCCTTCTGCCGATGGACATTTGCCGGGAGGACTCTAGCACTATTCAGGATTCACCTGGCAACAGTACAAATTGATGCAGTCTGGCACTGGCGGGTATCCTGGGGAAAAGTCAGTCCTAATGTGCAGTCAGGCCTACTTGGATAATTGGCACGGACACACCTTTGTCTTCATAACAACCCCGGCACCAGAATGCCCAGGCCAGGGACCTGAATCAACCACAGAGAAACTTGAACACAGTCAAAGAGTGTGGTTTGCTTCAAAGAAGGCCCAGTGTTCTGACAGTATCAACTGGAGTTATTTTTCCTCTTGATCTTGACTCTAGGCATTCATCATAAAAACAAATGCCTTTCTCTGGGTGACTGGCATTTTTCTTCCAAACAGGGACACGGCTAGTTGAGTAAGCATCTTCGCACAAAGTAGACAAAAGCAACTTGCCTTTGGCAAACAGCCCCACACTTACATCCTCAGCTTGGGGATTCTCTGATCCCAAGGCCATGTTCTTCCCACATCGCTATTTTGGGACCACAAGGTATGGTTCCTTTCCTAAAGGGCGACAGTCCAGTTGGGAAGATAGACATCCAGAAAAATGGCAGTCACTCCCTGTGCAGAGACTGCTTCTTGCCCTCATTCATTGTTGGGCCGTAGCAGACTAGTATATATGGGAGCCCAGATTTTGGAAGGAACCTTTAAGGCTTATGCTATTCCGTTTGATCAGCATGACAACCCATCAAGGCTCAGCAAGGTCTTTGCTCAAGAATGTGCAGCTACTAATGGGAAAAGTCAGACTTATGATAAAGACTGTTCTGATTCCAAAGACCACCTTCTTTTCATTATATCACATACCCTCCTGGGTTCCTGGGTTGAGATGGTCCTTGGGGCTGGCTGCATAAAAGCCAAAGACCTAGAACAGGAGAGTCTACCATGGGAAGGCAGCCCAATGTCTAGGTCAACTCTACATACCAGGGCAGCAACAGCACTGGTGTGTGTGCTTTGACCATTAGGCTTGGTACTTGTCCCCAGTCTAAGGGAGGAGACAGCACCTAAGAAAGAGGCAGGTGGTCAGTGCAGCTAATTCCACACTCACCATGGTGCAGATTTTTGGTTGGGTTTGGTTTTATTTCTATTATAAAACTTTTTAAGCAAATACAGAACTGGAGAGAAAAGTATAATCACCCTCATGAACCCATTACCCAGCTACATCAGTGAGCAACACATGGCCAATCTTGTTTATTTATACCCCCTCCAATGCATTATTCTAAAGTTAATTCTGGATATCATATGTCTTCTGGAAATATGTTAGTATGAACCTCTAAAATTACTCTCCTTAAAAACATAACTACAATACTAGTTACATAACTACAATACAATCACACCAAAAAATTCTTTAATATTATCAATTACCTTATTGGTATTCAAATCTGCAGATATATTAATATTTCATATGTTGATTTTAAGTAGTTTGTTTGAAACAGGATCCAAATAAGGTCCAAACATTGAAATTGGTTGTTTCTTAAGCAATTTTCAATCTATAGGTTATTTTCCCTTTCTCTTTTTTCTTGCAGTTTATTTGCTGAAAAAACCAAGTCATTTGTCCTTTATAATGTCTCATGTTCTGGATTTTGTTCAGTGTACCCTCATCAGAGAGAGATTTTTAGAGTAAAAAATGAGGTACTTATAAGAACATGGCTGGGTGTAGTGGAAAATTTACAGATTCTGGAATTGGAGAGATCTGGGTTTAAATCTCTAGACTGCAACTAACTGTATAAATTTTAGCAAGATATTTAATTTTTATCTTCCAATTCCCTAATCTATAAAATGGGCTTGAAAAATGACAATGCCTAACGGATGGTGAATTCTAAGGAAAAAAAGTTAAAGAGGCAATTATAAATAAGTCTGTAATATCCTCGAGATATAAACCAGTTACTACCCCCATTTTCCCTCCTCTGTGCTGCTGCGGCAGAGGAAAGCATCAGTGCAGGGTCTTCCAGGGGCATTCACTCCAAGGCAGAGGCCTCCCTTGGGCAATCTGTGGCTTTGTTTTCCCGGCACAAAAGAACACTACTTGGTGAGTCACTTTTTAGGTTTGAAATCCAATTTGTTTCTTAATTTCCCTCGTGTCATATATCAAAGTGCCACCAGCAACCTGAGCTGTAAGAGCTTGTTTGGGACGAAGATCCCACAGTCTAACTGCTTCACTCAATAGATGCGGAAATGGCAATCCAGAGAGTGAGATGACTTGCCTCTTGCCTCCCATGCCGGAACCCAATTCTATTCCGAAGTTAGGGCCACGGGCTGCATTTCTCCCCCTTCTGAGTTGAAGCGCCATCCTTCAACACATCTATTCTCCTCTCTGGCTTTAGATTTTTTTGTTTTCATTGCATGTGTCCTCATCTAACATACTATATATTTTGCTTATTTATTCCTGTTTCTTAGTCTTTTCCCACTAGAACACGAGCCCCATGAGGGAAGGGACTTGATTTGTGTTGTTTGCTGCTGTGCCTCCAGCTCCCAGAATGGTGCCTGGCACACAGAAGGTACTCGATTCATATTTGCTGGATTGAACTATACTAAAAATAAACCTTTTCATTTCTTGTTGTTTGGGGCATTCACACCAAATAACATCTTTAGCCAAGATGACATTAAAGGTTGCAAGCAATTATACTATTTGTTAATGCTCTTCAGATTTCTATTCTGCTTATTTTCAAAATTTGGTTTTGGTGTTTATGTTCCTGCCTATAATTTATGTTCTGTTTATAATCTGTTATTCTGTAAGCCATCTGTAAATCTATTACCCGCAATTTGGAGAACCTCATTTCTTAAAAAGATCATATTATTGATATCTGCCAAGATCTTGAAGATTTGGCAAAAATCTTCTGTTTTCTCCCTTTGGGATCATGTGTATTGCTTCCTTAGGAAAGGTGGTAAAAGCTCAGCACTTTTGCTGAGAGCCTGTCAAGCATCTTGTATCAAGAGAATGGGATACCTTTTTTAAAAGCCATCATAGTAATATGGTAACAGTGATGCACGTATTCCTTGGGGATACAAATCTCTTTCAATTTCCTTATTGTTAAATTAGATGCTTAATAAAAGGGCTGTGCATACACAGAGAATGTCAGTCCAGGAATTTGGAATGCTTTGCAGTCATTCACACTCACATAGTTGTGGCTCACATTTGAATAAAACCTCACCTCATAAGCTCAAAGGGATTTAAAAACCTTCCTGTCCTGGCCACACTGGCATTTTCAGGGGTGTTCTTCTCCCCATCTATGCTAAAAGAGGCTGCTGCAGACCCCTTCTTCCCACAGGGAATTTGATCTCCCGGGCTCTGTCTTCTTGCTTGGTATCCAGGTTTCCCTGTTCTGTCTGTGCCAACTCACTTGGATAGTCTATCTGGCCTTTTGGCTTAGCATCTCCCCAAGACCCTGCTTTTCAGCTCTGCCCTTGGTCTTGCACACTGGAAACCGAGGGTGAAGCATGCCAACTCCAGGTCTGATTCAGGTCCCTGGGGGCCTTGCCAGCTGGGCTCTGCTTAGATAGGAGGAAGAATCTGACACTTGGGCTCATTCTCAAAAGATTCCAGAGTTACTAGTAAGGTACACGGTTTGGCCACATCTCTTTATCCATGAAAAAAAGAATGTTTATATATATATTTTTATCTTTCTCCTCCCCTGCTTTATAATGACAAGTGGATACCCTACAAGCATATCTAAAGTTCAGACCTCTTTAGTTGTTAAGTACTCGGCATAGTGATGATCAAGTGACAGCTCAGCATTCAATTCACGAGGATAGCAATACCCTGATAACCACAGTTCCCTACATGACGGCGCTAAAGATGGAGGCTCTTCAGTGTATAGATTCACAACTGGTACCCAATGGGTACCCATTTTATTTTATAGAAAACGTACTTTCCTCAATTTCCATGATAAAATATACTCTTATATTATGGAGGATATCTATAGAAAGAAGATCCAAGCTGAACACCCACCATCTCACCACCCAAAGGGAGTCCCTCAACCCTCTAGTATGGTACTTCCAGTCTTTTTTTTTTCCCCACAAGAATGTGGGAGCATATATCTTTTTTATTTTTTAAGTTCTTTTCTCCTCCTCCCTCATATGTGTGTTTCTTTTTATTCTCCATTTTTTGTGATTAATGGAATACCTAATAAAATAGGGAGTCAAGATCAGTTGATTATTAGAAGCAATGTTTGTCTTTTTATTAGTCTTTCTTTTTTATTATTATTTGTATAGGTTATAGGAAAGGCTGCAGGGCTTTAAGTTGTCCCTGGGTCTTAGTAGTAGAGAGATCTGCTTTGAGGACATGCACTAGCTAAAGCTGCAGAGTAATTTTAGAGTGGCTTCTCTTTGTCATAGGTCATCCTTCAATTATTGTGTGATCTTAGGCAAGTTATTGAACTGCTGGATTCTACTTCTTCATTCATAAAAACAAGATATTAATCCATGCCTAGACCTTCTTCAATAGGATATTAGGATAAGGACAATACTCAACTTCTATCAAGCACTTCCTGTGTGCAATGCTCTAAGCATTTGATCGATACTATCTCACTTACTTCTCACCACAACCTATTAGCAAGTTTCCACCATTACCTCCAAATTAAAGATGAGGAAACTGAGATAAAACAAGGTTAGGCAACTTTGAGATTTTACAGGCAGAAGATGGTGATGTTAAGTTGTATACTAAGGCATTTTGGCTATATTGCTTCAAAGTAGATATTTCCAAGAGTGCTTTGAAAGGACAAAGGGCTATGCAAATCCAGGTAGTCATTCTCACTGTTACTTATTTCAGAGAGATTTGTTAACAGTATTGACCTTTTGGAACTAGGCCGAGCCATTTCTAAGGACTGGGCCATTCCAAATCCTACACTGCTGCTTGTACCATAGACTTTTAGGCAAAGCTATCCATCTACTAATCACCAGAGTGGGTTCCATGCTACAAAGCACCAACAGATCCCCACCAGTTACAGATCTCTGTAGGACCAGGTGGAGAAATGGCTTTAGTGTGCATGTTATTTTTAATAGTTCTTCAGTGACCTTGGCTTTCATAATTAATGGGGATCTTATATCTTCAGAGGCAAAAGTGACTTTGAGAATGAGTATTCTGCATGATAACCAGCTACACAACCATTCTTTCCCAAAGCATGCACGTATTTAGGAGAAGTATCAGTCTGAGAATTGGAGATGGGCTAGAAAATTGCATTCCATCACTGAAATTACAGCTAATAATCTGAAAGTGCTTTTGAAGGCACTGATCCTTCTACTTGGTTGTGCCTTCAATTAGCATGTACATAATTTAATAACAAAGCTGTCATCCTCTCCTATTAACTGGATTTGCAATACTGATGGGAGGTGGCACACATTTTGGATTTGTCAGCATCCTTCTTATTTTCCAAAGCTATCAGAAATATTTTTTCTCCAAGTATTACTCTTTCCAATAAAGTCTGAGCCATTTATTTTCTTCTGAGCTATTCATTTATTTTTATTTGATGGAACAAAAAACAACTCTTAAAAATTCATACAGGAACATAGCTCCATCCATTTATTCATGAACAAGCATGGCAGGGATCAAATCAGAGAAATCTTTCACTGGAGATATTAATAGAATAGCAGAAAGGAGTTAATCTTGTATTAGATTATAGTGGATAAGAAAACTGTCATCCAATTGGTAGCAGCTTTCTCAATTCTAATCATCCATGCATTAGGGAAAATCCTTAAATACACATTGAAAAGGTCTTCAGGCTTTAATGCCATTATAAATGCTCTCTTCACAGGGGGTAGCAATTACTTGTAGTGTTTCAAGTACAGGAGCAGTTCTTTTCTTTGCCAGGGACACTGAGAAAAATCTAAACATGCTGGTTCAAAAAGAAAGTCAGAGGACTTACTAAGTGTAAGGGGAAAATTGTAATTATCCAATGGAGAAATTGAACACCACCTTTATTGGGTGATGAAAATGAACATCAATGAGTGGCAGATGGACATCCTATGCCTCCAGAAGTGGTGGCTTGAGAAGCACCCATCATAACCTAAGTGGTATTCTGACTTGGGAAGCACAACGCAAATGGGATCAGGGAGAAATATCAAACCAAGAAAAAGCAAAGAACATTCATTTTAAAGATGTATTTTAAAAATTATTTAAAAAACTGTAAGTATATGTACTTTCTGAAATTTTCTGAAATTTTTTTGAAAATGTATTTTCAAAACTCTTAATGATATAAAAAGCAAAGAAAGACTACAAAAGTATTCCAGATTAAAGAGTCATGACAACTAAGTGAATTATGTCCTGTAAGGAAGAAAATATGCTATACAGTACATTACAATGGACAAATTGGAATATGGATAACTGATTAGATGAAAGCATGTAACAATGTTAAATCTAGTGAAGTTGGTAATTCTGTGGCTATATAAGAGGATGCCATTCTTAGGAGGTGCACACTGAAGTATAGGGGGTAAAGGACATGATATATGGCAATCATTCTCAAATGGCTTAGAGATAATTACATACATATATACACATATATACAGAGAGATACTGATAAAGCAAAGGGGTGAAATGTTAACATTCAGTGAACATGAATAATGCATAGAACAAATACTACATAATTCTACTTATATGAAGCATCTAGAATAGTCAAACCCATAGAATCAGAGAATGGAATGGTGGTTACAAGAAGTCTGGGGGAGGAGAAAATGGGGAGTTGCTAGCCAACAGGCATTAATTTTCAGTGATGCAAGACGAATAAGAGAGATCTGTTGTACCACATTGTGCCTTTGGTTAACAATACTGTATTGGTTAAAATTCGATCAAGAGGGTAGATCTCAAATGTTCTTACCACAATTTAAAAATACACATATACATGTGTTATCTGTACTATTTTTTCAACTTTTCAATAAGTTTGAAATTATTTACAAATAAGAAGATGTTTTAAAACGTCCCTCAATTAGGTCAAGATGTCAATTCTCCCAAAATTGACATATAAATTTGATGCAATTCCTATCAAAATCCTAGTAGGCATTTTCATAGAAAGTGGCAAGATGATCCTAAAATTTATATGGAAATGCAAAGGACCTAGAATAACCAAAAGAAGAAGAAAGGTGAAAAAGAAGAAAGTTGGAAGACTCACGATACCTGATTTCAAACTTACTATATAATTAAGACAATGTAGTGTGGCACAAGGATAGGCATATAGAACAGTGGAACTCAGAAATGAGATTCTAGAAATATTTCCTTGTATTTATGGTCAACTGATTTTTGACAAAGGCATCAGGACAGTTCAATGAAGGGAGGGAAATGGTCTTTTCAACACATGATACTGGGACAACTGGAGACCCACATGCAAAATTAATGAACTAGATCCTTACTTCATACTATATATAAGAATTAACTCAATATGGCACATAAACATAAATGTAAAAGTTAAAACTATTGGGACTTTTAAAAGAAAACATAAGAGATAATCTTTGTGACTTTGGGTTGAGCAAAGAGTTCTCAAAATTGACATCAAATGCATAACTTGTCAAAGAGAAAACTCAATAAATTGCAGTTCATTAAAATTAATAAGTTTTGTGCTTCAAAAGACACTATCAAGAAAAAGAAAACATAAGCCAGACATATAAGCTACAGGAGAAAATATGTGCATAATAGATATTTGATAAAGGTCTATATCTAGAATATATAAAGAACTCTTATAACTCAATAGTAAGAAAACAAACAGCCCAATTAAAAAATAGACAAAAGGTATGAACAGACATGTCACCAAAGAAGACATATGGATGGCAAATAAGTATATGAAAAGATGCTCAGTTATTAGGAAAATGCAAATTAAAACCACAATGAATATCCAGTTCATATCCATAGAATGGTTATATTAATAACAAAAAAGATGACATAAATATTGGTAGTGATGGGGAGAAACTGCAATATTCATATATTGCTAGTGGGAATGTAAGACAGTGCAGTCACTTTGGGAAACAATTTGGCTTTAAATAGTTAAATACAAACTTGCCATGCAACACTGCAATTTTACTCCTAGGAATCTATTCAATAGAAGTGAAAGCGTATGTACAGAAAGACAAACATGAATGCTCATAGACAGTATTATTGCTAATAGCCTAAAAGTGGACACAATCCAATTTCCCATCAACTGGTGAGGAACAAAATGTAGTATACTCATACAATGGAAAACTACGAAAAGGAATAAGCTATTGATATAGGCTACAACTATGGATGAATCTCAAAAACATTATGTACAGTGAAGAAGCCAGATATAAAAGACTGTACAGAATGTTTAATTCCATTTATATGAATGTCTAGAAAAGGTAAATTTATAGAAGAAAAAAAGCAGATCACTGGTTGCCACGGGCTGGAGGTGGGAGTGAGGTGCTATAAATGGCATAAGGAAACTTTTAGCGATGGTAGAAATGTTGTATAACTGGACTGCAGAGAGGGTTGTACAACTCCACACATTTATGAAAATCACTGAACTGTATACCTGCAATATGTGAATTTTATATGTAGTTTATGCTTCAATGAAGCTGTAAAAAAGCATAGCTAACTTTATAAGGGAAATGCAATATAGGAGGCTTCTACTCTGTCAGACTATTCTCATACCATTGTGGCTGATTCAAAGTGTCTGTCAGTCACTGTTCTGGAGTGAGATGACCACAGTCCCATTATGGCACATATGGGAAAGGTGAAAAATTGAGCATTGCTTGAACTCCTTTTATGCATCAGATATTATGCTGGTTCCTTTTCTTACATTATCCCATTTAAACATCATGACAGCCAATGAAATTGAGAATTATTTCTATTTTGCATGTTTGAGCTCAGAGAAGTTGTCAGTATGGCAGAGCCATGACAGCATGGCTTGGTGAAGCTGGATCTCAAATCATGAGACTTACTGGAAATAACAGCTACCACATGGCTATGTTGGATTATGTAGCATGAGCCTAGGAAAAGTAAAGCCCCAGGCCAGGAATAGTTATAAAGTCAGAAACTACATTAAAAGAAAAAGACTCCAGTTTTCTGCTTAGGCAGGAAGGAAATAGCAACCACATTACTATACAACCATTTAAAAAAAAAAAAACCCACTGCAACAAAGTAATCAATTAAAATTGGATTTTTCTGATATCTCATTATGATAACAAAGTTTTTCAAAGTGAATTATCACAGGATTACATGTGATTTGATCTTCATAAATCAATCTCGGGTTAGTAAGTTAACAGTATTCATTTTAAGGGTGTGTGTGTGTGTGTTTTTTAAGGCTGAAGAACACTTTCCTGTTTCATTAAGATTACATAATGAAAGAATGAATAATGAATAAACAATGACCAGATTCTTTTAGGGCTTAAGTTTTTTAGTTTAGAAGAGGGATTTTAGAAAGTTATTTTCAGAAGGATACTGAATCAGCAACTTATTAAATTACACTAATTTTCTACAAATAGTGAAATGCTTAGGAAGGCACTGGAAAAGAGTTCTTTAAGGGAAACCTCGATAAGGTTCATTGACTATGAGATTTGTGACCATTATGAAATTTTGAAAGATCCAAAACCTGCCCACTTACCCCATCTATTCCCCACGGGGTCCCTGACTGACATGGTTGATACTACAGAGTGTGTAGCATGTAAGTCCTCAAAAAATGGTGGTTACCACTAAAAATGTGAGAAGTGTTTTGAAAATGACAACTCTAAGTAATATGTAAATACAGGCAATGATTATTTTTGAGATATGTGCCACTACTCTTGGCTCTAAAGAACACCTTTTTCTACAATTGGAGTTATTTTGCAAAACTGAAGATGAGTGCCATGGAAAAATTCCCCACAGAATAGCTTTAATCTCAAACAGGCCTTTGGTTCTGATCATATTTCCTGGACCACTTCAGGCTTTACTAGCAGAAACCATCAAAAGTTACAAAACAGGGCAGGGGAAATGGGATGCACTATCCCATCTACAACCCCACTTCAGACTTGGGGGTCCACCAAGAAGAGGAACATGAGGCTTAACGCTGCTCTTTTCACACTTGAGAGCAGGCATGGTGCATGTGTGGGGAGCCCCAGGATACCCAAATGTTACAGGATAACACTGAACAGGAGGGTTAATATTACCTAATGATTAGAGTAAAAGCATTGTAATATTAAATGGAGATTAGAGGAGAAAATTAAGATCTTTGAAATTTTACCTTTTTAATGAGTAGACGAACTGGAATATCTCCAGTTCACTGACAATGTAAATTCCCTGCTATGTACAGTTTGCTAAGCAGTGTTTGTGTGTGCACATGCACTCATGTGGTTCCACGGATGTGCCAGTTTGAGTTTTAATAAGATTATGGGCAGAGAGACATCTGGAATCACAGATCTGAGCTTCAGACAACAATGGTGTCAAGATCATGGATTCACTGGATTTAAGAGCCAATTTGAGCTTCAATGCAAGTGGCAAGATCATGGATTCATGGATTTACAGATTCCCCTGTTCTTTCTGCACCCACCTTCCTCAGCATTTTACAGCTAGGAATACTGAGGCCTAAAGATGCAGTGAAGTTTTGAGGGCCACCCATCACATCAGAGGCAGAGGAAGGGCAGGGAGCTAGGCTTCCTGTCTCCACGGTGGTGGGGTGGGTGTGCGCATGGAGCACTTCCAGAGTTGCACCCGTGCTATGTGCAAATCAAGGCACCAAAAGGCAACAAGAAAAAGTGGATAATGTAAAGTTTAAAACATTGTTTTACCCAACGTGTGTGTATTTGTGCTGGGCTTTGAATATTAGCAATGTGTAACGAAATGCAATGAAAATGATGAAGTTAGTCAGTACAGGCTTCCAGAGACTATGAAACTGAAAATGACTGTGCTAAATGGTTTTCTATTACTTGTCTTTTCCCCAATCCCATCTGAATCATCACTTTTTATCTCCTAAATATGCATTGTTAAGAATCCCCCAAAGTAATTATTAACAAGTGAGCCAGCCGGTGCTTGCAAACCATTTTACAAACACAAAAGGCTCTGCAAATGTTTATTCTCATTAATGAGACGAATTCAACAATGGCACAATATAGTATACCCAGATAATGCTTTTTAGCAATGCTCACTGTGTGTGATAGAAAATGACATAGTTCATGCCTGAACTCTGGTTAAACCTGTGAGGTGAGCCGAGGAAAATGTATTTTCCACTTTTCTGTGTTGAGACAACCAAAATAACTAGATAGAAGTCCTGCACTGCTTGGAGTTATTCTTTCAAGACGGTGTCTCCTGGACAACACGGTAGTTCTGCATAAAATGCTTTATTGTTCTTTAGGTGCTAAGAGCAAATCTTGAAAGAAGAATGGCTTGTTTTTGAAGTGAGGCACCTTGCTTGGCATTAGAACTGACTGTAGACTTGCTGGCCGTGTACTTGGCATCAAAGGGACAAGGAGGGAGAAATCTAATATTTCTCTTTAAGGTTCTCTACACACTCGGTGAAAACCAGTCCCTAAAACACAGATGCCTCTTATATCATGAAACAGACAGAACTTTTGTTTGTTTGTGTGTGTGTACTGGGGTCTGCATTAGCTGTATTTTCTTGTTTTCTGTATTCTATGCTCTGACATCTGGGGCCTTCTGGATCTGGGTAGAAACTGCTCCTTCCAGGGTTAGATAACTCCTAGAGATGGCAAATTTGCCTGTGAGCACACCTTGGATGTACAAACCAACCAATCCTGAGTTCATATCCCACCCACCTCCTTTAATCAGGCTTCTACAGTCCGGGATATATCCCCTATCACTCCTGAGCTAGGTGCCTGCCAACTATAGCCTGAGCCCAGTAAAATTAATTGAGACTAAACCTGTCTACCCTGCTTACCTGCCTCACCCATTCCTTCTTATGAAAACCACAATAAAGGTTCTGACACATGCTTTCCCCATGCGTCCTCTGTTTCCTGATTGATCCTGGTGCTTCCCCATGTGGCCCTGCACATGGCCACACACCTCCTGTTTCTAGGGGTCTGTGAGTATAAACTGCTTCTTTCATGACAGTCATTTCCATGTCTGCATGTCTTATCATACCTGATTAAAACAAATCCCAGTTACATTTAAAAAAAGGGTCCCCTACCCAGTTGTATCCGGAGGCAACACACAGGAGTAAAGGTGGTAAAGCTGATTCTTCTGAACACACCCAATTTCCTTCTTTGCCTGGGACTCTGTTGCTACAGGACTGGCTGTAGGCTGCCAGGCAACATCATCGGGTATGCTGTATATATCTCCTGGATGTTAAACTCTCTTTCAGGTCTTATTTTCTTAGGGATTCATCTTATATTCTTAAAATGTGGACAGAACCCCGCAGCCCCAAAAGCAAAACCAAAACAAAAGCATTCTTCCTTCTTTGAACAAGCATTTTTGAGGCTTTCGATGGCCTAATCAGTGACACAGTGAGCTATGGAGCAATGGAAAGTGTGGCCCGGTGAGGTGGTCTACTGATTCTAACTATGACATTAATACACTTCATTGAGGCCTCTTTGGCTCACTGAAATTTCCCTAAACACTTAGGGGGAGAAATCAGCTATTCTTTATTTTCTTCACACTCTGACATTCCACCTTTCTCATCTCTGGTTTTCAGATTTGTCACTTCAATGTGATAGGAAGACTGTTTTAATAAAATGTGCTAATGGGATATGATAATTACATTGATAATCAGGGAAAATGAGGAACAGACATGTGCTTGTTAAAACTGGGATGGTCCAGGAGAAAAGTGCCAGAAGAGTGTGTGTTGGGTTGAAGATATAAGTTGTCCTGGCTTTCCTAAATGGAAACCATCTTTAATTTTTGGTATTATCATCCTAGGCAAAGAAGAACAATGGGCCTGTGTCATACATGAGAAAAAACTGAGAAGTACCCTCTGTCATATATAAGAAAAAGCAAAGAATTGCTCTAAGAGCCACTAAGACCTGTGATGGTTTTGGCCCAACATCATTTGAAAACCTTAAGCATGGCTTGATTGACCCAGTGGTAAGCTAAGGAGTAGAGGGGGCTTAATCTCCATGAGCTCTTCCACCCTAAGTCATCCTCCGAACAAACATACTGCAGAAGGAAAAACAAGTGCTTGCTATGCAAACATAGCTTCAAGACAAGTCCCCTGAGAACCCCCTTCCAAAAGGATGGCCAATCCCAACCTCATCTATACAGAAACTCTGGAGAATAGGGCTTGACCCCCACAGCAACTTCTGTCTACAGGATGTCAAAAATTCCAGGTTAAAGGAGAAAGACTAAATTCACCAACTGGCTGATTAATCTATTTGCCACTAAACAGTTATTCTATTTTTATTTCCCCACTGAAATAAAAATTATTATTATTATTATTTTTGGGTTTAGTGAGTGGATTTACGGCTGCCGGATTAACCGGGAGACACGAATTGAGCATTAGCTGGCTGCAAGGTGTCATCTGGCATCTGAAGCCTTCACCTTTGCTAAGCTGCGAGCTTTGTAATTTCTCCATGCTATTTCTAAGTCGCCTTGGCCATGAAGCAAGCATTAACAAACTCATGGAAAAGTGTCTTTTCTCCCACAGTCTAGAGTTCCCCACTGGGAATTCATGTATGACCGTCACCTCTCTCTGTCAGCTCAAAACAGGGAGTGCGGCAGGCAGCTCCTCTGGAAACCTATCCTCAACAAATAATCCAAAAGAGTGGAAAGCCATGGGCAATAGGATATTCTTTGTAGTTTTTTATAATTCTAAAAAACTATAAGCAGGATAAATATTAAATAGCAGAAAGGTGGATACATAAAATGCCAGGAAAGCATAGTGGTTATGAGCATTTATGCCTGCCTATGACATTCACTGACTGTGTGTTGTTGGGCAGGTCACCTAACTTCTCTGAGCCTCTATTTCTTCATCTGTAACATGGGCATAATAGGATTGTTATGAGTATGAAATGAGTTTATATTTATAGATATTATGAGGATGAAATGCATTAACATTTATTATAACACGTATGGACCTGATACATAGGAAGCACTGTTAAGTATTTGATAAAGAAAGTGGTACCTTTTCTAGAAGGTTATTATTAATATTAAGGCTATAGAGCAATGAGCAACAAACAATTATATTCAAAATGCTCATAAAAAGTTCCATGAAAATCCTAAGTTCTCTGGGGTAAAATATAAATATGAAAATCAATCAGGAGATAAGATAAAAACAGTGTGTCAGGATTGAGGGGACTCTTCTGTTTTTCAGACATTCTGTGTCTCTCAAGCAAACAAAAGTCTTTAGTAAGTTTGTGTAAGTTTTAAAGAAAGTTTTGATGAGGCTTGGAGAAGGACAGTGGAAGGGGTGAGAAGAAATGTTCTTCCTGGGCCCCTGGTTGGAATGAATTGCCTGGTCCTTCTGGCAGACCTGGGAGAGTGGTGTGCTTTACCTGGGAGTTAATAGAAACCTATTCATATGAGTATCTTCAAAGAGGGAGACAGAAAGAGAGAGAGGGAGAGAGGTTTTGGCAGCCAGAAGCCAGGAGGAGGGTCTAAAGTCAGTGGACCGGCACTTCCTTTCCACCTGCGCTCTGATTCGCTAGCAGTGTGGCCCATCAGGGGAGGGCGGGAGCTCAGAGCATCTTGGCCCATTAGGTGGCGGGACAAAGAAATCAAAGCATTTGAGATCTACAAGGTGGGGATGAAATACCGTCACTGGTCAGGCACTTGTGCACATTTAGTGAAATAAGTAACTCCAGTAATGGAAACGAGATATCAATAGCAGCATCAACACCAATACCAACAATGTCAAGTATTCCTTCCTCTCCTTATTCTCTAATCTTGATATTTTATTAGCTTTCATCAGGAGGGCTGCTTATTCTCCAGAATAAAGCAACATGGATACAGCAGTCTGTGCCCTCTGTGTCCACAGGGCCCCCCACCCCCAATTTTGTACTCCTTTCTTATAGTTCTTAAGGCTAGAAAGAAACCTTAGAGATAATCTCAGCCAGTGGCTCTCCAGACTGGCCCATAGCCTACTGCTAGAATGGCTAAGTCAGAATCTCCTGGGGAGCCTAAATATAAAGGTTTCCAGGCCTTATGAAGTAGTAGTTCTGGGGTGGGGCCCAGGATTCTGCATTTTTAATCTCTCCCCAACCCCAAGGTGAATCCCATTTATGTGAGGGAATTACAGATCATTTTTAGTGAGAGGAAACGGCTGGCCCAAAGCTTTCCTTCTTCTACATCTCAGTCACTTTTTATTTTCTTCTCTACCTTCACCCCACTTCCTTTGTCATTCTCTACCTGTCTCAAAATCTGTCTCTTTTTCTGAGCCAGGGCTCTCATTTTAACTACAGAAATGAAAACCCCAGTTGAGGGAAGGAAGGCTGACACTCTTTTTGTTACTAATAAACATGCTGGTGCTGTTTCAGCATGGCCTGATATCCTGACATCTGTCTCAGGCAGAGGGAAGTGTGCCCCCACCATGCACACATCTGTCCTGGCAACCACAGCAGGGATGCAAATGAAACACTGTGAGTTAGATTCGAGTGAGCTATAAGCCTAATGAGCGTTATTAGCGTATCTGCATGCATTTAAGAAACAGCTACTGTTAGCCTGATAATGTTCTGACCTCCTTCAGAGACCAAGAGGATCTGAAATTTAAGCTCAGACCTGGACCTTGTTCTATTGTCTCGATTGGCTATGTGAAGACTAGACCCCCCCACAAGGAAGTGGGGATGGCTGATCTCACTGGGGTTGATTTCACTGCTGTCATTCTCACTGGCTTGTACTTGCTATCCTTTTTCCTACCTAATGAACAGGTGTTTGCTTAGATTTTATACCTGAGAATTAGCTACACACGCTTTACATTCAAACCTTGTTTCCGACAGTCATCCTGGACACACCCTCCATGTCTGTGTCTGACCTTTCTGTGTCAACTCTCAGCCCCACTGTCCCCCATGGCCCCAAATCACCCCCTGACCTATTCCACCTGTCCTTGACACATGGGTTACTTTGGCTTAGGCACGTCCCTCCTCCAACCTGTCCAACTCCCCACAAGGAATGGAATGAACATGAGGCTCAATAAAAACATCTGAGTATTGCTTTTTATTAGTGGTTTTTTTTCTGGCCACCTAGCAACGTGGTATTAATAGCTTGATACTTATTTGATACTTCTTGGTTAGCCTGGCTATTTGATATTTCAAGTTCTGGAAACACAGGCAGAAACATGTGATTTCTTTGTGCATAAATAGAAATCTCCATGAGAGTTCTAAGCACCTTGACGCCTGTGTGTGTAATTCCTGTTTTAATGATGCAAGTGTGATTTTATATTTAATGAACTCAAAAAAGCAAGGGCTCTTGGGGTGGATACTCTGAGATTTAAATCCTAACTCCACCACTTTGACAGCTTTAATGTTTCTTTTGCTTTTTTTTTTGCTCGCCTTTAATATTTAGTAAAGTTGTTTTGAAAATGTAAACATGGCTAAGAGAAAACCAAGAAAAAAGGGTCTTTTGTTAATATTTGAACCAGAAATTAAGGGTGGACACACACGTGGACATCAGAAATGCTAGGAACAGCAGGAAAATAAGACAAAGGAGAATTTTGGGGGAAACAGTCAATTTGGACAAGAGCCCTGTCTTAAAGTTCTATCTAGTTCTTTCATTTTAGTAAGATAAGTTGTTCCCCTCTAGACAGCCCCATCACCCTTTGTCGGTTACACAATGTTTCCATTCAGGGGGCCTTGGCAAACTGTGTACCCTACACCATGTGGTTTTCTTTTCTTTGGTGGGCCCAGCTGCAATGCTGGTGTTGCTTATCCAACAGCATCACCTCTGGCTGTAATTATTTTTTCCTATGTAATGACAAGGCAGAGTAGTATAATTGAATTACCCAGCAGCCAGGGGCGGCCCTGACGTTGAACTCAGTATCTCCCTCCTGGCTCTCTCAGCGTCCCACAGGGACTGGAGGTTGGGACATCCTGGATTCCAGGCTTGGTTTTGCCAACAAATGCTTCTGAGCAAGTCACTGCATACTTCTGCTCTTCATGTGAAAAGTAAGGGAGATTTTCTAGATAACAGTAATAATAACAACTGACCCTGACATGTGGCTTTATAGTTCACAAAATGCTTTCAGAATATTTCATTTCATGCTCACAACTTTCCAGGTAGGCATGAGTTATCACCATATCCAATTAGAGAAGGAAACAGTGGGCCAAGGAGTTACCCAGTGGGCTTAAGGTCACATGGCTGCACAGTGGTAAGCAGGTATGGAGCCAGAGCTCCGGGTTCTCAGCTTCCTCCTCTACTCACTTCTCCATCCTTCCCTCTAGAGAAGTTTCTCTCAGTGGCTCCTTCCAGATCTCAAATGGTATGATGCTCAGGTTTTAGGCAAACTCTGTCTAGTTTCTGCACCAAAAATTCTGGATAACATACAAATCTCCAAACGTGTCCTTTTAATGAAACAAACATAAGTGCTTATGACCTAAATGTTAATAATATGTGACCTTCACATTTCAAGTCTTAAATTCATAAATTTTACCATAATTTTTTGTTACAAAAGTACCTAGTGGGGAAGGAATACTTCATGAATCAGTGGCAAAAGACTTTAGTCTACCTGATAGAACCCAAATACTTTTGTCCTTAGTAACACTCCATGGGTTGGTGAAGTTTGATTTTAGGAAAGGAATGTACATTATTCAGTTGGTGGCTCTGTTAGATTGAAGTGACATATATTCATTTCTTTATAAAATAGTCTTCAGGAAACAGTAAGGACATATGGATGCTTGAAATCTCATAAGTCTGGAATTACCCCAATTGTGAATCAGCCAACATTGTTAAAGGAAATAGGCTGGACTACCATTTCCTAAACTTCACCATCTCAGTAGCAGCCATTTAATAAAAGCTAGTGTGCATTTACTTTTAATTAGTTTCCACCAACAGTGGTAGGAAGTTTAAAAAATAATCAAGGAAACCAATAAAAAATACATCTCAATATTGCTGCTTGGGAATTAAATTGATTCTATCCCTCTGCAGATAAGAGAATTATCACAGGAGCCAAATCCCCCATCTCCAGAAATAATCATTATACTGGTATTCAAATTAAATTGTCCAGAAATCATATTGGAAGGTAGTAGAGAAAACATCCTGAGATGAGTCATTGTGGATGATGGCTCTGTGACATAAGGCTGTGTTTTTATAGTCTTATAGTTTTCTTTAGCTTCTCAACTTTAAATTGGATTTTTTACATAAAGTAAAACAATAAACACAAAAATAGTGGCTTCACTTTTTATTACTACATTCTCCTGAGAAGTTCAAAGAATTTTAGAGCCATGTTGCTATCAACTCAAAAAAGGCCTGGAGTTGGAAGATTTCTACTGGACAATAAAACTTTCTGCTTATGTTTAATACTATCACTTATCTTCTGCCTGAAGATGTCCCATATTTTTACGAAGAGAAGAAATACAAATGCTTATTATCCAAAAAAGCACTTCTAGTAAATTAAATTCACTCAAACCACATCAAATAAGGCACAAAGGACCAAACACTTCAGAGAGTGGGAAATTAATATTCAGACATGACAAATCTAAGACCTTCTGCATGCTAGTCGTGTCTCTCTTTGGCAGAGGATGGCAGTGTTCCCATCTGTAGCATCTCCTCTTAGTGTACAGAAGCTGATTTCCATGTTGCCAATTGCCACTGGAAGCAATTCCAAAATTCGAGTTGGCCAATCTCTTAGCTCTTGTGTTGTATTCTGAGGCGATGGTCTCTGTTTCCAACCTGAACTAGTCTAGATGCTATAAGAAGAGTCTTCAGTATGTAAAAAACTCACATACACAAGATGTGAGTATGTTCTACTCCCATTTCAAAGTGGAAAAAGAGAAAATGAACTTAAACTGCATAAAGGATACTCTTGCTTGATGAGTTAGTCAGCAAAATCACTCACCGTCCTTCTCAGGAAGGAACTAAAAATAACCTAACATTTGTTAGGTGCTTGAAAGTTGGCTCTGGTTAAAGGCAGGAAGTTGGCAAAGTGAACCCTTAAGATCCATTCCAATTCAGGAATGTGTATTGTGCAAATCTTTGGTCTTAAGTGCATCTAATCCAATGCTGTATGGTGTCCAAACCTCATTCATTTAATAGCCAACATTTGTCAAGGGTTTACTATGTGCCAGAGCCTGTGTTAGGCTTGGGGACAGATACAAAGGTTGTCTCTATCCTGGAGGAGTGTTATAAAGGCTTTCATGGGGGATTGTGTTAAACTCAATGGGAATTCAAAGGCAGGCATGACTGACTCCATCTGTGGACTCAGCATTGAAGAAATTTGGAGGCCAGATACTTTGATGAATTGCAAATGGTTTAGATGTAAACTCTATCAGTGAGAATTAACATTTCCTGAAAGGTAACTACTGGTAAATTGATTCTTCTTTGTGTCTCAGAAAAAGCAACTTGTCTTACAAGGTTGAATCATGCAAGGTTCTGTTCCCTATTGTTCTTAAGAGATACTATGTTTGTAGTATATATAACCTTTTCCTCAAAGCTCCATTCACATACAATCTCACTCATTACTCCTGTCCCCAGAAAATAAAGCATGCCATTATGCTAATTTTATAGGTAGGGAAACTGAGACCTAGAGAGTGTCTCCTTCAGCCTGGTTATTTTGCTTAGGTGAGAACAAGCAAGTAGCATATGAAATAGAACTGGAAGCCGAGCATCACCTATTTCAATCCCAGAGCTCTCCACAAAGCTTTGCTTGATCAAATTGATAAGTTCAGAATTCTACATTGGAGGAGTTATGGCTAGAGCATCTGTGAAAAGAAAGAGGACCTTATTGCTTTAGAGGCTAGAGCATCTGTGAAAAGAAAGAGGACCTTATTGCTTTAGAGGATGCTTGAAAAAAACTTGAGAAAAACTGTCTCCAGGGTTCCCATAGTAGGCAGGCTCAAAGACAAAACTACACAAATCCACCACCGATTGCAGGACATTTTGGGGTGGGTTGCTCCTCCTGTCTGACATGTTTTATAAGCCGTGGAGTTCCAAGTTCCAGGCATGTTGTTTATTTCTCTTGTGATGACAGTCAGTGCCAAAGCAAAGAAAAAGCAAGAGGTGGCCATGGTAGGATCAAAGAAAAGCTTGAGGCCAACCTAGACCTTGGCAATGGGCCTAATGAGGACTGGGCAAGGAATCCATCACTTTGTAAGGTTGAAACAACAGAACTGGAGGGTAGCTTAGCTGTGAAACCTTTATTCAAAGACATCTTATTAGGAACGCTGATATTTATAAAACAGCTTCCTCCCCATTCTAGTACTTTTTTTGGAGCACAGTTTAAAAACCTTGAACTTGCCGCACACATTTCTTGTCCATACTGGCACATATGGTGTTTTATATCCCGTGTGTAAAAGAATTCTCTTCTTCCCTTTGCCAATCTGTTAAACTTCTACTCACCCTTCAAGATTCCCATGAAGTGTTTTCTAACAGAATTGTCTGAGGCACTTGTTAAGAATCCAGATTCATAGACCTCATTCCAGACGTACTAAACCCAGATTTCTGCTGTTATTAAGCTACTGGGGGAATTCAGATGTGCAGTCAGGATTGGGAACCACTGCAGATCTTGCTCTGCCTAGTGGTTTTAACAAGAGATGACTTACAGCTGGGTTAACTTTAAACTTTTCGGAAGGGGAGGAGTTAGTAGAGAGAGAATCTGGGCCTGTACCTTGACAAGAGTTGGGAGCTGAGAAAGGCCAAGACAGAAAGGAAAGGAGCTGAAATGGGCTCCAGGTCCCTTCAGGAATCCTGCCTCTGAGCTGTGGCTGAAGCTCTGAGTGCGATGGCTTCAGTAAGGATCACAGAAGCAAGGCAACACACAAGCTGAAGAGGAGCACAGGACATCCAACGGGCTTGTAATCAACAGATCTTCCCATTTTCTCTCGGGTGAGGCTAAGGGAAATCCCACAGCTGCATGAAGGTTGCAGTTATCCCATAAAAGACGTCTGCAGTGGTAATTTAAAGTTTTTTTTTCTTCGGGTATTTCCATTTCCATAGTTTTCAAAGGATGTCAGAAGGAAAAACCACCCACTGCTTGTTTTGACTGATGGTTCTCATTGCTATGAACATATTTGGTATTGACTTCTGTATGTTATACATGGTTCAATTAAAAAAAAAAACCCTCATGGCCCTTTACTCCCATCTTCATAAAAATATCTCCATACAAAAACAAAATACTGTTAATTTGTTATTGTACGAGCAGCTGGTGTTAGCACGGTGTCGATCTCATTTAAAACACCTAAGCATTTTAGCTAGTGCCGTTTAGCATCTCAAATCATGATAACATGACTTCTTATTTGCATAAAATCTTTGGGCCCTTCTTCATTTCCCGTTGCAAATGAGGTAAAGGACTGAGCTGATGTGATTATTTATTACCTTTGTTCTCTCACGCTCCAAGTTCAAGTTCCACTGAACAAAGTGAGGTAATCCACAGAGAAGGAAAAAAAAGTTACATGCCATTTTTCTTTTGCTTTTTCATTAGGCACTCTACCTGATGTAGGCCAATTTTTTATTTGTTGTACAATTTAATTTCAGGGTTCTGTTTGTGAATTGGTTTGTTTTTTTTTCATCAAGAGATAACTAAGTGGCTGGTAGTTCCCTCACCTCTTTCAGGTCTTTACCAAATTGTCATCTTAGGGAGGACTTCCCTGGCCACTTTATCTAAAGTTTCACCTCCTTCCTGCCCATGTTTCCTGTCCCCCAACTTGCTCTTCCCCTCCTTCTCAGCATTTACCACAGTGCAGCAGAAAGCATGTTTACTGTCAGTGCTACTTACTGTCTGTCTTGCCCACCAGCAGCCTCGTCAGGGCAGAGAAGTTGTCTGCTCTGTTCACTGCTGTATCCCCGTCTAGCACAGTGCCTGGAACATGGTAAGTGTTCAGCACGTATTGGTTGAATGGATAAGCGAATGACCATTCTTGATTTTAATAAGGCAGCTGAGCCAGCTTAGGGGAGAAATATTCAGATGTTCCATGTTTTAGCTTCTATATCTTAGGCAGTATAGGATAGTGAAGGGATTCCCAAATGTTTTTGATTCACATGGCCCTTAGATCCAAGAAACCTAAGAATTTATGTCCTAACAACTTAGTAGCCATTTAAAAAAAATACATATAAACTGAAAGAAAAATACTTAAATTTTATTCTTTAATATCTGCAATTATTTCATAATGGGATATGTACACCTATTGGACAACGCACAACTTCTTAAACCTCAGAGTCAGATTGGACACTGCTACCTTTAGTTCTTGTTCCACAACGATTTTTCACATGGTACTTGCTTTAAATCATCAGTGCTGAAAACCCAGCTTCCCAAAGATACAATGTCATCAAAACGAAGGCAGTGCAATCTAATGTGGAAACTTTGAACTTGAGCTAGTTCAGAAGTTCACGTGGCATGTGACTGGTGTCGAGTGCTGCTGTGCTTCCATCCACAATCTAAAATATCTACAGCCCTGCAGTTAGTTCACTGTGGTGCCCCGGGGAGCCTCGGTGCAGTTTCAGAACCATGGGTGTAGTGGCTGAATGCACACCCTTTGAAGTTGTGTGGACTTGGGGACGTTTTCCCATCTATGAGAAAGAGAACATAATAGTATCTACCTCATAGTTTTTGTTATGCTTTTTATTATGAAGAAATTTCAAACCTACATAAAAGTGCACAGAAGAAAACAATGAACCCCCCACATGCCATCACCAAGCCCAAAGAATGATTAAATGCAGCCACACCCACCCTTCCATATACGTCACTCTCCATAATTGGGACATAAATCCCAGATCTCATCTGTAAATATTCTGTATATAAAACATGTAAAATTTACCATATGTAAATACACCTCTTAGGTTTTTGGTGCAAATGAAATGAGTTAATATATGTAAAGCATTTGGCACAGTGCTGAGCATCCTGAAGTGTTAGGTACTATATATAAGCTCCCGATGCCTCCTCTTCAGGCATGCATCATCAGGTAGAAGGTACCTGATCTTTCATGTGATCTTCCCCAATATAAAGATATATCCATGATCACAGGGAACAGGGCTGCTGCAAATGCAGGCACCACCGGTGTATTTTAGCAAACATTCTCTCCACAAGGAACTTCTATTGACCCACCTTGGAAAACACATGACATTCAAAAGGCATCAGGTTTTGTTTTTGTTTGTTTGTTTGTTTGTTTGTTTTAAATAAACAACCAAGCCACACCAAGTTTAATCTGATTTCTTCATTCTGAGCAGAAATGTTCTCTGGGTGGGGGGAAGCTTCAGGATACAACTTTCTCTCTTACCTTCTGGCACCTTGGATACAGCAGGGTTTTACTGAATTAAGTGCATCAGAATGCTGTTTATCTGTTACAGCACCATTTTGGAAGAACTAGTAAAAACCAGCTTAGGGCAGGAGGTCCAACCTTCCTGAAACTACCCTGCATACACATTTGATTGTGAAGGGGCATAGCTGCTAATTTGTCCAGTTGTTCAGGTGGGAGGTCTATAAATGACCATGGAGGCAAGAAACAACTGCTATTTTCTATTAAGGATTTCACATAATTCTCTCCCGGGGCTTAATTAAAATGTAACTTAAATTGGTCTTATCTTGGGGGTCTCTAGGTCCCTCATCCTGAACCCAGCCTAAGGATTCCCAGTGAGGAGGGATGATGATGAGAACATTAAGCAATTCTTTGACTTTTAAGCCATAGCAGCAAAATTCTCAATTTAACTCTTCTGAATTTATTTGCTCTTGAACTAAGTGATTTTCTGTGTTCAACGAAGTTGAAAAAATTATTGATCTATATATTTTGATTTTGAGAGTATTTGGTTTACTAATCTGAGAAAAGCCCTAACTAAAATCCTTTGGGTTTCACTTAGGCCAAGGGAAAAATTTACAATTAAATCATCTATAGAAAGCATTTTCTTTAAGATGATAAGCATATCTTAGATTGGGATGTTGTTTTGAAATTTTGTCAACATATATGCTCTTATAGCATTCATTTTATCATCTGCTATCAATATTATATCACAATTTCTATCTAGTGTCCCAAAGACGACCAGCAATCTTCTACAAAGGAGCAAAGAGAAACATTTTCTTTGGCAAACAGAGTAAACTGGCTAGAAGTAACTCTATTAACCTCCATGACAATTTACAAAAGTGTAGGGACTCAGTAAAATCACATTTGTCTATAGCTTGTTCAGGGAGTAGATACACTTGAGATACTGTGGTAGAAACTTGACTATTCCATGGTGCTTTGTTTAAACCCAGTTTTTACTGGGTTAATGGAATCATTGACTGAAGTCACACATATCCATAGATATATTCAGCCTTGATCTATTTTTTTAAAAAGGTTTTATAGGTAAGGTTTTCGAGAATTTTAATACATATTCTTTATCAGTGATCTGATCATTAATTCCTGAACCTTACCACATAAAACTGTCTGGAGCAGGGGAATTATTAAAAATATCAAGAAACTTCTGGCAAGCCACATTCTTAATTCTAGTAGCAGCAAGGTAGTCTTTAAGGGACCTGAGCCCCTTTCCTGTCCAACTTCCCTGCCTGTTTCTAAAGCAAAGAAGACCACACGATTTAACTGTTGGAAGTGGAAAAATAAAGAATACTCAAATGCAGATATTAACTAGATGCAAATCTAAGAAAAACACAGCATCAGAGAAGCAGACAGCAGAAAGAGACTACATAAAGAAAATCAATACAATACAACTCATAGTTGGTCTGATTCCTGCTTTCCTAAGAGAAGCTTTTTTAGTTATTAAGGCAGAGGGGACCTAGTGACAGGATCTACCTGAGTGTTCACTGGATATACAGGCATGCTCAGGACCTTTAAATGGCCAAAGTTAAGAGATTTCACCACTGCTTTGTTCTCCTTGCTGCTATCCTATTGTAGCCCGAGGCTGATATAGGCAGGAATACATGGGTCATATTTGAGAGTCCCTTTCAAGATTGCTAAAAAGATAGGTGTAGTAAATTAGAGATGATCACAAATTCTTTGCTATTCCTCCCATTGAGTGGTGGAGTCTAATTCCTTTCCCTCTTAAATCTGGGTTGGCCTTAGTGACTTGTTGGACCAACAGATTGCAGTTTAAGTGACTTCTCAGGCTAGGTCCTAAGAAGCTTTGCAACTTTTGCTTGGTTGTCTTGGGACAGTCCTTCTGGGGGCTCTGAGCTGCCATGTATGAAAACCTATTACCCTGAGACCACTGTGCAAGAGAGGCTGCATGTAGGTGCCCAGTTCATAGTCCTGGTTGAGCTCGGTCATCCAGCCATCCTTGCTAAGACACCAGCTATGTGAGTGAAGTCATCTTAGAATCTCCAGGCCAAGCCATCTGCAAGCTGACCACCACCAAGTGTTCTCAGTCAAGGACACATGGAGCAGGAGAATCACTGAGCGGAGCCCTGACTCCACTTTCTGTCCCATTAAAACATAAGATATAATAAAAGAATTGTTGTTTTAAGCTGCCAAGTTTTAGAGTGGTTTGTTACAGAGCAGCAGACAACTGGAACACCAGGTATGCTGCTTTGCAGCACCGGGGAGTAACCACTACTTCTAGCATTACAGCCAACTGGTCTCAGGGGAGAATGCTGGCATAAAGTTACATGACTAGTGAACTAGTCAGTCAGGGGCTCTCAGGGTCATGGCTAGTCTGGAGGAGACCACTGAGAGTGATGAGGGCTTTGCTGAAGGGAGACATAAACTCATGAGAGGTGTTCAGGAGGGTGGTCAGGAGGAATCAGTGTGTGTAAGGCTTTGCTGGAGTGTTATACAGATTACTTTAGTGATTTCTGGGGAGTATCAAGAGAGGGAGAGATCTAGAAAAATGATCTCTGAGCTCCCTAATTTGGACACTGAATTTTTTTTTCTTCTCTTTTTGGAGAATAGAGAAGGATGGAGTCAGATGTAGCCAGAGAAAAACAGTACAAAATCACTGCTGTGGTTGCCCATCTGGAATAGCAACAGAGAAATGAGCAAAAGAGGAAGACATTTAGCCATATGTGGGAATCTCATGAAACTAAACACCAAGTGTTATCACAGGATAAGTGATCGTTTATTCTGGTTTGCTTGCGACCGCCCCAAGTTAAGCCTGTTATTCTTGGAATAATTGTTAAGAATGTTCTCTTTCACTCTTAAAAGTGTTTGGGTTTGGATAATAAATTATGTGCTTGCCCTATTTGTAGGGGTCTGTGTGGTTCAGTAGAAGAGAGTTTTCATCACTTTATATCATCCCATTAAGATACTATAAAAAGGGTTTATTGAAAACTTGTGGGGTTCTACTTTGGAGTAATGTTTGTCAGGTTTGATATTTCATTTATTCATTTAACAAATATTTAATGAGAATCAATTGTGTCCTTCCACATAGATGATGGAATGATAATGTAGTATTGAGAAAGTCTTTACTTGTGCACTATGACTGGAAATGTCATTGGAAGGCATACCACTGGGCCACATAGCTCTGTAAGCTCATGCCCCGATGTGCCCCCCGCCCCCCAAACATACAGCAATAACAGTTATAATACAAAAATAGAAAACTAAAAAGACAAACCCGACCCAAAAACAAGATAAACATGTCCACAGGCCAGAATGGAACAGAAAGGTAAAGCAGCGAGGCAGGCTGAAGCCAGCTGGGCGCCCAGCCTGGAGGCAGGCAGGGATGGTCGTCTAGCTCTGCAGGGAAAAGGGACTAAAACGACTCACGGAAGCTAGAGAATTGGGACTAGGCTCATGGCTTGAAGACTGGGGCTCAGGTGGGGTTCTTTTGCTTATACAAGTAGAGTGAAAAAAAAAGTGCCATTACTAGCTATTGCTTGGGGCTATTGCTTTCTGCAATTGGAAAGTCTACAGAGGAAGAAGAACAAAGACACGGTCTGATTAGGTACCAGACCAAGCCACTCATGGGTCCTTCAATATTCATAATGTCTCTCTGGGGCAGGAGCTTCAACACACCATCTAAAGACATAGTTCTAGACTGGCGTACCAGAGGAGAATACTGAAAACCACTAAATAGGGAGGGAGGACCATACAAGTGTGCACACGTGCACAGAGAACAAGTAAACCATCTTCCACTTAAAATGAGCCTACAAATCAAAACTCCAAAAAACATAAGGAAACCTAATATCAACAACAGAATCAGATATCAGTTTCAAAATTCTAGATCTGTGTGATACAATATGGTAGCCACTAGCCACAGGGGTTATTTATATTTAAATAAAAATTAATTAAAATCAAATGAAATTCAGGTGCTGAATAGCCTCATGTGACTGGTGGCCACCATACTGGACTGTGCAGATATAATTTCTTTCATTGCAGAAAGTTGTATTAGACAGCATTGCTCTAGATGAAATATATTTTATGGAACAGTCCAACAAGGATTTTAAAATAAATATGTTTATGATGCTCAAAAGATAAATGAAGTAATATCTTCCACTTGAAAAAGGAAGAATATAAAACAAGGAATTAAAAAATGAGGCAAGAATAAATAAAGTTTATCAATTAGAAATGTTGGTAAACATATACTTGTTGAAATAAGAAAAACTCAATACATGGAATAAACCCTAGTGATTCAGTAATTACTGAATTAAAAGACAAAACTGAGGAATTAACCCAGGACATAGCACTAAAAGAAAAAGTAAAAAGTTCTTGCAGAAACTAGTAGAAAAGGAGGGTTGTAGGCCATTCTTGGCTTGAATAAGTTAGAGTTTTACCATTAATCTGGGATAGTTTGAACAACAGAGGCAGCAATTCAGAAAAATGCAGAGAGAAGATATAAAAGCCATTTTTTGAAAGAGGTAAACTCAAAACATCTGGCTGGTCACTAGGCAGCTATTGGAGCTGAGATTCAGCATCATCAGGTATGTGCTGGCTGTCACCTTTCAGGCTGCTGGGGCTAAAGGAAGGAGCTAAAGGAAGGAATTCCTGCCCCATAAGAAGAGGACATTGTGTAGTGAAGGCAGCCATTTGAAGATAGACTGAAAGAATAAGGAGAATCTGTTGCTGGTGCTTAGAAACCAGTTTGCCTGTGAGAGGTAGGACAATGACGTTGAGGTGGAAGGCGGAAGGCCTAAGGCCTAAGGCTAGCCCCTTGAGCAAATGGTTTTTTCTATGCATATACTACTCAGGACTCTACTAAGTATGGACTTCCAACAGAGAGTGGGAGGCTGGAGGAAAAAGCTAACCCTGCAGAGCTGAGCATCATTCCATCTTGCTGATAGAGACTGAGAGTACTGCCAGGAGGGCCTGGCAATAGAAATGGGAGAGACATGGTGTGTTCTGCAGGGTGCTATATACTGACTCTTCCAGCTGTCTGTGAGTTGACGACTTCACAGAGGAGACCAAACAGGAGGATGAGAAAGACATGGCTGGTGACAGAGCAAGCTAGCCCCTCTTCTAATCCTTAAGCACCATACAATCCCTAATAGCCCACTGGCCAAGACGACTCCCTGTCAGAATGTTTCAGAATTGTGGTGTCCAGTATGGTAGCCACTAGGCCCATGTGGCGACTACACACTTGCTACCTGGAAACACTGCACAGGTCTTTCCTCCCACTTCTCTTGATTCAGAGATGCTATTGCTGAGTTTTCTGGTACCTGAGAGGTACCAAATGTATGGCGTATGGATTATAATTTTGAAAAACACAGAAAACAACACCAGACACCACCCACAATGTTATCTTTCTTTGAAATTTCCGGAGTCACATTAGGAACTTGTGGTATCTCACCGCCATTGTTATAAACATCAGTTATCAGCAGATGGTACTATAATTGCTGAAGGTGTAAGAAATTAAGCTTCATCTGGACTGACCCTATGACAGAGCTTGAAAGGTATTTTTGAAAGAGTTCCCTGATTTAGTCTCTTATTTGTGTCACTTTCAAAAAGCAGACTACAGAGGAAAGCTGCTGATTATGTGAACTTTCTGGTTGCCCAGATTCTGAAAAAAATAGCACTTTCCTGTAATTAAATTGTAAGGAGTTAATTGTAATTAAATTGCACAGTATATGAGAAAATCTGTCACTTCTCGGAATTAGCTCTGAGAATGAAACTAAAATGACAGGGTAATTAAGACCTGAAAAGCAGAGGTTTTCAGATGGTTCTTGTCCAGGATGGAATGCATGGGTTATTTTGTTTGTTTCTTAAAATCTTTGTTATTTTCCCTCACACTGGTGGGTCAGAAAGATGACCATACCTCCATGCCCAAGAGACTGGGTTATTAATCTGGGAAAGAAAGAAATTTTTTCCCTACCTTTTGTTTATTTGCTTAAATCCAGAGGTGGGTATAAACCACCACTTTACTCTTTACAAAAACCTATTTAAAATATATTTTTCAATATTTCACAAATGAGTATTTATGTTTAAAATTTAAGTAATGCAGATAAGGCAAAAAAAAATTCTAATTTCTCTCCCTGCGTCCCACCTAGTTTTCTGCCCAGAGAAAACTGTTGTTACCTATTTGTGCGTCCTTCCTGAAAGTTGTGTCTCATTCACACACATCTACACCTGCACTGAAAATACACAGTTCAGGTTAACCTTCACGTGAAAAATACCATATTCCACATGTTGGGTTATTTTCATTTATCCATATCTTTTGGAAAATATTCCACATTAATATTGATGAATGTTGCTCTTTTGGGACTGCTGCGCAGTGTTCCCTTGAATAGTGGTACCCTTTTAAATTAAACCATTCCTTTCTCTATTTCCCCCCACCCCCCCATTCATGTTTGTCCCACTTTGCACTATTACGAACTATGCTGCAATGTACTTCACCCTTTATATGTAGGCTTGGAGACAGGGACAGTAAACATATCCTTAACCTCACAACAAGCAGAGAACATTATGATGGGCAAATGGAAAAGCACAATAGCGAAACAAGGGCATGTTGTTCAATCAGTGCCAGACACAGGGCATTCCTCTTTGGTGCCATCTGAAAACTTCTTGGTGATCCAATGCATCCATGAATTAAAATGCCAAGGTGAAGAAAGTTTTCTAAGTATGTCAGAGATGACGAGTTTATGCAAGGACGTAAGTAACACGATGATTGCATTAAGAAACGTGGAGGTGCTGAGGGGCAGGGGAAGAACATAAGTGGGACTGTGATCCTGTAACCTCCTAATCCAACAGGGAGCTCCATGGGGCTTTAAATACCACTGGGGGAACCTGGGAAGGACAGCCTTGTAAATCCCATTAGAGTCCCTTTTGATTTTTATTTACTTAATTACTCTCTTACCTCCAAGAAAAGCAGCAGAAGTAGGTTGGCAGAGAGGTCTGTGGCCAAGAAAACTCAGCTGGAGCCTAAGATTAAAGTTTTCCAAAAATATTCTTTGCTTCCATCTATCCTTTGGGATAAGCCATTCCATGCTGGGGCATTCAGCCCAATAATCCTAGTCTTACTACTGGAAGGAATCACAGGGATGATCAAATCCACTCTCCTATTCAGTAGACAAGGTAACCAAAGCCCAGAGAGGAAAAGTGACTTGGGCAATGTCACAGAGCTAGTTAGTGACAGAGCCAAGACCAGGAGCAGAGATACCCTGAACCAGCCCTCTGCTGTTCGCTGTAGTAAGCCTCGCCATCACCAGCCAGTGTGCCGGCTGCTCTGTGCTTCTGCCAAAAGTGCCACCTCTGTTCATCACTTTCTCAGCCACATGATAAAACATTTTTAAACTAAACGTCTCTGCTCTTGGTTACTGTGTATGGAAAAAGATGCTCAATCAGCCATGGTTGTATCCTGCTGTCTGTGGTGTCTATTGCAAGGTTAATTTTTATCTGATGCCATACCTCTGCACACTCCTGAAGCATAGTTGTCTGGCAAAACCATACACAAATACACGCATGCACGCACCCCTGCCTACCTTTCCTAAAGAGGTTATTCATTTCCCCATCAAAACAAATTCTGCAAACTCCAGCAGAATGACCAGACCCTGGCTCTCACTTTTGCCCTCACTTTTGTCTGACTACATTTAAATATGTGAATCCTCGGATCCCTATCCTCTTCTTTTGCCCTGGAAGTTTAAACATTATTTAGTCATTTCATTCAAGACTACATTTTTTTCATTATGGGTGACTCTGGTAGATTGCTGTAATTCTTCCCTTCATAGTATTTGTGGCCCTTGCAATATGACTTTGAAGTTCTTTCCATCTAGAAGTGAAGTTTATTTCCCTACCCCCTGAATATGGGCTGGACTTGTCACTTGCTTTGGCCAGTAGAATATGGTAGAAGTGACAGTGTGCCAGTTCTGTAACAGAATGTCAAGAGGTCTTATATATTTCTGGTCTTTTTTTCTCTTAGACACCTGCTCAGCCTCCACATGAATAAGCCTGAGCTAGCCTGCTGGAGCATGCAAGACCACGTGTGTCAGAGATGAGCAGTCTCAAATAAGGCCATCCTGGACCAGTCATCCCTCCAGTCCACTCGGCAGCTGAGCACAGAGGCATGAGTGAGCCTATGAAACCAGAAGGACCACCTTGCTGAGTCTAGCCCAGATTGCTGACTTGTACAATTGCAAGCCAAACAAATGATGGCTGTTTTAAACCACTAAGATTTGTGGGTGGGGGTTGTTATGCAGCAAAAACTGACTGATACAGATCCCTTCATTTCTGTTTGTTGAAATGTTTGTTTCCTACTTAGTTCTGTACGTTATCTAGGTGAGCGACTTGATAGATATTTAGAATAAAAATTTTCTGGAAGGGTATGGGGAAATGGGAAAGACTGATGAACATTTGATTCCTACTTTTTCCCTATACTCATTCCGCCCCCAATTCAACAGCCTGTGATTAAGGAAATAAATAGAAATACATGGGATGTAGGGCATGCCATTAAATCAATGCTAGGTTAGTAAGACAAGAAGCAAAAAATTCGCTCCTTACATAGGACTGTACAAAATATATACTAGAAAAATCATCTAGAGATAGGGTAAAAATCCTATAATTTTCCCAACATCCTGGCTTCCCTTTTGCCACATTGTTTATTTGCCACTGCCTTAGGTTCTTACCTTCGAGGCTCCTGGTTCCTTCAGACAAGCAGCATCTCGTGCACCCCTGCTCTAGACTCTTTAGCAGGGGAGGGGAGGAGGGAATACACCACCTAACTCCTGTCGCCAGGGCTCTTTTAAGTCCCTCCTAGGCTCTAGACTCTAGCTTTTGGAGGCTCCCTTCATGCCACATTTAACATGTTAAAATGTACCCACATCCTACAATTTAACATAATCTATACAGAATTCTAAGGTACAAGTTGCACTCAACTAGTTGACATAATATGTTGGTTTTTTTTTGAGACAGAGTCTCACTCTGTTGCCTGGGCTAGAGTGCTGTGGCGTTAGCCTAGCTCACAGCAACCTCAAACTCCTGAGCTCAAGCGATCCTCCTGCCTCAGCCTCCCGAGTAGCTGGGACTACAGGCATGCGCCACCATGCCTGGATAATTTTTTCTACATATTTTTAGTTGTCCAGCTAATTTCTTTCTATTTTTAGTAGAGACGGGGTTTCCCTTTTGCTCAGGCTAGTCTAGAACTCCTGAGCTCAAATGATCCACCCGCCTTGGCCTCCCAGAGTGCTACATAATATGTTTTATAGCCAGCTAATCACACATTTTAATATCTACTATGCAGCTTCCTTCTTGTATTCTGGAATCATTTTGTTGTTAATATTCATGTCTGAAACATTTTCACAGGCTTTGAAGAGCTCACAGATTCTGGGCTCTGTGCCTGTAAGTGCCTAACAGGGAAGTCGCCCCGATCTAGTTAATCAACCAGTAGCCTTTACTGAGCATCTAATATCTATAAAGCACTGTGCTGCACCGTCTTCACCAAATTCATTCGTTGGCAGCCATTTACCATGCCGGGCACTGAGTGCACTAAGTGCTGGGAATGCAGACAAAGGCTCCTCAGTTCCAGCCCTTGAGGGCTCTGCGTTAGCCAGCCAAGACTTGGCCCGAAGTAGAGCAGATGCAAGGAACTGTGGAGTTAGGAGATTCCCCAGGGTCTTTTTCTTTGATCTACCCAAGGGTGAGCAGGGTCATTTGGGGTCGTTACCACCTTCCACATCTGCCACCAAAGGGGGACTGGGCAGACTGTCCTAATTCTCACTAGCAGCTGACCTTGGGTTAAATCCTTATGTTTCCTTATGTTTTATGTGAGGATGGTCTCACAAGGGACATGGTAGTCTCTGGACCAAAGGCAGGACTTGGGAGTAAGAGATGTCCCCAAGCCCACAGCAGACTCTATAGTACAGTGATGATGGTGGGGTGGCACAGAGGATTTCTTCCCAGTGCTTGGTTGAGTGCTGAGGCCGAAGCTGTGGTGGAGTGCTCCGTGTGCTTGTAATGTCCACTGGAGACCAGGCTGGTTTACCAGACCTTTGAAAGACACACTTTATAGCCTGAATAGGCAAAGACGCTAAACAACCAAGTGGCCCCTGTGCTTTCAGCATTCTCCAGGCTATTCTGAAGCCCTAGTTTTAAGCAAGGGCCTCTTTAAAAGGTACCACTGTAGGAATCAACTCAAGCGAAATGTTTTATCTCAGAGCTTCTCAAACTTTCATGTACATATGAATGCCTTGGAGAATTTGCATATTATTAAAATGTGAATTCCACTTCAGTACATCTGGGGTGAGAGCCTGCATTTCTCATTATCTCCCCAGGGATATCAATGCTGAACTACACTTTGGGTAGCTAGGATATATGCTATATAGCCCCCTACAGTTCACCAAGAGCCTCCACATATAGTCTTGCACCCCATAACGACATCTGGGTCGATGATGGACTACATACATGACAGTGGTCTCATAAAATTATAATATCATAATTTTGTCATACCTTTTCTATGTTTAGATATGTTTAGATACACAAATACTTACCATTGTGTCACAATTTCCTACAACATTCAGTACAGTAACATGCTGTGCAGCCTAGGTGTGTAGTAGGCTATACCATCTAGGTTTTGTACACTCCGTGTTGTTTGCACAACAATGAAATCCCCTAATGATGCATCTCTCAGAATGAATCCCTGTCATTAACTGATGTATTACTGTACTTTATCTTATTTGATTAATTCACCAATTATACGAAGCATCGGCGTTCCCATGTCACAAAGCAATAGGCTTGGAGTGGCTTGTTTTAAAACCACCAGCTACTCAGTGGCAAAGCGAGCATTCTAATCCAAGTCTTTTCATTCCTGGGTCAGCATCATTACCATTCACTTCAGCTCCAGACAGTTTTTCTTTTTACTTTTAGCTCCCATTTCTTATGAGGTCATCTGTCTCAAGGTTGAAGTCCAGAGTTAATTTCATCCTTTCAAACCTTTGAGCCGATAACCTGACCTTGCCTCTCATGCTGTGTGGCAGCTGAGGAAGAAAAGATTTTCAAAAGCATTCTGGAAAAGGCTTGTCGTGGTTTTGTTCGAAGTGATTATGCCTGCTAGGAAACCAATCATGCTTGGAAACACTGCTCAGAGCTGCTAAATGAATAAGGTTTCCATTGGGGATTGCAATTAGAGGGCTTCAAATGGGACAGGAGCCTGAGTCTCAGGTCCACAGGCTTGGTGACAGATTGCTGCTTCCTGTGCCTGATGAAAATAAAAGACTCTGGAACCATCTATGGAAAAAAGATATATTTAATTGGGGGTGGGGGGATACCTACTACATGCCACTCAGCTAGGAACTTTGCAAACATCACCTCCAATGCTAACAGGAAAGCTGTGAGGTAAGTTATAGTGTCCCCATTTTACAGATTAGAAGACTGAGGCTCAACAAGATTAAACAGCAAAGACACTGCAATGCCCACCTGACCACCAGGGCTGATTGAGTCTGATGTGTGGGCTTTTACACTACACCACACCTTGAAACTGAAAGTCAGTGAAGTTACAGGGCAGAGAGACCTAAAGCTACGCTAATTTGCACATCTCCTGATTCAGGGAGGCGGGGGTCCCCACCTCCCCTATGGATATCCCTTTGGAACATCTGTCTCTGGATGGTGTCATGCTACCATCTTTCTTTTTATTAAAAAAACTTATGGAAGAATTACAAGATGAGTATAATGAACTTCTGTATCCTTCATACAGATTGACCAATGGCTAACTTTTTGCCACATTTTTCTATGTGCATGCATGTGTCAATACTATATTTTTTAGAAACACTTGGAACTATAAAATAATCTTTTACCCTTAAAAACTAGGAACAAAGGCATTCTCTTACATAGCCACAGTACAAATATGATCAGGAATTTTAACAATGACAAAACTGCTGTCTAATAAATGACCTATATTCAAATTTCACTAGTTGTCTCAATAATGTCCTTTACAGAAACTTTCTTCCTCATTCAGGGTTCCATCCAAGATCACACAGTGCATTTGCTTGTCATGTCCTCTGGCCGCCTTTAACCTGGAGCAGTTCCTCAGCCAGGCCACGGCTCTCGATCCAGCACCTCACACATCATTGGAAAGGATGTCTCTGAAGTCTGAGGGATCCTGAGTGGACCCTGCTGAATGAATGGATATCATGCTATCCTCTCCTCAGACTGTCAAAGTTGCCACCTGCTTCTGCTGACTCTGAGATACAGAAAGCCCCCATCTTGGCAGGGAAGGCTGGGAATAACACTGCTGAGAAAAGCCGAAACTCACTTTTGATGCAGGCTTGGAGCCTCCCATCCCTGCACCTGGGTGAGCCAGATGGTTTTAAAGCAGCACTTCCTCTTGGCACCTCTTAATTTCTGAGGCATTTAGAGAGAGAGTTATGCTTTCAACAAACGCCCACCACTCCCCACTCCTTATTTAAAAAAAACCAGAGACAGTTTCTAATTCAGCCTCCTTGGTTTTCTTTCTGAAATCCTTGGTGGAGATTAAGAAGCCCTCAAATCAGGGGCTGCATGATTGGTTTGTGGCTGACAAGATTTTTAAGGGCTTTAAGACAGTCAATTAAGAATGTCTACCAGATTAGCCTCTGGCTCATCAAAGTCCCCACACCCCCCGTGATGACCTACACCCACGTGAGGATTTCAAATGCCACCCTTGTAGCTGAATTCTTTGCCATTCTTAATTTTTTGGATTATGGAATTAAAACACCCAGATTTCTATTCTCCTTAACCATCCACGCTGCTTTATATGGCTTCTCTGAGCAGATGAGCTACAAGATGAGAAAGAAAGTCTTCCCTCAAACCCCCGTAGCGGGCTCCACAAGAAGCGGTGGTCTACTTGCTGAAGCAGCTTTTACATGGTAGGCTTCCGAGGGTTAACACATAAAATGCAGGGCACTCAGTTAAATTTGAATTTTGGGCAAACTGTATCTGAAATTCAAATATTGTATGGGACATACTTATTAAAAATTTGTTTGCTATTTATCTGAACTTCAAATTTAACTGGGTATCCTATATTTTATCTGGCAATCCTAAGTCTCCATGGGGTGCATGGATCACCCTTTAAACTTGGAGACAGTTGACACTACTGAGATTCAAAATGAGAGAGAAGACTCAATCATCACGCCATGTACCTGGCCAGTAACTGCACTGCCACATTAATGGCGGGCCATTTTTTGACAACTAAAACAACTAAGTAAATACTGAACCTGAATAAGCTCACACAGTTTTCATGGTACAGACCCACGATACCTTATCTGCAATTTCAAAAGGCAAAACCCTCTGAAAGCAAAGTTTTTTCCATAACTCACTTGGCAGCAGCATCCAACTTCCATGATGCCATTCATTATCTTTACTTGTCTCACTTAGTGTGTGCAGTCATGCCTTTTGCTACAGAAATACTTGTTTGACCATGAGGTGCTGCTCCAGACCCTACTCCCCCCACCCCTGGGGCATTAATATATAATAAATAGTGTGTTACCTTTTAAAATATAAAAAAACTTAATTCTGAATCTGACCAAAAGTTTCAAATAAAGGACTGTGAAAGAATAAAAGTATTAATAGCCAGAAAAGATGTTAGGGCTGCATTATCCAATATAGTTGCCATCAGTCACATGTGGCCAAACTGAACCCTTATAATACATCTAGTCCGAACTTAAATGCATCGTGGGTGTAAAATACACATTGGATTTCAGAAACTTAATATAGAAAAAGAATATTAAATACCCTTTTATGTGTTGAAATATTTTTCATATACTGGGTTAAATAAAATATATTATTAAAATTAATTTTACTTGTTTTTTCTTATTTTTAATGTAGCTAAAATTTAGAAAATTTTAAATTGCACATGTGGCTCCTATTATATTTTTTGTGGACAGCACTGCTTTTAGAGAATACCAAAGTGAAAAACTCCCCTATTCCCATTGGGGAAACTGGATGAGAAAGTCACTTGAGTCACGTGACCTCTTGGTCTTCTAACCCTGGCCTTGTGCTCTCTCCATCACCCCTTGAAAAGACTTAGGGGCTCTATACTTGGCATTGGAATTCTGAGACCATTTTTAGAGTCTCAATGAGTATTTGTGGTTCTTTATATGGAAGTAGGAAAACAAAGCACCAACTTGGAACCAATGATTTCAGCCATAACAGGAGACCCAGAGAAGCAAACGAATAAAATAATTAGCACACAAGCCCCATTTGATGAGACATTTCTTAACAGGTCCAGAGCAATGGATTTCTTCTGAATCTCTGAGGTGAGCTCCTTTACCAGCTCTGTTGGAAACAGGTCAGAGGTGGAAAATCACACCCAGCAGGGAGGGTGGGGAATGTGTCTACACCCCTGATTGGCAAGTGGTACACACAGAAAGGCCCATTGCCTTCAGAAAGATGACCTTTTTGACATGAAGTATTCAGTTAATAAGATCACAGTCATCGAGGGAAGGGAGTCATTGGTGTGGCAATAATCACAGCTCCCCAGCAAAAGGCCATGGGGAAGGACTTCTTGCCTATCAGCACACCATTGCTTTTAGATAAATTCAGAGAGAAACAAATCTCCAAGCAGAGCAGAACAAGGAACGTCAGGGGACAAAACAAAGCCAGCAGCTAGGTGGAAGCCACCCTGGAAAAGTAGGTGCCGATCCCCTGTTGACGTGTCCATGCCAGGTCTGGGGAGGTCTCAGTGGCTGCTGTCCCCAGGCACGGTGCATGCAGCGGTGGCCTGGACCTCTCCCATCAGAAGAGAAGGAAAGGTTCAGGTCAAGAGAAAGGAGGAAGAAAGTCAATGGTCAGCACAGCTGAAGTCACAAAATGTTGTCTTGATGGAATTCTGTATGGCCTTGATGGAAACACAGATCATCCAAAAACACTAAAGTCAGCAGCCGCATCCTCAGCATACAGGAATGACCAAGAACAACTTGAGATGGGTGCTGTAGCTGGGTACCTGCTGTGCAGATAATTTTAGCTGCTTGAAAGCATCATTAGTTGCATTCGCTCATTCACTCAAATTAGCTAGGAAGTGTTGGGGTGGAAAAAATTTGGCCTAAGAGTCATACAAGGGCTGGGTTTGAATTTGGACTTGACTTTGAAAAAGTTACTTAACCTCTCTGAGCTAACAGTTTCTTCAGTAGCAAAATAGACAAAAAAAAAAACCAAACAAAACAAAACATATAGGCCCTGGAGGGTGGCTATCAGGCCTCAATGAGATGTAAAACCCTCAAAGAGGAGCAATTCCATAGGTCTGTCTGGCCCTACTTTTACACCTGACCACAGCCTTCTCTCAGAGTGGTTGTGAGTCATCCTCCTCACGTCTCCTCTGCAAACCACCACCAGGGAGGCATGATGATCCACTACCTCTTGCAAATTGAAGGAATAGAGCATCCTGAAATGGGGCATTCTGTGATTTAACTGATTTACGAATCAGAAATTGCCCACTCAGCCAGCAAATTTTAAAACACAGCATATGACTAGTATTTCAAGCCTGCAGCCCTTCCAACACTCAGGACACACACTCCTGCAGAAGAGATTCTTCAGAGCGTAGGGAGAGGGGCACTTTGAAGTCAATGCCTCTTTCCACCTCAGCTTTGCCCCAAGTACTTCTTAATGTGGGGGCAAGAAAGGGAAGGAAGGTGCTGGAGGCAGGTTTGATGTTCAGTTTGGCAATCACTATAATAGTTGTAATTCTCAAGTGATCGATAAAATATAAGGCTTCTGATGAATGAAGAAAGACAGTCTAATAGTCTGGACAGCACTGTGCTCAACTGATAGGAAGAAAACCCTTACATTTATTATTCATTCCATTGGAAAGATAATTTTCATCCATAAGAAAACATATTCATATTTAATTTCTTCTATCTTTACATCTCTTTCTAGCCTAAAGTTACTAACCTGGGGTTCATGGATGGGTTAAAGGGGCTCATAAACACATTAAAATTAAGTGCCAAGTTCCTGTGTATATGTAGGTTTCTATGAAGAGGAATTTTTTATTCAATTATCAGAGGAGTTTGTGACTCACCCCAAAGACCCACACAATGATGAACTACTTCTGGGTAAATCACCACCACCTGGTCTCCTCCTGGCTGCTAGTGGGGCTCTTTTTGCAGCGCTCAGTGGGGTGCTTTTGACATCTGGAGCTGGGTGATTCCTTACTGGCAGGATGTTCCAATCAATACAATACGTTTAGTATCCTGGGTACCTGACCATTCAATGCCAGTATCACTGCCTGGTCATCATGACAACCAAAAAATGATCACGCACATTTCCAGATCTCCCTTAGAGGGCAGCACTTCCCCTGATTGAGAAGATCAAGTTCACCTTCCAGGACTTCTCTTTCTTCATCAGGAAAGTGAGGGAGGTGAGCAAGATGACCTCTAGGAGCCCTCCAGGTCTAGGATTCAGTAGTATCTCACACATCACGCCCTCTCTGAGTGCAACACTTGTTCCTGCTCACCCTATGTTGACAGATGTGTGCCCCTTGGGGGACCTGTAAGGTACCATACAAATTGCAAAGAACTGAGGCTTGGTCCTAGACGTGGCCCTGCTATTAGCTACATGACTTTGGGCAGTCCTTTTGCACCCCTGGCTTTAAATTCCATCAACTGTAAATGGGTTGAGTGGATTTAGAAGGTCAGTGCCATCTCTAAAGTGGGATGATTCTCTGCAGTAACGAATGTAGGGTTTAGGGGATTTCCTGTACCCCAAGGAAGTTCTCAGATGTCTCCTCTTAGGTATAATAAGCCCTCCTTTAGAAAAAAACTATGTGTATGGTGTTCTTATGAGGCAGATTCAGAGGTAGAGGACTAAGCATGCCCTGTGATGCTCTAAATATTAGACAGCACAAATCAGATGTCTAATAAAGAAAAAAGAAAAAAGTCTGTGGGAAGGGAATATCTTCTTTGGCCTTATTGATGAGAATCCAGGAATCTGTATGGACTTAAGGGAAATTGAGGCACAAAGCTCAGATGTTAACTCCTCTAAGAGGCCTTCTTTAGCTCCTGAAGGAGAGTTAGGAGCTCACAATCTAATTTAAATGTATTTCCGTTGATGCATTAATTTTGCCAATAGCTGTTGATTATTTGCTGACTTACTTATCTCTGCACTGAGCATCTGAGGTCTTTGAAGACAGAGATCACGTAGGATTCATCTTTGTCTCCTTGGTATGCGCCCAGCATCGAGCCTGACACATAGTAGGGACTTGAATGAATGAAAGAAAGCAGGAATAAGGCTGGTCTGTGGGCTAGATCAAACCAAGCTCAGCTTGCTTCTGGGTGGGGCTGGCTCATGACAGTCTGTAAACTCAGCCTTCCCAGGAGAGTCAGAGGAATGTCTGGTGTGTTAATCACTCTCTCCCTGCAAATGAGACACTTCCTGAACTCACACACTAGCTAGGCGGGTCCTGTGAAGCCAACTGAACCATGCTGCTAACTCCTGCTATATTTCTCTCTCTTGTGGACAGCATCGAATGGGCAGAAAGAGCTTCTACATTTTTCTCTAGAGACTTAACACCATGTAAGAAATTATTTCCAAGCAATCACTTTTGAAATACTGAATTTAAATTTTTGTATTGAAAATGACAACCCTGTAATAGGGAAGTTTGTGGACCTTATGAGATGTGTGAACGTAGTGTTCAGTGGGTAAAAAAAATCAATATTTTCCAATGACAATATAATGTAGTTGATGAACTCCTCAGACAATTTTCCTCCATAGGGTTGTGAAGCACAGCCTATTTTCTGGTCTTCATCCTATTTCTTGGTTCTTCCCCTTCTATAGCAGAACTCTTGACCTTCTCCCTCAAAAGCAAGCTCAGTCTTGCCTGGTTTCTGTAAGTATCTGTTGTGGCACCCTGGGTACGGTGAGGAGGGTATAGGGTAGGGGAAGGGCATGGCAAGACTGGCCAGTTGTTGGGGTAGAGTTTGCACGTCCAGAGCTGGGTTGTGTGATTATCTGAAATAACCAGAAGTGGCAAGCAAAGAGTCACAGAAGGTGGTACCTTGGGATGGTTCAAAGGCCAAAATAGTGGTTGTATCAAGAGGATGGCTTGGGGCTTCAGAACTTCAATAATTCTACCAGCAATCCCCCTGCCCAAGCTGCACCAAAGAGGGTTGGGGCTGAGGTTATGGCCCTTTCCTGACAGAGCTGTATGCCAATTTGGGGAGCCTGGAGAACTGTGTGTGTATACCTGGAGGCATTGTGCAAACAGGCAGTCTTATAAGCAGGAGGAAGAAAATCCTGGCAGCAGAAATTGGCTATTATGACCAAAGAAAAATCAGGCTACAGCCACATTTGACTGCCAAGATCCTCTCAAGAGCAGAAGATGCTCATGAAACCTGCCTACTTCTGGACAGGATGCAGAAAAATCCTGTCTACAGACTAGGACCAGCAGCCTCCAGTCTCCATTCACATTCCAGATCTTTCTGAGTTCACATCCTGCAGACTAGCTGTGTGACCTTGAGCAAGTCACAAAGTCAGGGTTTTACAAAATCTCTTTATCTCTAAACAAAGATACTAAACAGGGTCTTTAGGATCTTAAGGTCCTTTAGAATCTTAAGTCTATTCAAATACTATTTATTGAGTGCCTACTATGTGCCAGGGACTTTGTAGGTGCTGGGGATACAGCAGTGAACACAAAAGACCAGAACCCCTGTCCTCATGCAGCTTGCGTTCTAGTGAGGGGAGGCAGACGGTAAAGATAACAAATAAACAACTTCTAATGTAGTTGAGAAGGTGATTAGTATTATGGGATGAAATAGAGCAGAGTAAGGCAAGGAGGACCTGGAAAGCTGAAGACAATTTATAGGGGAGAGGGAGTTGTAAAATCTCTAATATCTGATTTTCTGGAATCTCAAAGAATGCTTTCTAAAGTAAACTTCTGAGGAATAGGGATATGACGCCTATTAAACTGACATAAACAAAAAGAGGAAAATAAGGTTAATCATTCATAAAATTTAGGCATGGCCTTAATAAACATCTCTTCCCCTCATTCCAGCTCACTTCCAGGAGGAGGTGGATCTTATTTTTGACACTCACTAAGGGTCTGGGGTGAGAATGTTGACATGCAAGCCCTCAAAGCACAGGAGGGCTGGCACTATTGAACAGTTCCCCCCACTCACACTGGGATCCTTGAGAACCCCAGAGAAGTTTATAGGTGACGGGCAGCTTAGAGATCTACCACTTAAGGCTCTGTAATTACTAGAGGCCTCAGATTTATTAGTCAGGGACACACCTAACCATTCTAAATGGCGATGGTAACGTCACATCACGTGAGAAGCCAACTACAAATGACTCATTGGAAACCAAACTATGAGGGGCTGGAATACAGGAGGGAGTCAGGCAGAAAGGCCAAGGAGAAAGTGCCAGTTTCCCTTTGGCTCTTCCTCTCTGGACATACCCTAGAGAAGCCATTTAATCTCCAGCAGCTCCTGGAGCCAGTGATCCCAGCACTCTTTGATGGGTTTACCTAAAAGTACCTCGTTGTTCACAGCAGGGACCTCAGTTCATGCCTGCAGCTTAAAACTCTGGTAGGTCTTAAATCATTAGCTACCGAAACAGCTGAAAATGTTGCAAGAGGAAACTCTCCCTCCTAATGAACAAAGTTTTCTCACTGTGTCAACGCTTGTCTGTCAGTTCTTTGTGAGTACGCTCCTTCCTTTCTTCCTCTATCCATTCCTCCCTACTTCCCCCCCCCCAACTTTTTTCTCTTTCTTTCTGTCTTTCTCTCTTTCTTTGAAGAACTGGCTAACGTATTGATCTGAGTTCTGAGATTCAGAACTAATTGATTTATATAATTTTCTCATTTGTAAAGAGTTGGGTGGATGAAGAAACAGGAAAAAACAAAGATTGACACGTGGCCCATGATGACAGATGGCAGGTGCCAGCAGGCAGACCAGGAGAACACCACAAGACGCACTTGTGCTGAGCAAGTGGAGAAACCACTGGAAGATGACGCCTGTTGACTATAATGCTAGCCACTATTTCCTGGCAGACACTACTGTGTGAGGCCCAGCAGTTAATTGGCTCCCACATCTAATTCCAGAAAAGACAATGCTTGGAAAGGTCATCTGGAAATCAGGACATTTTCCAGAATGTGCATTATCTCACTTCCAAATCCCTGTTTATAACATATTATTCTATTTCTCATGGCTTATTTTCTGAAAAATTAGGTACCTTGTTCTTCAGACTCTGAAACAAAACAAAAAAGCTGGTTGGAAAATAATGTAAAGCTTTACAGCAAGGAAGAATTTAGCAGGTTTCCTCTGCCGGCAACATTTATTCACAGGGTTCCATTTACAATAAAAGAGAAAACCTTCCTGTTATTAGATCACATCACATCATCAGCAACATTGTGAATGTCCAAAGTTCTCTAGACCCATTTTTTAGATTCTGGAAAAATGTTCACAAGGTGCATTCCAATTTTGAAGGGTAGTAAATATGTCCTGGGAGTTGGCCTTCTCTCCTCTGTATTCCTCAATGCTCACATTCCTAATTATTTCTACTGTGTCCTCTACAACAGCATTTCTCAAACTTCTAGGTCCACATGAATCAGATTCTATTCAGTATGTCTAGGCTGGAGCCTGGGATCCTGCATTTTCATAAGCTCCCAGGTGATGCCAAAGCTGCTTGTCTATGGACGACATTTTGAGTAGCAAAGGGCTATGTTTCCACACCACAACTGCCCTGATGTGGGCCTACGTCATCTTGCTGGACTTCTGTAACAGCTAACTGGTCCTTCTGTTCCAAGCCCTTCCTCCATACTGTCTGAAAGGCCTTTCTAAAATATAAATCTGATACCATCAATTCCCTTGCTGCCTCTGCAGTGGCTCCAAGTTGTCTACAGATAAGTGTCAGCTCCTTATTGATGGCATTGGGGCTCCTTCACGACTGGGCTCTGCAGTTAGTGAACTCTCCCTGCCACTCCCTATATTAAGCTCGATGCCCTGTGGGGTAGTCAGCTGCAAGATCTCCTCAATGATCCCCACTTCATGTCCTTGTGCAGTCTCCTCCCATGCTGAATAGGACTCATCTGTGTAGCCACGAGGATTCTGTGTGACTTCCAAGGTTATATCATCAAAGATATTTTAGCTTTCACCTTGCCTTCTTTGGGATCCTTCACTCTGGGAGAAGCCAGCTGTCATGTCACAAGGGCATGTGAGCAGGTCTATCCAGAGACCCACATGGCAAGGAACTGGGGCCTCCTGTCCATAGCCACGTGAGCGAAACCTGTATTTTTAGAAGCAGGTCCTCCAGCCCCAAACTTTCAGATAACTTGCAGCTCCTGACATCTTGACCACAACCACATGAGAGACCCTTAGTTAGAACCCTCCAGTTAAGCCACTCCTGAATTCCTGACCCATAGAAACTGTGAGATAGTAAATGTTTGTTGTTTTAAGCCACTAAGTTTTGGGGTAATTTTTGGTACAGTACTGTCTCCTACACACAGTATATAGTTTCCCACAGAGCTGGCCCCTCTTCTGGGTAACTCCTATTCATCCTTTGAGATGCAGCTCTCTCACTGACCTCTTTCCTCCAGATTTGGGCAGATGCTTCTCCTCTGGGCTGCCATGATGCCCTGGGCATGTCTCCATTCATGTATTTGTTACAATGTCTAGACATTATCTATTAATATATGTCTGGCTGTCTCACTAGACTGTGAGCCCTTTAGAGGTGGAGACTGTATCATTTTGGTATCCTCAGGGCCAATCAGAGTACCTAACACATAGTAGGCACTCACTACCGGAATAAATAAATGAATCAAATCAATTTCCCTGGAATCATGACTCTATAGCAACTGTACCCCTTCACCTTGGAAGTTGTTTAAACACCTGCCACTAACTGCTTGACCTGCCATCTCACACGTGTCATCTATGATTCAATCCATTGCACGCTTCATTTCCAGTTTTGGGTCACACCAATCACTCACTGAATTACTTCAGTGGCTCTTAATCAAGAGAACATATCAGAATGACCTGTGGAGACCTAAAATATATACAGTAAGTACTCACTAAATGTCATTGATAGGTTCTTGGAAACTATGACTTTAAGTGAAATAATGCATAACGAAACCAATTTTTTTCCTTATTGACATAATAAAATGACATTGAAGAAAGCAGTATTATCTGAGGACCTGCTGTATGTCATTTCACTTAAAGGCACAGTTTCTAAGAACCTATCAACTACATTAAGTAAGGACTTATTGTATTCATATCTCAGTCCTGTGCCCAGAGATTCTGAGTCACTAGTTGTGAGGTAAGCTCTAGACATGTATATTTTAAACATCTCCATAGGTGAATTTTCATTCCCAAGTTGATATTCATTGATTTGTTGTTATATAATCTATGCTCCCAAAGAACGGGAGGTTTATAAAAACACAATTACTAAAACAAAACAATAACAAAACCCTAAAACTTCAATAGGGAAGTATATTAATAATAACAAGTGATGATAAGAGTGGGTAGGGAAAGAATATTATACCAGAAAATTTGGCTAGAGAAACTATTGCAAGTGAACATAATTTGAGAGCTTCCTTGGAGCCAAGGCAAAGGAGATCTGAATGGATCATGTAACTCTCAACATTTGAAAGAGATAGCATGTAAGTTGTCAGTAAAGACCACCTTTGCCCTGGTATTGTATTATAAGAGGAATTGATCTCACGTGTCTTTCTATAAGAGGCATTCAACAACACAGTAAATGGTATTTGATATTTTTTTTTGTAGTTTATACTTTTTTTAAAAAAAACAAAAAGTGCAAGAATGTTTTACATATAGCCACTTAAAAGAAAACAAACCAAAGTACAATGTTAAATTCTAGGTTCATGAAGGTATTTCTATGGAAAGCTAAAAAATACAGTATGTAGCTTCTTTGTCATCTGCCTGGATATAAAAGAACCACAGAATCTGGAAGGGAAAACAGCATGAATATTCCATTTATTTTCAATGGTCTCAGCCAGGCTTTTTTCAGAAGCTGAACAGCAGACACCCCTTCACTCCACCTCCTTACTTGGCTGTCCAAACTTGGGATATTCTCCCACTGCAGCCCTGCTTGCCAAGGACGGCAGGTACAGAGGGAAAGCTCGGAGGTGTGGATTAAATGCCAGGAACGTTGGTTCACAAAGGCTCCCACACACAGGGCTCAGAATCACTGCACTGGGGCCTCAGCGAATGATGGGAGGGTAGGCATATTTCATCTGCAAGTGCTACTGCTGTGAGTGCTGCACTGTGGCATAGGCTACAGTGATCACACCCAATCCAAAGCACGTGTTCTGTCTACCAACAGATTGGGAGCTCAAGGACGCATTTTTAAGCAAATTACTTCAAAGCTTCAAGGTAGAACATCAAACCTGAAAGACATACAGGATGTTAGGGGCAGGAAGAAGAAGCTGTATGGAGGGAATAAGTTCAAAGAAGAACATGTAATCAAAAGATCTTGCCTTGCCTATGTTTGGCTATCACGATTTCTGGCAGACCCATGCCAGTCTGGTCCATCCAGGTATACCTAAATTTTGATTAATGGTCAACTGGTCAGTGGGGTATCAAACAGCCACCATCACACTCTTGGCTTTTCTTGCCAAACACAAAGGGCAGCTTTAGGTTTCACAGAAAAGTCCTAGGACTACAGGTGCAGATTGGGAGAGGTTTGGGGCCCTAAAATGATACTCTGTGCCATTAATGTTGCAGAAAACTTGCAGAAGTTATGCTGAGTTAGAGATATGACTGCAAATTCTGATTCATGTGTCAAGAGATGTTCTATCAGAGATGTCTGATAAAACATGCAATGATAGAAATATTCTATATCTGCATTCTCAAATATGGTGGCACTAGTCACCTGTAGCTATTGAGCATTTTAAATTTTACTGAATACAATTATATTTAATTCTAGTTAAATTTAAATAGTCAATGTATTTAGTGGCTATCATATAGGACAGCACAATTCTATAGGGTATGGACCAAATTCCTCCTCTGGAACTGTAAATTGAAGCTCTCTTGACTTCACCTGATGGTAAGAGGTATTCCCAGGTACAGCTGTCTACTTACTCCACAGCAACCTGTGGAGGATACTTTGGCAGTATCCTTGGCCAAAGGTCAACTTTGAGCCTCAGGACAGAGTAACCTCCCAGTCATTCTGGGTCTCTCAGTGCTGTTAAAAACCATCTAGTCAAAAAATCCACAGGAAATGAAGGCTGAGACACCCAGATTAAACGTACTACCTTTCATCTGAATATAAAAAAGCAACGTTTATACTTAGACGTCAGCAGGCACTGTATTAAGTACTTACCTGCTGTGGTAAATAATGTGACTTGATTTTCCAACCTCCATTTCACTCTCCTCTTAGGATGAGAGATCTAAAAGCTTAAAATTATGTTTCCCAGACTCCTGTGTGCAGTAGAGTCGTGGCAGCGTACTAAGGCAGAAGCGAGTGAGAGACCACTGCCTTGCTTCCACAGCTGCTGGCGGGACACGGAGATATGTGCGTTCAGAGTGGGCAACAAAGAGGCAGCTGTACTCTGTGGTTCAGTATCTTGGTCACCGCTTTGTTGGAGCTTAGAGATGACCATGGTGGGTCCTAGTGCCAGGCAGGAGCCATGACTATCCTCTGGATTGCTGCTACAGTGGAGTGTCCCCACGGTCCCTGGCTTCTATTGCCCTAGTCTTTCCAACTGTATTGGAAGCACCTGATTCCTTATATGCAATCCCTTTCTGCTCAAAATACCTTGAGTGATTTCTGATTCCTGCATGGTTTCCGAACTGACACAGCTGTATTATTTCATTTGGTCCCCTTGGCAAGCCTCTAAAGCAGTGGTCCTCAACCTTTTTGGCATCAGGAACCAGTTTCATGGAACACAATTTTTCTATGGATGGGACAAGGGTGGGGGGAGGGGAGGGGAGGGAGGTGGAGCTCAGGCAGTGATCCCAGCACGGGGAGTGGCTGTAAATACACATGAAGCTTTGCTTACTCACCGCCACTCACCTCCTGCTGTGTGCCCCTTCCTCCTGTTCCTAAGTTGCAGGGAAGACAATTTTTCCACAGACAGGGAGGGGTGGGGATGAAGTGGGGGATGGTCAAACTTTGCAGTATGGTCCCTAACAGGCTGGTGACCTGTACTGGTCCACAGACCAGGGAGTTGGGGACTGCAGCTCTAGGGTAGGTAATTTCACCATTGCCTGTTTTGCAGATGACCATCAAGCCTGGTTCTGCAAGTGTTTTACACGTTCATGATCTCATCTTTTGTCCACAAGTCTATACCTGCTTCATGGGCTGTTTTAAATGTTGGTGCATGTGCTTAGAATATCACTGCTTCTTTTTGTGATGAATTTGTACAAAGAAAGTAACAGAATATAATGGCAACTTGAAGAAGGAATGATGTTATCTTTGCTACAAAATAGTGTTGTTACCTGTGGACATAAGTTCAATCCCAAGCTAGCTGGCTTCTCACTGAGAAAACCACAGTTCCAACTTCATAGAATAAACCTCTAACCACAGGTAAGTGGTACATGTGGTTCCTGCTCACGTGCAATCTGGAAAAGAGAATGTAAATGGCTGAAGTAGTCTATTGCCAACTGGGAAAACAGCCTAAAGGATAGCCTTCTTTGGGTGAATCAGTGCTGTTGTCTCCTTCTTGAAAGTAGAGTATCTAAGCATTTTTGCCTATAGATCCCTGATACTCCATAGCTCACCTCTGAGCTGGACACTGATATCCCTCATGTAGGATGAGATACTGACCACTCCAGGGAAAGACAACATAACTGCTCTGAAGTAGTTTGTCTCAGGCTTGAGAGGTTGAAAGAAGAAAAGAATCATTTCTAAAGTAGATGTGACTTTTGCAGCTGATCTCCTATCCATCTCAGTCTCAAAGTGGCTGTGCAGTCTGGAGAAGGACAGCGTGGCAGACTGACTTCTCCACTTTGCCCAAATGCCTCCTGCAAGTTTTTTTTTTTTTTTTTTTTAGAGACGGGGTCTCGCTCTTGGTCAGGCTGGTTTCGAACTCCTGACCTTGAGCTATCCACCCGCCTCGGCCTCCCAGAGTGCTAGGATTACAGGCGTGAGCCACCGCGCCCGGCCTCCTGCAAGTTTTGATTATATTATTTGAGGACTGTGTCCTTCTCACTCTTCCACTGCTAATGTTGGGCCATTTGCCTTTTTAAAATTCCATCCTTCCAGGGGTTGGCACCAGTGATAAAATCCAACCTTAAACTAACAAATTTTATATTTGAATCTCTAAGTATTACTTCTCCAAGAGCTTCTTTTCACCCTTTCAATAGGCCAAGGAGCAAGGATGCAGTGTTCAGGGATTTGGGAAACAAATTTCATTGTTACACTTATAAGTCAGATTCTCCAAGCATTGAAATGGTTTATTTTACTTTAATTGTAATTAGGATAGAATAGAAATGCAGTAAGCAGTCCCACGCAAAGCACACCAGAATTGATAAAAAGCTTTCAAAGGTAGCAAACATTCAAGTAATAACTTAGTTTTGGATGGCATAAATGTTCCCTGCTATTTGCTTATGTAGAAAATGGAATTCAGCTAATTTCTCACTTGTCACTCCAATTCCTTCCCTTTAATTTACTACCGTAGTATTTCAATTATTTTTCTCCAAGAAATTACAAGCATTTCCAGTTCATCACACAGGCTGTCTGGCATTCTTGTAACAGCTGCGCTCTCTACCTCACCTGGGGCAGCCTCAACAAGTCAGGGTCTTTGCAAGGGAACAGAGCAATTGGCTTACAAAGTTTTATAAACCATCATCTGTGATCTGCAGCAGCAGAGAACTTCCAAAAACACAGAAGTCTAGTTTAAGTGTTTCAAATGGAGGTTCCCATTTTCACCCCATTAGCAGGGTATTGAGGACAAAAATTTATTTTATAACCATAAATCAAGAGCCTACTCTTCAAGAGATTTGGAAAAGGGATTCTATTTGGAATTTTTGTTAATGTTTTTGCAAAACAACCCTTTTGCATGAATGAGGTACAAGTATAGACTGCAAGTTCTTTGAAGGCAGCAACCTTATCTTTTCCTGTGTGCATCCCTAGCATCAAGTGGGGTTTGACACACAGTGGGGGCTCATTAAATAAGCTGATGAACTAATTCCCAGGAATCCACAAGTATCAAAACACTCTCATCTCTAATGGTAGTTAATAAGCTGAGAGAGGGGGCTCCCTGCTTTCTCCACACCCTGTGACTTGTTTGGTGGGCTCACAGCAACCAAAATAGTGAAGATAAAAGCTCAATGCTATCTCTCTCCCATTTTTGTTTGAACAATCTTTCTCTGTTACTATGGTAACGCCTGGTACTAGGATGCTCTGTAAATGAAAGTGGGAAGGAGGAGGAGATCATGAGATTGATGCAGTTCATAGAAAAATCTGCCCAGAGGGCAAACTCCTTGGCAATCTGCAAAGCTTGTGCATGTTCCATTTTATAATAAATGCATTTAAATAATACATGACACTATATAGAACAGACACAATATGTTGAAATATAGATCCACTGAGCCCAGGAAAACTGCATTAAGTATGAGATTAGAAGTGAATATTTTAAGACATTTGAAAAAATACCAGATTGAATTTAGTCCATAGATAAGACATTTTCTCATTTCAACACATAAAGGTAATAGCTGCAGAATTCTGAAGATAAGTATATGAAACTATGCTGAGTGGAGGCTGAATATTAACCTGAGATATGACTTGCATTAGTCACTGCAGTTAAGAAGGGCAGTGAAAACAAGATGAAACAAAGACATTTGTTAGTGATATTTGCCCTTGATACATGCAACTTCAAGGCTGTTTATGACCAAAGCTAGAATTTGAGGCAGGCGAAGGGAAAAGAGCATGAAGTAGCTGACACTTGAATGAAGTCAGGTTTTCTGAACTAGTTTTATACTGTGCTAGCTGTATCTTATTAAAACCTAAGCTGGGAATGCACCTGACTGCCTGAAGCAGGTGTGGTAACAACACAGAAAACCATCTATCCTGTAGGTATTTTGTGTAAGGAAATTTGAAGAAAGCTGCTATGGTTTCTTGACTTATGGCTTCATTAAAATGTTTGGGCTTCAAACCTCCATCAACATTTATTGGAATTAACAGCTTCTTAAAATGGAAATATTCAATGACAAATTAATGTAGTTTGGATATTGTGAGAGGGAAAAATAGAGCACTCCAAACACCCTTTATATTCTTCCAGGAAAGGAGCAATACTTTCAGTCACTGAAAGTACATAGTAGTAAGTTTCAGGAGTGCACAGGTGAGAAGAGGTAAAGTGAGAGGATGAAGAGTGCAATCACCGATGGACAACCAGCAAGAGTGGAGATGTCTGCTTTCTTTTCGGAAATGCATTAAGGAAAAGTTCTAAATAATTTTTGTTGTAGAAAGACCACAACCAACCCAGAAACTCAATAATAGCTGCTGCGTCTATTACGGACATGAACCAACTTGGTGTCCACAGAAGTATCATTCCAAAGATGTGACTCTGAGGTGGGCTGTTGGTGAAGATTCCCATAAGGACATGAGAGAGTCAGTGTCCCAGGTAGAAATCCAACTCATCTTTTTACATTCATGACACTTAGCTACGTCTAGCAGATATTACATATTTGATGAATGAATAAATGAATGAAATATCTACCACTTCCAGAGAGAGCCCCAATTTTTTCCTTGTGATTTCTTACTGTCCATTTATTCCAACAATACCAGGATCTACAGATGGTACTGTTATTGCCATCAGCCCTGAGGTCAAAAAAGGCTTATTTATCCCTTTCTTTATTATTAGCAAATTTGGACCTCAAACCTATCTAGTTAGGACATCTTTTACCCTGTTGACTGCCAAGGTTGATTGAACTTGCCTATCTCACTCGGTATCATCCGATCTATGACAAGCGCTGCTGACTTCACTTTCAAGCTGTTTCCTGACTCTCACACCTCCCCACCTCCATGACTGCCATCCCAATACAAGCTATCACCATCTCCCACCTAACTACTGGTAACTGGTAAACCTGCCTCCACTTCTGAACTGCTACAATCAATTCTCCACAAAGCAGCTAGTCATCTTTTCAAAACATAAAGAATACCATGTTATTTCTCTGTTTAGAATTCTCCACACTTAAAAGAAAACCCAAACTTCTTACTCTTGCCCCCTGCCTGCACACCTCACCTCATCCCACTGGTTCTCTAGCCACAACTAGCCCTTCTGTTCCCTTGATGATCCCAAGCATGTCCACACCTCAGGGCCTTTGTCCCTGCTGTCCTTCTACCTGGAACATTCTTTCCTATTCACGTTGGGAGGCTGCTTCTTGTTGTTCATGTACCAGCCTAGTGGCACCTATACTAAGATACCTTTCTTGACCACTCAAACTAGCTACCAGTTACATGCTATCACAATAACCTCATTAATTCTCTGCATAGTAAGGTTCTTGTTCTAACATTTTTTAAAATTTCATTATTGTCTGACTTCCCCAACTAGTCTACAAGCTCCAGGGGGCAGACATCTTATTAATCTTATTCACTATCTTGAATGATGACTGGTAACCAATATTCTTAGTGAAAAATAAAAACAAGACCAAAATAAAACAGGTTATATGTGAGCAGCTTTATAAGCAAGAAAATACTTGACTGAATGCAGGTTCCTATACCCGGCTAGGTGCTAGGCAGAGACACTTAACACCTGGCTCAAGGTGTACATGAGCTGCTGTGGTTGCCTCCACATCTGGCAAGAGCCTCACTAATCTCTTGTGCCCACAAAACGAGTTCTTAGTCTTTTTGGCTCTCGGCTCTGTCTGTACAAGGTATTAACCTATCTGGACCTCTGGAGAGTCTTCTGCAGACATCTCCTTGTTCTGTGCCAACCCAGGAACTGCCTCCTTGACCCTTTGGGGACTGATCTCCTGCCAGCCCCATTTCTCTGAGGCCTGTCCTGTTTGTAAAAATCATACTCACTCTCCAGATATTGGAAAACGTTCTTTGCTCCTGTGCTAAGGTGTCATCACTAGTGGTCACTGGGTACTATATTAGGACTCAAGGTACTCGGTTCTTCCATTGCAAAATTCGTATTTCCTTTTGGGTAGCCTATTATTTCCCCCAACTGCTAATACCAAATAGCTGAATAGACACTGGGCTTGAAGTTTTAAACTTTAGCCTAATTTGCCAATTCAAGCTTTAAGATTCCATTGAATACATGACAGGTAGATTCACTAAATTCAGACGGAGAAACAATATTTCTTTAGGCTTTGTTTCTGGGGGATCAAGTTTTAAGAGAGTGATATTTCAAGGTCAGGTTCAATTGTTACAAATTTCTGGACCTGTGCAATGCTAAAACCACGCAACAAAGTATTGCTTTCCTAAAGATTATTAATAATACATTTGTAACCACTCAGAAATTGTTTCCTATGTAACAACTCTAAGAATAAACCTTTTCTTGGCTGGGCACTGTGCCTTAGGCCTGTAATACTAGCACTCTGGGAGGCTAGGACTGGAGGATCGGTTGAGACCAGGAGTTTGAGACCAGCCTGAGCAAGAGCGAGACCCTGTCTCTACTAAAAATAGAAAAATTGAACTAGCTGTGGTGGCACATGCCTGTAGTCCCAGCTACTCTGGAGGCTGAGGCAGAAGGAAGGCTTAAGACCAGGAGTTTGGGGTTGCTGTGAGCTAGGCTGATGCCACAGCACTCTAGCCCAGGCAACAGAGTGAGACTTTGTCTCAAAAGAAAAAAAAAAAAGAATAAATCTTTTCTCTTGGAAAACTTTCTTCAGGCTATGACGTATGTTCACCTGGTCCTCTCTCCTTTCTTGCTTCTTCTTCCCACTCCCCCTGTCTGAATGAAGAGCTCCTTTTGCTTCACCCAAAGTCTTGGGAATGGCTAAATGACCAAGGGTAGAGGGTCTGAAGAGGATGGAGAAAGGTAGTGGGAGGCTGAAGAGAACTGAATGGTGACAGGTGCTGGGAACGCACCTTTCTGCCCTGAGCTGCAGGGACTGGGAGGTGAGGTGGCAGCAGCTGCTGCAGAGACAAGGATGTGAGACATGAATTCCTAAAGGACTGTGGACTTCCACCACTCTGCTCCATCCACTTTCACCAAGAGGAAGCAGAGCCAGGCAGCCAGCTCTGTTTGGCCAGGGCCCACCATATGTCCTTCCAAACAGGGTCTAGAGTACCATCTAGTGTGCTTTCCTGCCTTCACAATATGCCCTTCTTGTAGCTTGATGGAAACAATGGTGAGGTATCATCTCAGTCTGTTTGGGCTGCTGTAACAAAGTACCATAGATTGAGTGGCTGAAAAACAAAAGAAATTTACCTCTCACAGTTATAGAGGCTGAAAAGCCCAAGATCAACGTACTGGCAGATTCGGGGTCTGGTGAGGGCCCATGTCCTAGTTCACAGAAGGCACTCCTCACGTGGTGGGACACGTGAGGGGCTTTTCTTCCAAGGATGGGGAACCTGTGGCCTCAAGGCCACATGTGGCCCTTCAGATCCCCAAGTGTAGCCCCTCGACTGAACCCAAACTTCACAGAACAAATCCCTTTATTAGAAGGATTGTTCTGTAAAATTTGGATTCAGTCAGAAGGCTGCATGCAAGATCCAGAATTCCATTTATGAGGGTTCCACCCTCATGACCCAATCACCTCCCAAAGGCCCCACCTCCAAACACCATCACACTGGGGATTAAGATTTCAACACACCAATTTTGGAGGGCTATAAACATTCAGTCTATAGCTGGTATGAACGGTATTTTCAACATGGACTCATGGGCATCTGAATCCTGTCCTACCCATCAGTCTTCCCACAAGATCCCTGAGGGAGACACATGGAGCAACTCTTCCTAGATCTTTTCATATGGGGAATCATTTCCTCTGGTAAAAATTATCTGGGCCTCTGACTTCTTCTAAACAGGCATAGCTCAGTGCTAGGCACTAAGTAGGTCACTGCCCGAAAGAAAAGTCCCTGTACTTGTCTTCCTCAACACAGGGAATTGGCTGAAGTTTACAACTAGGTGGAATCTACTCCATCTAGTTTAGATACACAATCTAATCCCATCAGAGACTTTCATCCCATTCCATTTGCCCTTTTACTCAATGACAGCTCTCAAAGAGGGGGAAGGAGGAAAGGCATATCTAAGTTTTTAACTTTAGCCTAATTCATCGATTCAAGCTTTAAGATACCATTGAATACATGACAGGTAGATTCACTAAATTCAGAGGGACAAACACAGTACTTCTTTTGGTTTTGTTTCAGGGTATCAAATTTTGAGAGGCAGTGATATTATGAGGTCAGGTTCGACTGTTTCAAATTTCTGGACGTGAGCAATGTTTAAACCATGCAATGAAGTATTGCTTTTCTAAGGATTATCAATAATACATCTGTAACTACTCAGATACTGGCTATAAACTTTCAGAGACTGAATGAGAATGTAATCTGTCCACAGCAACACAGATGAATCACTTTGATAAATTCTTTATGATGGTGTCTTATCTCCTGCAACTCTTGGATTGATTCCGAGCCTATAGTTATTCCTTCAATAACTCCCACAAACACCTCATTATTCATCAGACTGTGGCATCTTGGGTTGTAAAAGAGGTGCTGTTATATAAAACAGGTACTGTATAGCAGCCTCAGGTCATGAATATTAAGAGACAGCCTCAAATGAGATAATATCAATAAAGATCTGTTGCCTCTACCCAAGAAATAAATGGAATGAAGGCATGGAGTGTCTGTACACACATTCTGATATCAGGGTGATGAGTGCAGGCACTGTGTTCTGCTCAGCTTTCTTTTCTTTTCTTTTTTTTTTTTTATTCCTCAGCTTTCTTGATTGTTCTCCGTCACACCAAGCCATGACTTCACGGCTGTGTTCATGGCTATGACTGACTCAGTAATTTTTATTTCCCCTATTATTCTTTTCTGGCTTTTGCATTAAGGGTATATTAATAGTAATTTCATAAAGTCAGTTGCAGAGTACTTAACTGGTTAGTTTGGTCCATGTACATTTATTGTGCTCACTGATACATGGATTTCTCCCTTGTTCTATTTATCTAAATTTCTCTATGTCTATTTTTCCTTGTCTTGATTGCCTTCCTTTGGACCGAAGTATTTTCTTGTTCCAATAGTTCTGTTCTACATATTTGGAAGTTATGAATTCTATTTTTTTTAGTGGTTCCCTTGAAATTTTGCTATGCCTACCTAAACTTGACAATGTCTAATAAGTTAATTGACGTATTTCCCATCCCTTCAAATAAGGAATTTAAAAGACTGATTCTGTTCATCCCCTCCCCCCAATTTGAATGCTATTACTGTCCAGTATATTTATTCAGGCTTGTTTTTCATTAACCCCACAAATTAGACATTATTATATTGTTTAATACAGAAAATATTTGTTTGGATTGACTTCTATGTTTGCCAATCTCTTTGCTGGCTATTCTTACATTTAAGGCCTTCTTTCTAAGAAAAAATTTGTTCCTGAGGCATATCTTTTAGAAGTTCTGTACAATGAGGCTCTATCTGTGAAAATGCTCTTCTTTTTAAGAAACGTGAAAATGTCTTTAATTTGCCCCCATGCTTTAAGGATTGTTTCATTGGATCTTTAATTCTAAGTTAATAGTTATTTTCTATCAGCATTTTAAAGGCACTGTTTCAATGTCTCCTGGATCCTATGGTGGCTTCTTTATTTATTTTAGAGATAGGGTCTCACTCTGTCACCCAGGCTGGAGTGCAGTAGCCTGATCATAGCTCACTGTAACCTCAAACTCCTGAGCTCAAGTGATCCTCTTGCCTCAACCTCCCGAATAGCTAGGACTACAGGTGTGCACCACCAAGCACAGCTAATTTTTAAAAATTTAGAGATGGGGTCTCGCTATGTTGGCCAGGCTGGTCTTAAACTCCTGGCCTCAAGTAATTCTCCTGCTTTGGCCTCCCAAAGTGCTGGGACTACAGGCATGAGCCACTGCATCTGGAGTGTAGTGGCTATTGAGAAGTCAACCATTAGTTTAAATATTTTTCCTTTATAAGGAAATTTTTCCTCTGCCTGCTTTTAAGATCATCTCTTTATTTGCACTTGCATTGTTTGTATAACCAGGGGTGCCGTTCTTGTTATTTATTTTAGAGATAGGGTCTTGCTCTGTTGCCCAGGCTGGAGTGCAGTGGCCAGATCATAGCTCACTGTAATCTTGAACTCCTAGGCTTCAAGTGATCCTCCTGCCCCAGCCTCCCGAGTAGCTAGGATTATAGGTAGGTATCACCATGCCTGGCTAATTTTTAAAATTTTTTATAGAGACAGGGCCTCACTATGTTGCCCAGGCTGGTCTCAAACTCCTGGGCTCAAGGGACCCTCCCACCTCAGACTTCCAGAGTACTGAGATTATACACGTGAACCACTATGGTCCGCATAGTGCTTGTTATTTTTCTTGAGACCCACAGTACTCCTTGAATCTGAATATGCACATCTTTCACACATTCTAGAAAATATTCTAAGCCATTATGTCTTCAAATATTTCTTCTCATCCTCATTGTCTCTATTTCTCCTTCTTGAATTCCCCAATTACACCTATGTTAGGCCTTCTTATACTATCTTCCAAGTTTCAATCACTCTTCACATTTTTTACCTTCTTCTTTCTCCGTAATATATTTCAAGTAATTTCTTAAGCTCTATGTTTTAATACATTGATTCTTTTTAAAAGATATTGAATCCATCCACTGAATTTTAAGTTCTAATAATTATTTTTAATTATATAAGTTCTAATTGGTTCTCCTTTCAAATATAACTGGTCAATTTTGATAGTCTATTATTTCATAATCCTCCCCCATCCCATTTCTATCTTTTGTTTAAATATTGTAGCTAGTGAAACAGCTTGCATTTTTCTAAAATGGCTGTAGCAATATTTCTAGCTCCAAGTGCCATCTCAGAATCTTGCCAACCTTCATCAACAGGTGAAGTCTAATTTCCCTTCTCTCAAAACTGGCTAGACCATTGTGATTTCCTTGATGAATATAATATTGTGGAAATAATGCTGCATGACTCTGAAGCTGGGTTAGAAAAGGTCATATGGCTTCCACCTGGCTCTCTCTGCAGATATCCTGGGAACTCCTAGCCACCACGCTGTGAAGAAGCCAAGGCCACATGGAGAGGCCACTTTTGGCCATGACTGATAACTCCAGCTAAGGTCTCAATCACAGCCAACAACATTTAAGGCTGTGAACTTCCCCCTTAGCACTGCTTTTATTATATCCCATTGATTTTTTAGAAAGCTTGTGTCTCCTTTGACATTCAGTTCAAGAAATCTTTTGATTTCCATCTTGATTTCATCATTGACTCAAGGATCATTCAGCAGGAGGTTATTTTCCATGACTTTGTATAGATTTGAGAGTTTCTCTTGGATTTGATTTCTAGTTTTATTCCACCATGGTCTGAGAAGATACATGGTATAATTTCAATTTTTTAAAAATTTGTTGAGACTTGTTTCATGCCCTGAGATATGATCAATCTTGGAAAATGTCCCAGTGCTGATGAGAAAACTACAGACCAATATCCTTCATGAACATAGATGCAAAAATCCTCAATGAAGTACTAGCAGACTGAATTACATAGCACATCAAAAAGATAATTCACCATGATCAAGTGGGTTTCATCCCAAGGATGCAAAAATGGTTCAACATATGCAAATCAATAAATGTGATTCACCACATAAACAGAAACAAAAACAAAGACCATATGATCATCTCAATAGATGCAGGAAAAGCATTTGATAAAATCCAGCACCCTTTCGTGGTAAAAACCCTCAACAAACTAGGCATAGGAGGAACATACCAGAATATTATAAAAGCCATATATGATAAACCCACAGCCAATATCATACGGAATGGGGAAAAGTTGAAAACATTCTCCCTAAGAACTGGAGTGAGACAAGGGTGCCTACTGTCACCACTTCTATTCAGCATAGTATTCGAAGTCCTAGCCAAAGCAATAATGAAAGAAAAAAAAATAAAAGGCATCCAAATCAGGAAACAGGAAGTCAAACTATCCCTGTGCCAGTTCTGGATGACCAAGAGGGTAGGCTTTCAGCACTGAGGACTTATAGAAAACAGCATTCAGCTCCCATGGAGAAGACATTGGCAGGAGCTCAATAGGCAATCCTGAGATGGATTTGCATCAGGGTCCTAATGTCCACCGAAAACCAGAGTACCAAATGGAGACACTGAGGCCGAAGTCTGAGGTGGGAGAGAGGAGGTGAGTGCTCAGATATACTCACATTTGCCTTAGCAGAGGTGGGAGGAGGCAACAGGGAGAGCTTCAAAGACAGCAATAGGGTGGATGGGGGTGGGGCTGCTGCTAAGGGACCCTGGAGGTGGCAGTAAAACACCAGCTTACATCTCTCATGTTCACAGTATTCACTACTTTAGCTTTTTCTCTACAACCCTTTCAAAGCTTTTCTATTAATATAATTAACCATGGTGTGACAGAAGCAGTTTACAGGCTAACATTCTCTGCCCTTCACCATACTGGTACAGCCCAACAACTTGTCATGTTTACTAACTGCCTCAATTCCTTGCACCCTCTGACAGACAGTGGGGCTGTCCCATTACTGTCTCTTCAGACTCAACACAAATTGTTAATGTTTCGTCTGGCTTTGAAACCGTAGTTATACATGCTTCCTATCTGGCCTTTCCCACCTCTACCCTCCCAGGCCCAGCTGGTACCTGTAATATACTGGATGAGGAGGCCTACCTAAAACATCTCTCATCTTCTGGTAGCCCCTCAGTGACCATTCAAGGATAGCAGCTTTCAATTAGTAGCAGGAGTGGGTACAGCATCATTTGAGGGCTGGATGAAGACTAATTCAAGAAACCATTAAGTGAATGTATATTGGGAACCAGATTTCTTTTCCCATCCTTTTTCACAGTTGCTATAATAATCTAAGACTTCTAAAAATATAGCCATAAGGATGGAACAACCAGAGCTTATTAACCAAAAAATAATGAGGCTAAATGAGCTACAGATTCATCAGCTTATAAAAGGAATGGCCCACTGCCTCAATGGGTTGCAACATTTCTTTTCCTAAATATAACCCAACCAATATCTGACTTGAGAGCCAATACCTCTATCCTGCTACTATTTGTTTTATTTATATAAACAGACCCAAGGGAGAAACAAAAAGACCAACCACCCAAGCTGCTAAAACAAGAGAAGGCATATTGCAAGAGAAAGGCTAGAGTTCACTGGCTGAAGTTGCAAAAACTCCAAGAAGAAACACACATTCTTGGACTGATTCTTGATATCAGAGGGGAAAAAAGAAACAATCAGATGGTACAACTGTCTTCAATGGGTCACAGTTTTCCAAGTACAAGGACTGTGACTTGGGTAAAATATGGAGGCTGTGGGATTATGGAAAAGATACTGGACTTGGAGTAAAAAGACCTCAGTCCCTGTTCCTAGTTCTAGGATCTTGGGCATAACACTTGGATTTTGGGGACTGGATTTTCTTTACAGTAACATGGTCTTAAAATGATGTCTACCAACAGGGTAGTCAGGATGAGTTAGTCAATGGCATATTAGATGGGAAAACACTGTAAAGCATAAAAAGCTTGTTACTGTCCATCTTTTTTGGTTGTCATGTTGGTTATGGGGACTAATCATTGCCTCTAAGTTCAGAACCAATTAAAACATACAAGAGAAGTAAGAAGTAGATTAAAACATTATCTTTATTACTAGTTAAGTTGGATTTAAGAACATGGCTTGACCTGTGGCTTCTTAGTATACCCTATAATGTACTATTTTTTTCACGTTCTGTACCTGTCTTGATTATATTAATACTATAAGCTTTTGGAATGCAGAGACTATGTTTTATATATCTCCGTAGAGTTTCCCATAAAGCCATACTCACAGCAGGCATTTTGTCTGATAAAGGATCACTGTTAACCACATTTACACTACAATTCTCTGGGTGAAGCCTCTTTCTTCATTAGCCTGGGAGCTCTTGGAGGAAAGGACTCATGTCTTTTTATTCCCAGTGCCTAGCATAATGCCTAGCACATATTAGGTTCTTTATAAAAGTATGCTGAAAGATCATGAAAACAGAAGGGTACCAAATGGTCTGGTGCCACCCAGGGGTTTGAGATAGGGATTTAAAGTAGGGCTGCCTTCTAAGGATTCCATTCTTGCTGGTTTATTCATTTGGGAAAGAGCTCTACCTGCAGATTATTGTGACTGAAGGTTTTATTTGAGACAGTTTTCTCCATGACAAACTTCAGCTTTTATCTACTTGTCAGGCACCCTGGCTATCCGGGCATCTGAGCCCTGGACATCTCAATTAGAATTACTCTGCTAATGTCCTTAGCAGAGAACTGTCACTTGGTAATTAACTTAGAACCATGACAGAAGCCTGTGACATCTGATGTTTCAGAACATAGCACTGACCCTTGTTCTTCCCCCAAGAGACAAATATACCATGAAACAATTTCCTTTGCAGTTGCTGGTGGAATCAGCTCACAGCATGATACCCAGGATGAGATGGCAGCAGAGGTCTCCTGAAGGGGTGGGGACCTCAAAACCCTCTTCTGAAGAGGACATTGCAGAGGCTCTGAGAAAGCAACCTTTCCTGTATAGATGAACTCTAGGTTCCTCTGTGGGGTGTATGCATGAGAGGGGGCTCACTCAGCCACAGCCACTGGAGCAGGGCTGTTCAGGAGTCAGGCCCTCTGCTCTGTGTGATTCTCTGTCTTCTAAGCCCTGAGACTACATCTACAAGAGCCACATCTCCAGGGAAAAATATAATACCTGGTCACACTCATTTATCATTACAATTTTATAATGCACAAGAAAAGCCCATGGGATTATATCCAGGAGGAGTTTTAATTATCTCTATCACCAATGGGCACAAGACAAACTGCTTAATAATCAGCCCTTCACCAGCCGCCTTCAGCCCTCAGATGGAACCCCCAGACTGGCTCTCAGAGAATGAGTCTTAGGACAGGGATTCACTGGGGAGAGGAGGAAGATGCAATAATTTGTATTTGTAATATGATACATGAGAATGAGAACAAGATCCTAACAATGAAAGAGAGACGAAGTTTTACTTCATGTTCAGAGAAATAGCAAGAATAGGGGAAGACATGACAATGATGGTGAGAGTAGTAATAGCCCATTTATGGCACTGTGTTCAATGTATTAAACATGTTAACTTGTAAGTCACTAACCCAACGTGTTTAAATATTGTCTAGCACATTTTCAGTGCCTTTAGCCATGACCAGGAATATGACACTCCAGCTCTGTCACTTGTGATGGGGACAAGTCCATGTATTCTTACCAGGACTCTCAAGAGAGACTAAGACAAAGTCAATCTCTGTGGGGCTTTGCTTGATACCTCATCCCAGTTGGGCCTCCTTCCCTATCTAGGCCTACTCCTCCTGGTTATTTCCGGGAAGGATTCCTTGGAAGTCATTTCACAGGACTCCTTGTCTCAGGGCTCAAGGTCTGTTTCTAGGGAGCTGCCCAGCCTAAGATGCTCACCACAGGAGAAATGAATATCCTGATGACATCAGACCAATTTTGGGGTGAAATATGGGATTTTTTTCCTCTATGGAATTTCTATAACTAGGCTATTTAAATAAGTATTATATTTATTTTTAAGCTCAATTATTTTTCACTTACTGCAGGTCAAAATAACAATAACATATCAATGAATTAATGTGACTGTATTTGTGCAGGCCTCTTTTCCCTACCTTCAGGGATTCTATCTATTTACTATATCGTGGTGAGAGCCGCTTTGATGTCACTCCCAGTGTTCAGACAAGAAAGCTGCCCAGCTTCCTTTAAGCAGGCACTCCCTTGGTCTTGGGGCTGTCCATGTTTCATCCTGACCTCCAGGCCAGCAGCTGGAATCTTAATTACCACCCCTGCTCAAGTGCCCCACTCCAGAGCTTCCAACTGTCCCCTCTCATTTCATCTCCCAATGCCCTGGGGGATGTCAGGGCATGACCTAGCAGGTACTTGGGGCAGGATCCTGGTCCTCTATCTGGGAGACTCCTGAACCCTTGCTTCTCTGCCTTTTGGGGAGAGTGGGCACACTCATTTCTTTGTCTAACCAAGGCATTTCAAAGAAAACTGCATCTTTTCATCTCAGAGGGCTTCGGGGCTCTCTCCTGAGAGAGAGAGCAGAGAGAGTATAATTAGCAGACCGAGAGCACAGAGCCTGGGCTCTGCACTGTGGGGAGAAAGTTGTGTGACTCTGAGAGAAGCTCCCAGGGGATCATTAAAGCACTCAGGCTCAGTGTTAACCAGACTCACTGATCACAGGACAGGGAGTTCTCTTTCTTCCTTCCTCTCATCACACATGGCACAATCATGTACCCAGCACTGGCACTGGTTGGCAAGGGCAGGAGACAGAACATCTGCACCAGAGTTACGTGTGAGCATAGGAATCACATCTAGAGCTGTTCCTGCCCTGAGCACACCCTCAGCGTGCCTCTCACCTCCTCTGAAGCCTGCATCCCTACAGCACTCAGTCCCCACAGACCCTTCCTGGGAGCTTCTAGATCAGCTCCGGTAACCTGTTTTTAAAACACTCAGCTCTCTATCTCTGCCCATTACAGCCTTCTCTTGCCCTGACTTTGTGGTCAAACTTCTCTAAGAAGCTGTTTAAACTCACTGGTTTTGTTTGTTCACACCCTACTTGCTCCTCAACTCGTACCCACCACTTACTGAGCACCTGCTCTGAACCAGGCACTATGATAAGTGCTAGATATACTTACATTCACAACTCTATGAAGAATAGCAACACCACAGGGTAGTCAGCTGAATGGTGGTTTCCCAAAAGATACATCCACATCTTAACCCTGAAACCTCTGAATAGGACTTTATTTGGAAAAATGGTCTTTGCAAATACAATTAAGCTAAGGATCTTGCGGTGAGCTAATGATGGTCAAACTTATCCAAGAAGCTGTATAAACTCACTGGTTCCATTTTCTCACATCTGACTTACTTATCCAGGTGGGCCTTATATCCAATGACAAGTGTCCCTGTAAGAGACAGAGGAGAGACACATGGAGAAGGAGAGGAGGCCATGTGAAGATGGAAGCAGAGACTGGAGCCATCAGAATGAAAGAGTCAAGCTCGGTTTCTTCCTTAGAGCCTTCAGAAGGAGTGTGCCCACCCCCCCAACCCCTTAGTTTTAACCTCTGGCCTCCCGAACTGTGAGATAAAAAGAATTCTGCTATTTTAAGCCACCAAATTTGTGATAATTTGTTATAGGAGCCACAGGAAACAAGTATACATACCCATTTTACAGATGGGGAACTGATGAAGATGCTCAGGAGGAAATGAATAATGAGACTGGCCACAGCTCACAGCTGAGTGATATTCTAGTGCAGCCAGAGCAAAAGCAAGGAATTCATCTTCGAGAAGCTGCTAGGACACCTGCAGCAGATAAAAGATTTATCCTCTGGAGGAGAAAGGCTGAAAAACATCTGAGGGCAGGAGTAAAGAGAAGAGAAAGCCTAGTGATGGAAATGACCCAAAGAAAGGGAAGTGGATAAAGAGGAGAGGGAGATATGGAAGATGCTGTAAAGGTAATGTATCATAGGTCTGGGAGGCTTCTTGGCTTCTAGCCTAAAGAATCTCCTGGTCCATCATATTTGTAAATGCAATGATGATTAAATGTTTCAGAAAACTTTCAGAGATTTATTACAAAGCCAATACGAAGTTGCTGGAAATAATCCCTTTTTCCATTTAAAAAAAAATTCTGTTCAAATTTCCCTTACTCAGAAAAATCTCCCAGAATTTTACCAGATCCTGATAAGCAAAACAATACTCTGTTAGATCAGCCTCAACTCATGAGGTTTATGCGTATTAATGAGCATTTTACTGAATTGAAATCTAAGTGAGGGAATATAGACTACCTTTCACATTTCATTTTTGTAAATAAGATTGGCCAAACAATCGTGCAATACTATAACAAAAGACATAAGTTATTTAAGGACAGTAATAAAGCAACACCCCATATTTGGAATGCATTTTACAACACGAAATGTTTTTATATCCTTCCCCTTCAACTCTTCCAACAATCCTCCAGGTATTATATTATACTCATCATGTGTATGTTGTAGTTGAGGAAAATGAGGCAGTTATGGGAGAGGAAGCACTCTGAGCAAAGTCACATAAGTAGTAAGAAGTGAGAGCTCAAAGTACATTCTTTAAATCCAACCTCTATACTCTCCCACCATATGTTTTAACAAAAGCACTTTCATATAGAAAATTGAATTTACTCGTTAAAAGTTAACACTTGAATTTGCATAAGTCAACAAGTCTCCTGAGTGTGAGCATGACTTCCCTTGCCTACACTCTCCTGCCAACTGTATAATGGGATATACTCAAAGTCATAAAATTGAATTTCTTTACAATATTTTATTCTTCATTCTCCACTGGCATTATTTACAATGAGAATGTCTTATTAAGGTTTTTGTTTTACCTAGAGAAGAGAGTTGTTGACTTATGCAAATTTAAAATCACAACCTAAAATGTAAAAGACATTAAATCAACATGATACCTTTAAGGACCCAGTATGCCTAAACTTCCTGGGTTAACATTACATTTGAAAGTGTGACTTCCTCAAATTTTCTATATAAATGACTTATCCCATAGAACTAAAGAGATTATTCTCCTTAGATAACATTTATAAATCTTTTCACAATGAAAGAAATCCAATTTCAAATTGTTGATCTGTGAAACAATTACCCAGCACAAAGTGAGAAAGACGTAATTTTATAACATCAAGTTCTTGTTTTCCTTTTGCATTATAACCCCAGACAGCCCATTCTTTATGCCCTTCTCATTCTTAAACAACAACTTCTAGTATATCCTGAAGAGTAACACAAAACTTCAAGTTCTAACAGTTACTAATCCCACAACACATAGGAGAGATTCTGTTGGCTCCTTCCCCAACACCTTCTCCTCTTTCTCCTTCTTAACCGATCCTGGTTTTATTCCAAGATCCTCTTCCCCAAGCAGACCACATGATGCAGGGAAGCCGAAAGCATCTCCTGCTCCAGGATAGCCTTTCATAAGTCTACAACAGTGATTCTGAAAGTATAGCCTCTGGACCAAAGCTTCAGCATCATTGGAAGCTTAGGAATATAAATTCTTGGCCTCATACCAGATCCACAGGATCAGGAACCTGGGGTAAGCCTAGTGAGCCGTGTTTAAATAAGCCTTCCAGGTGATTCTGTTGTATGCTAAAGTTTAGGAACCGCAGACCTAAGCCAGTGATTCTCAGCCCTGGTTGCACATTAGAATCATCTGATGGCCAGGCCCCACACCCAGAGATTCTGATTTAATGAATCTGGGGTGGGGTCTGCTCAAGGGATTTGTTAAAATGCTCCTCAGTTGATTCTAGTGTACGGTAGGGTTTGAGAAACACTGACAAAGCCAATCAAATTAATCCAGTCTGAAATACTGAATTGTAGGATCCATGAAACGAATGTCTTGGAAGACACTATTGTTACAGCTACTGGTGGTAGCATGAGAGAACTGCAGGCTATATGGATGAACTAATCTTTGCTGCTAAATGGACCATGCTCTTTCATAGGTAGTATAGCCTCAGGAATAATGAATTCACAACAGGTGGGGGACAAATGGCCCAACAGCTATTTAGCAGTGGAGGCATGCTCAAATCAGTATGTTTTGTGCAGAAAAGGGTGAAAATAATTTGGAGAAGAATTTGTGGCAAGCCAGGATTTGAACCCAAGCAGCCTTAATCCAGAATCCATGGCCTTAAACCATGGCGTCCACACTATGACTCCCATAGAGGCTGGGACCAGGAAGTATAAAACTCAAGGAAAGATAACTTCACTGGTGAAGGAGGAGAAGGAAATGAAGATGCCATGAAGAATGATGAAGCTTCCTTCATCTCCTCATGCTGTGGTATATGCCCCATATGGATACAGAATGGCAATATCCGTATAATTGCCTATAACGTCTAAAGGGCATACATTTCTTGAGTCAACATTTGTTTGGGCCCCAAATACCAGGTCAGTCATAATTGATATTAACTCTCCCTCCTCAATCCTAGGGAAAATTTCCTCTCACTTATCAGGAGAAACAAACCAAGAAGAGAAAATACATGAGTCAACTTCAGTTAGTGATGGCCCAGCTTCTCTGATCTCTCTCCAGCCTCCAAATGGAAATTGCTTTGTTCAGTGGGGCCCACTTGGGCCGGGAGCTGGGAATACATTTGAGTTTGTTGAGACTTGGTCTTAAGGGAGAATTCAGTGGCAGAGACTCAAGGACTATATTACCCAGTTAGCCACAATCCAATCTAATAATTTTGCATTTTATCCATACAATGTGTTTCCACATTGTAAAATGTAATTGATGGTGTGTGATAGTTTAAGCAACATTTTTCCTTTTTTAGTGGTTCATAAAATAACAGTGTATCTTACAATTAATGACATCTTAGATTTGATGAAATATGGTAATTAGACATTTATGAGTCCCATTATGATTCAAGCTTCAGATTAGACTGGAGATAGAAGAATGGATGATGAAATGGAATATCCATGCCTCAGAAGCTGGAAGACAAGACAACAAGCATATACACACCCATGGCTAAGTATCTTGTAAGGGATGGAATGTTAGTTGTGGGCACACTGTGAGAGGGGGTGGTGTGTGTGTGAGAGGGAGAGACAGAAAGACCCAAAAGGGAGAAGTGGTGAGAGATGAGGCTGGAGGGGTTGTTTGGGACCAGACTGTTAACAGCTTGAATGCTAACCTAAGCAATTTAGGATTTCCTTCTAGGTCAGTGGTTCTCAAATATCTTGGCCTCATGACTTCTTAGTACTCTTAAAATTTATTAAGGACCCTTCAAAGAGCCTTTGTTTATGTGGGTTATATCTACTGATATTCACTGTATTAAAAGTAAAAGCTAAGAAACAAAAAATACTAATTCATTAACAATAAAAAACTCATTACATGTTAACAAATAACATTTGTAATGAAAAATAACTATGTTTTGTACATAAACAATTAGTGAGAAGGATGGCATTCTTTTGCATTTGTATAAATCTCTTTAATGTCTGGCTTATGAAAGACAGCTGGCTCTTATAGCAGTTTCTGCATTCAATCTGTTGATATATGTTGTTTTGATTTGAGTACAGTATATGAAAAAAAAATCTGGCTCTATAAAGATGTGTAGTTGGAAAAAAAGGGCCTCACAGATTTTTTAAAAAGGTCTCAGGGATCCCTAGGGGTTCTTGGACCACACAATGAGAATTGCTGCTTTTGGTAATGCACAAACCATTATAAGAATATCAGCAGATGATAGGAAGCTAATGCTGAAGTAATGTGAGAATGAACTAGAAGGAGGAGGCCTGTGAATAGGACAGCAAGCAGGGAGACTATTAAAATGGTCCAGGAAGACCAAGAACACGGGAAGCCCTTATCTAAAGAGAAGACATTGGGGATGCAGACGTGTGTGGATTCACATGTTAGAGTCTATGGGAGCTGGTATCCAAATCATCCAGGCTAGAGCAGACAGCAAGCCAAGGATGACTTCAGGTATTTCGAGTTGGAAAATCTGAGTGGATGGTGATGATACAAAGGTACAGATATAAGGCACAGGAAGGCCATTTCTGGTGTTAGCTCGCCAAAGATGAAAGGAATGAGCCAGAAAGAGAAAGGATATGAAGATTACAGACCCATGGCACAGAGAGACCCAGACAAACAGGCTCTGGGAAGCTCAGTTTTTTATACTACTATATTCAATGCTGTTTTATTTATTTTTTATTTTTTGAAATATATTTTTTAAATTTATTTTTTTCAGCATATTATGCGGGTACAAATGTTAAGGTTAGGTATACTGCCCTTCCCCCCTCCCCCCTTGAGTCAGAGCTTCAAGCGTGTCCATCCCCCAGTTGGTGCGCATCACACTCGTAATGTATGTATATACCCATCCCTCAATGCTATTTTAAAATGATAACAAAATAGTGTTTGCACTAAGACAGTAAAACTAATCTCTTTAAAAATGCAAATACCCCCAAGAGTTAAGGAGGGAGGAGCTCCTTAACACTCCTTAACCAACGAGCACACCTTGGTATTAATTAGTTTAGTCAGATTGCTTTCCCTCTTAATGGAACACATGAGAACTTCAGATCACAGACCACGGTAGGACAACTGGCCTGGGAGGTAGCAGGTGTTTAATCTTTAACATGATTAAAATGTTAATCCCTGTGGAATATATTACAACATGGATATTTCCAGTTTAAGAAGTAGCTGGAGAGAAGAATAAAGTCACTGGGTAGCTGGTGGGCAAGAGGGCTAGTTAGAGTTGAAAAGGCTCCAAAGACAATTTTGTCACTTTGAAGTATTTTCAAGGGCTCTGCTTAGTTTCAGAGATCACATGAGAGGCAGATCACCCCGTCCAAAAACAGATTCCAAGAAGAAATGAACTCTACTCCCAACCAGCTTCTTATTACTCCTGGAGAAGTCTAGACAGGAAGGTGATAGGGACTTGAGTGTGTGTGTGTGTGTGTGCACGCGTGCATACTTCAAAGCTGAGACCCGATCTTCATGCCCCGTAAAGACGGCAGAAAAGGTGACATAGTTCCCCTTCTATATTCTACAGGCTAGAGGCTCAAATACATACCTGGAGCTCTCTTTTTTCTCCTCCTCCTAAGATATGGACCTGTGGACAGTTCTCTGGACTGAGCACAGGGTTACTTTGTGTGGTCAACACAGACCAGAATATGCAGACTTGGACACATGAGTGAGCAAGAAGGATATACTAGAAATAATACAGAGCATGATTTAAGAAATTCACATGCCTGGAGTATAGCAAACGCCTAAGTTACTAAACATGATCACTTCTTAAATCAAGCAACTCTGATTTGAATAGATATTGGTATATAAAAACTTCATATTCTAATAAGATCTTAATAACATCTTAGTCTTAACAATGATTGAACACAACGACTTCCCAGCAGATAGCACCTGGGTAAAGGCCACACTTGCTGACTTAGACCCATGCTGCCCCGGCAGGGTCATGCTCTTTAGGGTTTGTGATGATGCTCCTTACTTTCCATTATTAAATGTTTTTCTGAAAAATCATGGTGTGGCTTGGGAAAGGCAGCCTTGATCATGTCGATTCTTTCCTCTGTAGAATGGGGTCAGTAAGAATCAATGTCTTACTTGCCTTAATAAAGTTGTGAAGATCAAATTATGGGAAAATACTCTGTAAACCAGAAGGTCCTACACAAACGTTAGTTACAGTAGAGCTCCAGGTTAGGTTGCACTCATCTCTTCCAGACAGCAAGGCCAGTAAGGGAACTGGCATCCATTGTGGGTTTTCTATTTGCCATGCTATCTCCCTCAAGACCCCTTAGTAGTGGGGTGGTCACATCCCATTTTATATGAGGGGCTCATTGAGATTAAGTAATTTGCCTAAGGCAAGCCACTTACAAAGTGATAAAACTAGGATTTGAACTGGTCTGCTGTTTCAAAAAACCAGGTATTTTTAATTGCGAGGTGGAAGTGGCGATGGCAGAGGTGACAGCTGTACGCGGGCTGGAGCAGCCGGGCGGCTGACGCAGACATGAGGGAAGTTGCAGCTACAGCTTGTGCCGGTGCCCATGCCAGAAGGGTGAGGCTGTTTTTGTTTTTTGGTCTCACCTAACCCTAGCAGGATGCAAACTTTACTGATCACGGGTTAGAACCATTCTTGTCTATCCCTAAGGACAGCAAAGGGCCCACATTGCTGATTTTTCCTGTGTGTGGAGGGCACCATGGGGGGATGAAGAAAAGGGTATGTACACAGGAGTCAGAGAGACCTGGGTGCAAATTGCAGCTCCATCACTCACTGCCTGAGCACCCTGGGCCAGTCCTTACTGACTCATCTCTAACACTTTTTCATCTTGAAGTCTCTAGAATGAATGAGATGACGCAGGTAAGCTTTAAGCAAATGCCTGTGAACTCAGTAGGCACTAAAGAGGGAGTTGCTTCTATGATGATGATGATGACTTATGAACAGGCTAATGTCCACTAGTAATTAATTTTTTTTTAACAAATACTCTGTGGCAGACTTAATATAACTACAAAATGTTACTACTTTTCCTTTTGAGAGGTGCAACCTAATGCCTCTTCCCTTGAATCACAGTTGGTCTTAGTGACTTCCCTGGCCAGTACAATGTGGCTTAAGCATTGTTCTGGGATTTCAAAGTTTAATTCATAAGAAGCTTTATAAGTTTTGCCCTGGCATCATAGTGGTGAGCTACCATGTAAGAAGTCTGACTACCTTGAGGCCACCATGCTATGAGGAAGCCTAAACTTGCCATGTGAGGAGGCTTCAGGGAGAGAGAGATGCTTGGCCAGACCCAGCCAGTGGAGTCATTCCAGCCCAGATCCCAAACAATATGCAGCAGGGACAGTAGTCTCTGCCAAGCCCTGCTCACAGTGCAGATTCATGAGCAAAATAAATGACTGTTTTTGCTTTAAGCCACAAAATTTGGAGTAATTTTTATGTAATAATGTATAACCAGAAGAATCACATTTTTTTCTAAATTAAACATATCAGTTTACTGAGTTACATAAAATAACATTTTAAGTTTGTGTTGACTCTTTAGTTCTCATGTCTATTTTAGATATGGCAAAACCATTTTGTTTGTGGACAATGTTCATATAGGCATAACTTAATAACTGGCTGACCAATGACATATATGAACTATTATGTGTGTATACATATATTATGTGTGTATGCCAATAATCTGGTTGGTTTGGTGAGGGCCACTACCTATCTCCTAACTAGCAGGAAACTACCTACTCTGGCTATCTGCATTTCCCAGCAAGCTTTGCAAACAACAAGGTGCTGAGACACAGTTGATTTCTATAGCTATCCAGATGATGTTTGAAACTCCTTTAACATTCATAGTTGCTCAACTTAGGAACACAGACTTGTCTCTGAAACATAGGAAAATTTACCTGATTTCTTTACAATAACATATTATATATTAATAACCTTAAAATATGCAAACTTTGGAGCAATCAGCATAGGTTAAACTCAACAAATATTTTGCTGCCTCCCAAATCTACTATGCTCTTTCCTTTGCTGTTTCTCCTGCTGCAAAGCCTGCCTCCCCTTACTCTGAGGGCTCTGTGTGCATGTATGTGTATAAAATCCTATTTATCCTTTAAATGTCTCCTCTTCCATCAAAGCAGAGTTAATCATTCCTGGATGACATTGCTTCTTCAATCTGTAAAGCCTTTTCTCTAACAAAAAGCTCATCATTAAAAAAAAAAAAGCAACAAACCCACAGTCCCATAGAACACATGGAGAGAGAACATGAGAGAGTCCTCATAACTCTTGGCGACTTTCCACCAGGCTGAAACAGGCTGATGTGATATGTGTTTCAGGGATTAGAATTCAGCAGAAGAAATGAGTCAATTAAAACACCCAGCCAGAATGCTGTCTTTAGATAGATAAAGTGCTTTGCACTGGGGGTACAACATAAACTGAATTACTGAATTCTAAGGGCTGACTGGTGATTTGCATCGCAATCTCTTTCTATTTTATTCATTTTATTTTCTCAGCAAAAGCTAACAAGGAGCCACTCAGTCTAGGAAAGATAGGTACTTCATTTACCTCAGCAAGAACTAGACAATGAACTCCCAGTTTTCTAACTTCATGCTTTTGATTTGACCTGGAGTGGGCAATGCCTATTGTCCCAGGTGGGCCAATCAGAACATTAAACCCACCAATTGGTATTGATTTTTACATTCCTTCAGTAGCAATTCCAATCCCGAAGGATATACAGTCACTAAATGGCAACTGGTGCTTTGTGGCACAATCTCCAAAATGCAAGAGTAACATGCAGAAAGTTATAATTGAACACTCTTTATTTAACCACAAAAACCAAGAAGTCACATTTTCACCACTCGTTATTTGAGAGCCATGCATAACATCTCAAGCCAAAGGCTGCACAGCCACTGAATGGTACCAGGTTCTGTGATAAAATCCAGAAAACACAACCTACCATTTCCTCTCCACGAGAAACCTATAGGGTATACTAGATGACCACAAAACCAAGGACAATCATGTTTTTAACACTCATTCTCAAATTAACTACACTTAACATGTCAATTTGGAATTATTATAATGGAGTCTGTGTTACAACTGATGTCCAAGGCAACAGAATGACTTACTGCCTGATGCTTTACCTAGATGAAGCAGAAGGAAAATTCACTGACCTCTCACACTGACCCAACCCTGCTCTTCCTCCTAAAAGTGTATAAGTTTCTGACACTCAGCAAACAATAACTTTGGTATATTTTAGGATAAAAGATATGCAGTTTCAACTTACTTAACAGTTGGCAATAGAGGGCCTGTAAACTTCTCTTCATGGTATCATCTGGTCCTGCTTATCCTCCAGTTTATTCATGATTCTGTCTAGGAAATTGGGAGAAGAAAATTGTTACATCTGAGGAACATAATTTAATAACAAAGAACTCTACTCAACATGATCCTGGCAGTAAAACCTAAAATATCTGAACGTTTAAGAGAAAAAAACCTTGGAATGGATACACTACAGTTTCACTTACAATGGTCTACGTTATAAAATTACCAATTAATCAACCGGTCAAATCCTGAAACTGTACACCCCAGTAAAGGAAACTCACATGGGAAGCTGGCAAGTGAGAAATGGGATTCAGAACTTTTGAGGCCTTCTCATGAATCTCTCCTGAATCTCTAGTCTTAGAAGGAGAATTAAAAAATTTCTGCTAAGGTGCTCACAAACAAAAAAAACCAAACCAGAAAGCTTGAAATTATACTATTTTAAATAATTTTTTCTAATTACAAGGATACTTTTAGTATGGAATATTTGAAAATATACAGAAAATATAGCTAAGAATAATCTAGCAAATACATTTTACTGTTATTCTACCAAGAAGAGGTGATTATTGATCACATTTTGAAGTATTTCCCTAGCCTTTTGAATTTGCACTTATATATTGATATGTTTCATTTTATGAATTATACTGATAAGGGAAACCCCATCTATTACTTGGCGCATGAGGCACCTGAGACCCCCACCCCTCACGGAAGACCCGCATCAGCATAACACTAACCTATTACCTGGCCCAGGAACTAATCTATTACCTGGCACATCAGCATAACACTAAACCTATTACCTGACACATCACCTAACCTACACCTGATACCCCACCCCTCTGACCACCCCAACTTAATAAAAATGGGAAAAATTGGGTAGACTGGGCTCAGAATTTGGTGGCGAGACCCCTCTGAGCCCGCCTGCGAATAAACTTTGATTCTCCAACTCTCCATGTGCCGCTAGGTTTGTTCTCGGGACCACCTGCTGTAACAATACATTTTAATTTTTCTCTCTAGCAGCAGAACATCTTTCTGTGTTGTTACTATTACTTTACTAATTTATTTTAAATAGTATTTATTAAAATAATATAATTTATTATATAATCAATTATTATAAATCATAAATTGTATATAAAAATAAAAATATAAATATATAAATTTATAATAATTTATTCAAATAATATAATGATATAAATAAAATAATAGTATTTATTTAAATAGTATTTCTTTAAGATAAATTTCTAGAAATGGAAACACAAGGACACAGTTTAAGGCTTATTAAATACGTTGCCAAATTGCTCTCCATCAATACTGTATATTAGAATAACCATTAGACTGTAAACTACCCAATGAAGGAAATTTATAATTTCTTCTCCTCTTTGCCAAGCAAATAGGCAAACACTCTATCCCACTGATTTAATTTGCATTTTCATGTTTATTAGTCATTTGTCTTTTAAAAAATTTTAATTCGTATCTTTAACCATTATCTACTGGCATGCCAGTTTTTCTCATGACACCCCAAGTGGAACTGATTTATCTTAAAAAGATTTTTTATTGAGATATAATTCATATATAAAAATTCAGTCTTTCATGTGTACAATTCAGCAGTTCGTAATATATCCAAAAGTTGTCCAACTAATGCCTAACATGTTCATCACTCTAAAAAGAAACCCTCATGTTCATTCTCAGTCACTCCCCGTTTTCCCCTCCCCCTAGACCCTGGCAACCACTAATCTACTGTCTGTCTCTATGGATTTGCCTTTTCTCAACAGATTATATAACCAGAATAACACAATATGTAGTCTTTTGTGTGTGGCTCTTTCACACAGCATAATGTTTTTAAGGCTAATCTATGTTGTATAACATGCTGGGGTTTTTATTTTCTTGTTTTTTAAAGAGCCCCTCTCTCTCTCTCTCTCTCTCTTTCTCTCTCTCTCTCCTTTCCCCATCATGGTTAGAAAGGCCTTCCTTAGTCCAAGATTATATAAGTACTTGCCTATATTTTCTTCTGGTATTTTTAAATTTCATTTATTATATTCTAAATATTTTTATATTCTTAGATCTGTTTCTGGACTTTGTGTTATGTTTTATTTTTCCATTTGCTCATTTTTCCACTAGAACAATAAATGTTTAAATTAAATCCTTGGTAGAGTTAGTCCTTTATTATTACTTTTCTCTTTAAGATTTGTCTTGGCCGGGCGCGGTGGCTCACGCCTGTAATCCTAGCACTCTGGGAGG
>VBSM01001681.1:4056867-4160729 GCA_008086735.1 Cheirogaleus medius
AAAAAAAAAAAAAAAAAAAAAGATTTGTCTTGTTGTTCTTTGACCTTAATTTTTTTTCCTCCCACATTAACATTAAGATCATTTTATTAAATTCCAGAAAAAAATACCATTAGGATTACGGTCAGAATTATCTCCTATTTGATTTATTTGGGAGAAATTTGATCTTATCAAAATCCAAATATGGTAAGGAAGAAAATAAATATTTTAAAATTTGTTGCTCTGGAAATCAGAAGAATCTTTTTCAGGACCTGGGAAGTGCTCTTTTTTGGGGAAGGAAGTGAAATAGCTTAATGACTTTGGTTACGCAAATTACCCACCTCCCTCCCCCAGTAAGATTTGTAGGAGTAAGAAAGAGAGAAAGACATAGCTAAATTGCTTTTCATTATAAAACAACAGGAGGTTTGAGTTTCCAAAGTCTAGGGCTAGGACAAAGGAGTTAAAGGTTCTAGAAATTGGAAAGGCTGAGGAGATGATATGAGATATTGAGGGACAGGAAAAGAAAGAGATAATTCCAAAAGATAGCAGCAGGTGGGACCTAAGAATAAAGGATGAAGTGAGGAATTCCCCACAGGAGATGCCCCATGAAATTTAAGATGTCTAATATTTAACTTTTCATTGCTTCTTGTTTTATGCTGTTTATATTCATATGCTACATCTGTATTTCTTCTCCCCCACAATACTTATCCACTACTAGTATTGTTAAAACCTCAGTAAAAGTCTGGCACAATATAGACTTGTATTAGTGGTGTTTGACAGGGGCAAATAGAGAATACACTATGCCCCAAGCCAAGGGTGACCCAGGAAACAGTCAGAGGCAGCAGCCCCAGGAGCCATAAGCAATGGTTAGTGAGTATCTATGGAGTGTTTAGGGCATGGTAAGCAATCAATAAATGTGTATTAAATAAACAATGAATGATCAAGTAACAGGAAAACAGAGAAACAGTTGTAGTTTATAATAATCAAGGGGAACATAATCCCCTCAATCATCTCTGGAAATGCTTAGGGACTTTTAAAAAAGTGATAAACTTCCCCCTATAATACATGGAATAGATCCATTTTATTCAGCTATCAAGAAACAACTGATCCTATAAATCTGGGAGAGCTGGGATCATCTGGGTTACACAGGCATATCCCAGCCAGAAGCATCATACGGCTGACTATTAAAAATTATCTTTATTTAGGTCTTTTTGTGGATTTTTGTAGTGTTTTTCTTTCATATAAGTTCTACAGTCTTGTCAACTTAATTCCTAGGCATTTTATATCTATTTTTTGCCACTGAGGTAGAATTTCTGTTTCCATTATATTTTCTAATTGTCTATATGAAAATGACTGAGTTTTGTATATTAATTTTGTGACCTAACTGAACTCACTTACTGTTCTAATGATGGTTTCTCAGCTGAGTCTCTTGGGTCAATTGTGCTGCTTTGGATAGATGGGAAGCCACAATTAAGTTCCATCAAAAGCCTCTTTTAAACCAAATAGCAGAAAACATTAATTCCATCAGTCTCGTCCCTCAGGGAATTTAGGAGCTTGAAGGATGACAACTAATTTCTGGGATGAAATTCTAAAAAAGTACAGAGTTTTACAGCCAAAAGGACTGAGTAACAGAAAAATGACCCACCAGGATCAAAGCCCACCTTTGCAGAATCAACCAACAGGTCTGCCACAGTAGTTCCAGGCTCTAGGCTTGACCCCATATACTCAGATACCAGAGCCACCACCTGCTGACCCAGGCTGCCTGAGGACTCTAGCAGCAAACCTACTCAGCGACCATGCCAGATGGCCTCCCCAGAATGTGTGGACAGACTCACTAGTGAAGGGCTTTCCCAAACAAAGCCAGTCTTCAAAGACTGGGAATAAGTCCATACTTCTTCGAATGCATAGGCATGAATGTATGGCCACAGCGATCAAGAACAATTGGAGAAACACGCCACCAAAATGAACAAAATAAAGCAGCAGTGATCAACTTTAAAGAAATGGAGATTTATGAACTGCCTAACAAAGAATTCAAAATAATTATGTTAAGGAAGCTCAGTGAACTTCAATACAATTCAGGGAAACAATTCAATAAAATCAGGAAAACAATGAATGACCAAAATGAGAAATTCAGCAGAGATTGAAATTATTTAAAAACAACCAAACAACCAAACAAAACCCAATTCTGGAGCTGAAAAATACAACGAATGAAATGAAATATGCAACAGAGAGTGTCAATAGCAGAATTGATCAAGCAGAAGAAAGAGTTTGTGAACTTGAAGTTATTTGAAAATTACAGACAGGGATAAAAAATAAAAAAAATAATGAAGAAAGCTTATGAGATTTATGGGGCAGCATAGAAAGAACACAAATTTGAATTACAGGGGTTTAAGAAAGGGAAAAAAGAGACAAAGGAACAGAAAACTTAAAGAAATAATAGAAAACTTTTCAAATCTGGGAAAGATATAAATATCCAGGAACAGGAAAGCCAAAGGCCTCCAATGAGATCCAATCCAAATGAGACTACACCAAGACATTATAATCAAATTGTAAAAATTCAAAGACGAAGAGAGGATCCCCAGAGCAGCAATAAAAAGAATAACAGAAAAGAGAGTTTCAATAAGGCTAGCAGATTTCTCAGCAGAAACCTTATAGGCCAGGAGAGAGTGGGATGATATATTCAAAGGGCTAAAGCAAAAAAACCCTGCCAATCAAGAACACCATACTCAGCAAATCTGTCCTTTTGAAATAAAGGAGAGACAAAGACCTTCCCACACAAACAAAAGCTGAGGGAGTTCATCACCACCAGACCTGTCATGTAAGAAATACTAAACAGAGTTCTTCAAGCTTAAAGAAAAAACACTAATTAGTAACATGAAAACATATGAAAGTATAAAACTTATTGGTAAAAGTAAACATATAGTCAAATTCAGAATACTCTAATATTGTAGTGGTGGTGTATAAATTAGCTATATATTCAGTATAAAGGTTAAAAGTCAAAATTATTAAAAATAATAATTGCTACAATAATTTGTTAAGGGACACACAATATAAAAAATGTAAATTATGACACCAAAAATATAAAATTTAGGAAGTGGAATAAAAGTGTAGAGTTTTTTGCAATCAAAGTTAAGTTGGTATTAGCATTAAAAAGCCTGTTATAATTACAAACTGTTTTATATAAGCCTCATGGTAACCACAAAACAAAAGCCTATCATAGATACATAAAAGATAAAAAAAATTGCCCTTCATGTGTAGGGAAATACTCCCACACCTTTGGTGTTAGAAGTGTTATGTTGAGTGGTGTGTGAGTAGAGGGAGTAACTTTATTTCCTTTTACAAAGTCCTTGTCTATCAATACCTTGAATGTAAATGGATTAAATTCTCAAATAAAAAGACACAGAATGTCTAAGTGGATTAAAATACACGATCCAATCATATACTGCCTACAAGAGACTCACTTCACCCTTAAGGACACACATAGATTGAAAGTGAAGGGATGGAAAAAGATATTCCATGTAAATAGAAATAAAGAGAGCAGGGCTAGCTATATTTATATCAGATAAAAAGACTTTTGGTCAGAAATTGTAAAATGAGACAAAAAGAAAATTGGGTATCCATCTCTAGAAAGAATTAGACCCCTATCTCAGACTATACGGAAAAATCAAATCCAAATGGCTTAAAAATTTAAATATAAGACCTGAAACTGTAAAACTACTAGAAGAAAACACAGTGGGAAAGTTCCATGACATTGGTCTGGGCAATGAATTTTTCAATATAACTCAAAAAGCATAGGCAACAAAAGCAAAAATAGACAAATATTACATCAAACTAACACGCTTATGCACAGCAAAGGAAACGATCAACAGAATGAAGAGAAAATCTATGGAAGAAAATGTTTATAAATCATTCATCTGATAACAGGTTAATATCCACAATATATAAGGAACTCAAACAGCAGCAAGAAAACAAACAATTCAATTAAAAATGGACAAAGGACTTGAATTGACATTTCTCAAGAGAAGACATACACATAGCCAACAGGTACATGGGAAAAAATGCTCAACATCACTAGTCATCAGGGAAATGCAAATCACAACCATAATGAGAGATCACCTCACACTTGTTAGAATGGCTATCATCAAAAAGACAAAAGATAAGTGCTGGCAAAGATGTGGAGAAAAGGGAATTATACACTGTGGTGGGAATGTAAATCAGTAAAACTATTATGAAAACAGTAGGGAGGTTCCTCAAAAAATTAAAAATAGAATCACCACATGATCCAGCAATCCCACTTACTGGGTATATATCCAAGGGAAATAAAATTAGTATGTCAAAGAGATAACTGTGCTCTCACGTTCATTGCAGCAATATTTATAATAGCAAAGATATGAAATCAACCTAAGTGTCCATCAATGACTGAATGGATAAAGAAAATGTGAGATATGCACACACACACACACACACACACACACAAAATGGAATACTATTCAGCCATAGAAAAGAAGGAATTTGTCATTTATGACGATGTGGATAAACAGGTAGGATATTATGTTAAGTGAAATAAGCCAGGCACAGAAAGACATTCAGTAAGAGAAAGACAAAGACCGTATAATCTCACCTATATGTGGAATCTAAAAAAGTTGAACTCATAGAAGCGAAGAGAAAGGTTATTACCAAGGGCTGGGAGAAGGGGAGTTGGGGAGATGTTATTTGAAGGATACAAAGTTTCAGTTAGATAGGAGGAATAAGTTCAAGAGATCCATTGTACAACATGGTAAGTATAGTTAACAACAATGTATTGCATCCTTGAAAATCACTAAGAATAGATTTTAAGTGTTTTCACCACAAAAATAATGTGGGGCAATGCATATGTTAATTCGCTCAATTTAGCCATTCCACAATGCATACATATTTCAAGACATCACGTTGTACATGATAAATACATTCAACTTTTGTCAACTAAAATTTTTTTTAAAAGATAAAAGAAGGAAAAAGGATAGAGGAAGATGGTGAAAACATCTAACCAAATATATAGAGATAGTGGCAAAGTTGGGGACCTCACTGATTATTACCATAGGGGAAACAAGGGAGACGTAAGTAGCCTGGACCACCCCTTAAGGAGAATGAGTGATAGAAACTTGCCTCTCCCTTGGGTTCAAATGGGGCAGTCATATCACCTGCACTTAAGAGGGATACTTCTCACTTTCATAGAACACTAAAAATGTTCCAATTAGAAATGTCTATGTGGTAGGAAAATAGCAATAAAGAACCAGATGAAAAAGTTCTATTTGATATGCAAATTGACTTGAAATGATAAGTTCATAGAGAACAAATATGGAAGAATAGCCTGGAAATCTCTAGGGAGGTGAGAGGAGGAAAACAAGATAGGGATGGCGGGGACTGCTGGTCCTATCAAACATTAAAACATACTGTAAAGCCTGTATAATTTAAAACATTTGAAATTGGTACATGAAGAGACCCAATGATATGTGGAAATTTAGGATATGATAAAAGCAGCATAGCAAATCCATGTGGAAAAAGAACATTTTAACAAATGCTGAGATAATGGCTTAGCAATATGGAAAAAGGTAAAATTGTACTCATTCCAAATACCATACACCAGCATAAATTCCAAATGCATCAGAAATTTAAGTGTAAAAAATTAAAGAACACAAGTACCAGAAAAAAATTCATGTCAGTTCTTATATTACTTGCTAGCAGACAAGCTTTGCTAATTCTAAATCAAAATCTAAAGCAATAAGGAGAAAGATTGATAAACTTTATTACACAAAAAACCCTACAATTAAAAATACAAAGTAAAAATACAAATGAAAAACTATAAAAATATTCAACAGGCAAAGGGTTAATATCCCTAAAATTTCTTTGTAAGTTCCAAGTCAATACTTGCAAAGCTTTTGTGGTCACTGTGGACATGCAGAGAGTGGTACCAACGCATACGTTCCCAGCTGAAGGGCGAAAAAGGAGATGCTCTGCCTTTTAGTTTTTAGCTCTTGTACTGTAAACAAGTGTCCTTTCCACAGGCTATTTAGTGCCATTTTTTTTGTTGCATTTTTATGCTTTTTTGGTGGTGATTTTTCCAATAAAAATGGCTTGGAAGCATGGTGAAGTAGTCTAGTATTCCTAAGCACAAGGCAGCTGCGATGTGGCTTTCAAAGAAGGTAAGTGTGTTAAATGAGCTTCATTCAGGCACGAGTTATAGTGGTGCTGGTTCTGAGTTCAATGTTAATACATCAACATCTATTAAATATGGTGTCTTTAAACAGAAAGGCACATAAAACAAGGTTATGTACTGAATAGGTGGACAAGGGACAAAAATGTTGTGGGAAGCTCACAGGAACCTAACCCTGTATTTCCCTTAGGAGAAATGGTTCCATATTCACTAATTCAGTGCTCATGGGGACTTATTAATAGACCATAACTCTGTGAATAACAAGAATTGACTGTATTTGAATTGAGATTTAAAATATTCTGTGAAGCAAAGAATTACGATAACCAACAAGCCAGGCCAACAGTAGAGCTTGGACAAAACTGAACGATGGCTTTCCATCATCTTCTTCGGACAAGGGAGGATGTGATTAAGCTGGTGGCCAACATGCCTTAGAGTATCCTTGGGGAAAATAAGTAGTGGGGAGAGGACTAGGAGAGTTGACACATAGAATGTAAACCTCCCTTTGGATCTAGTTCCTTGAAGCAGGGAGGGGAGGACAGAAGTGACAACATTACAGACCTGTGAGAAAATGCGGAAAGGAACACATGTCTCTGTTTTACATGAACAGAGAAACACAAACCTCAAGAAGGAAAGGGGTTTGCTCATGATCAAACCTACCAGCTATGTGCTCTTGAGCTAGTTTCTTGGCCTCTCTGGTCCTTGAATTCCTTACTTGTAACAGGGGTGAGAATGATGCTAGGAATACCTGCTGCAAAGACTGAGACAGGCATGTAAGCACTTGGCCCAGTGCCTGGCACGCAGTGGGTGCTCAAGGCAAATAAGCAGGTATCATCTGCATACCATAGCGGGACACAAGATATGCCAGATAGGCCAGAACTCACCAACTCTCTCTCAATTTTGCTTCCCCAAAGCCAGAAATGAACCAAAGGTTTTGGGCCATTCTTTAGATAGCCCCTGTTGTTAAATCTAGTGTCTTATTTAAATTAGATTTATAAGTTACTTTTAGGGGCATACATCGAATTTTAAGGTTCTTATTTATAACTTATACCTCTTTCATCTTTAAAAGGAATCCAAGGAAGATTTCAATTAGACACAACTGGTACAACAGAATTATTAACCTGTTGAAGCACAATAATGACTTCAGAAAGAGATTCAAAATAATGTGGCCAAAGGGGGAATTAATTTCACCATAAAATGGAATGGGACCATACATTTCCCTAGGAGCTTCTTTGCTGCATAAACAGAAGTACATTTTTTATTTTGTTCAGAAATACAAACCTTTTCTGCCACTAACTTCTAGGAAAAGATTATTAGACAGATCTTTTAATAAGTATTAGCATCCCAATAGCAGTTTTATAGAATATGAATATCCTTATTGTGGCTACTCCTTATCAACCCACAATAAAAACTAAAGTCATCGTGCTAAGTAGTAATTCAGGGAAAGCATTTCACTGAGTGGCACAGCACTATGGTGGAGGGGAAAGAACCAGGCAGGCTTGCCACTTGGCACCTCTGCTATGTGACCTTGGTGAGTTACTTAATTTTTCTGGGCTTCAGCTTTCTCGTCTGTAAATGGGACTGACATCTAAATCAGAGGATTGCTTAGAGAATTAAGTGAAATAAAGCACCTAGTGTATGCCTGGCACATTGTGTGTCTCTCCCTTTCTCCTGACCTGATTGGGTACAGATAGGCTGCTTTTGGTTATTCACGGAAAACAGAAGGAATGGATATTTGGAAGTTATCCCAAGACCAGAGCTGATTCTTGTCATATCAGAGCAACAGATTACTGCAGTAAGCAAATATGAAGGTTTCTCAGGCTCACCTATAGCATGAATCACAAATGAATGTATGTGTCTCCAGGGCTGGGTTTGGGTTATAATGGCATTTTTAGTCAAATTCTTTGGATACAGATGATTTACATGTTAAATTCAGGACTATCCTTCGCTTCCATAGAGAAATAGATGTTTTCTCTCATTTTTCTTGAAAACTGTGGTACTCACAGGCTATCTTTTCAAATTTTTGCACTTTTTTACAAGAGCTATTTCACTCTCCCCGGAACTTACGATCAACAGTGTGAGCACAATTACAGTGACTGACTGTCACTTTGTCTCAGTTCTTGGAGTCATATAGAGGAGCGGGGACTATAGTCAACTACAAAGCAAAAGAAAATAAGGGGTCTGGGCTTCAGCCTACTAAAAGCAACAAAACAGGTCTTTTCTCTTTTGCTTTTCTTAAATGGAAAATTATCTTAAAAATTCTTTCCCTAAATTTTCAAGAGAAACCAGAAATCCGGGCAGTTAGATGGAATCTCCCTATTTTAAAAAATGCTGGCAATTAATTCATGTGGGCCAAGATTACAAGCCAAATGGAAGAGGACTGTGTGCTTTCTGATTTATAGAGACTTTCCTAATGCAGAACCTGCATGGGCACTTTTCTAGCAAGCTAAGGAGCAGAGTGAGGATCCCAGGAGAGCACCATCCTGAGGGAGGAGCCAGAGCAGATTCCTGTATTCCAAGAGTCCTCCAGCCGGGGTGGGCAGGGGCCAAGGCTCACAGTACACCTTAAAGGGGTAGGGGGAAACACCCTCAATAGAGCTCCTTTTCTCTCTTCCCCTTCGTATTTCCCTCTCTGAAAAATAAAAGAAAATAAAGGAGGCTGTCAGATCCACTGAGACGCTGAATTCCAAACAAAAGGGCAAAAACTGTTCATCTCCTGCTAAGGAAAAGCCTACAAAAGGGAATCAGTTAACGTGAATTCTGCTGGAGGGCTCAGGAGTAACTGCCTGAGTGCTCCTCAAGAAGGGCGGCTGGGCTCTATTTGCACGGGTGTTCTGCTGTCCACAGCCACTGAAGTCAGCAATGGGGTAAAAATAGTACCAGGAGTCTGACGCTTATTAGAATGACACAGACCTCCTTCTTCTGGTATTAAAGTGTATTAAGACCATTTATCTCATTTGAGGAGACAGGAAGGTGCTTGTGGGAGGTGAAGAATATGTATCACACTTCCCTTTGTATGGTTTGGGTGTTAAAGACTGAGTATTGAGGTCAGGGAATTAAATGATCTTGTAGAGATGCCAAATACCAAAGGAGTATGTTCTATCATTTTGACTGCACTGCTTATGAAAAAGATTATTTCTTGTCCACAGCAAACTCACTCGTTTTTCTTTTTCCTTTTCCAGTGCCTGAAAAACATCTTTAGAAACTGAATTTAAGGACTTAAAAAACATGTGTATTTCCTTTGGGCAGCAGGCATTTGTCCTAAAAGATAAGCTGATATTTTTACAGTGGAAAGGGAGGCAAGCCCATATGAAACAGGAGAAACTCATACCAGAATGTTTAGCATGTGGAAAGAACATTTAAACCCAAAAGGCATGCTTTAAAGAAGCAATACATTTCAGTATGAAATTATGCATAGTATCATAGTCATAAATTTTAATTTTTTTGCTACTAAGTGGTATGTTGGTAAATAAAATTTAATTTTTACATTTAACCCCAAATTCTTTCCCTCCTCTTCCCCCCTTCTTTAGCTCTTCTCATTCCACTGAATCTACATAAACCTTCTTTAATTCTTGACCTAGTATGAAGACAGTTTTAATATGCAGTTCTAGTTTAATCTTTCAAAATACATCATTTACGTCAAGTGGTTCTACAAGATAGACAGTCTGTTGAATATATGGCTGTAATAAAAATTATAATGAAATGAAAACATAGTAGGCAAGAGGGGTTTGGGCCAATATAAAAAGGCCACATCCATCACACGAAGAGTATGGAATTCAGGTCACTGTTTAGACTCAAGCAGGAAAGCTTAGTCCCAGAGTGAAGCTCATGATATTCGAAATACTTCTGATGAGTTTCATTTTTCTGCCTGCTACAGGGAGCATGAAAAAGGTAATACATTTGACCTCACCTGTGAGGTACTTAAACAGCTTTATATGATTATGTTGATAATTCTACCTTGCTTTGATAACTAGAAGGCTAGAAGAAATATCTGAAAATATCAAGATTGGTGGTTCCCTAAATGAGCTGATGGTCAGAATCTATTTTAAAAATAGATTCCTAAGTTTCCCCCTTAGAATTCTAATTCCTAGGTGCTGGAAGGGGGTGATTTTAAAAGGCTCTTATTGTGGCCATCACGATCAGCCAGGCTTGGAAACCAAGAACCTAATGTACCAGTTCTTAACCCTGGCTGAACATTAGAACAATGGAGGAACATACCAATGTCTGTGCCATGCCCCATCCCAGATCAAAGAAGTTGGACTGCCTGAAGAAATGAGGGAAGCTTCCAAGTGATTCTACTGTACAGTTGGGTCAAGAACCAGGGATCCTTGCCCCAGCCTCAGAGAGTACTAGAACCACAGTGAAGCCAGGCCCACTTATCCTCTTTCCTGAAAGTGGCAGTTTTATGAGAGATGGAGGAAGTGGGATGATAAATGAAACCACATTTGCAAGTTATATTCAAAACAGAACAGGAGTGAGTCAGTGTTTCTTAAATATTTGGATCCACTGCCTTTCATGCAATTCCAGTTTTAAGCACATGAGCTCTTGGTGCTCTTTCACTCAATCTCTGACTTTGATAGAGATGATCTCACTTGTCCCTGCTTCATCGGGATGTCTGGAAGAATAAGGCAACAGTGACTGTAAGGGAGACAGATGAGGTCCAGGGAAGTGAAGACAGTGTTGGAAGCCACAGGCAGACTGAGAGCTTGGCATGAGACTGAAACCACCCTCATCTCCAAATTGTGGGTTCCCTGGGTGGAGTGAGTGTTCCTTTTCCTGCAGACTGCACTCAGAGGAGACAGACAGATGCCACAAATTCTGAGTGGGAGCAATAGGAGAGAGACTACACTGAAGGCACCCCATTCTCTGCCAGGGACCACAGCGAATTGCACAGGAAGAAGCAGGACAAGAAGATACAGTATACACAGCAGGGAGCCAGGAGATCCATTTCATTGAGTGCCACAACTTAACAAGCACTGTCCTAGTAGCAGAGGTTGGGGCTGAGAATAAAAACAAATGAGACATGTTCCCTGTCCTCAAGGATCTTGCAGTTTAGCAGGGGGAAAGAATACCTGGTCCAAAATCAATATAGCCAGTTTTGCCCCTACTAGCTACATTAGAAAACTTATAACAAATTAGAAAATGTTTTACCCTTCTTGAATCTCAACGTGCCTGTCTGTGAAACAGGTATAACACCTACATTGCAAGGTTGTTTTGAGAATAACAAATCCACACAGTAGAAGTATAATAAACATGTCCTACCTCTTCAGAAGAATGAAAAGTGATGTCTTCTAGAGAGCAGCAGGACAAAGTTTTTGAAGGAGGTGGAATCTGAGTAAACCTTGAAGGTTAAGAAGGATTTTGATAGGTAAAGAGGGAAAAATGCAAAGGCACAGAGGTAGGATAGTGAAGCAGGAGTTTGAGAATGAGTACAACAAACGACAGAAGATCTACTGTTGGCTGCTGTAAAATTCTTCATCAGTGTAATTTTGGACATCATGTGACTGGCTCTCCAGCTTCTGAAATAGAGTTGGGCCAAAGTTTGTATCTTCTGGGCGAGGGAAGGATACATTCTGGAGAAGATAAGGCTGAAATGGAGGCTGGGTCCCCAAAGCTCAATCTTCCCAGATCAATATAATTAAATAAATGCCTACTAACCACAAGATAGCTGGAGAGTCCCTGTCCTGGAAGCCCCAGCCAGCTTCATGTTCTAGAATCGTCTCCATCAGTTTACACAGCATTACACGGCCACCACTAGGTGGTGCCAAACCCAAGTTTAAACCTGGATAGATCTGGACCCTGCAGCTGGATCTTCAGAATGCTAGGCCAGAGGTAGGCTGGTTTTCATCATTCCATTGACTTCACAATGATGTAACCACATGGTTTACACCAGCGGTTCTCAAAATGTGGTCCTCAGACCACAGCAGCACCCAGGAACTTGTTAGAAATAAAAGTGATCAGGCTCTACTCTAGACCCACTGCATCAGAAACTCCAGGGGTAGGAGCCAGCATCCTGTGCTTCAATAAGCCTTCCAGGATGAGTGCTAAAGTTTGAGAACCCTTCCTTCACACAAGTGAATTTCTGGGCCCCATTTATTATGTTATGGCAGAGTTTTACTGTACAACTGTGACCTCAGACAAATAATTCACATCTCTGGAGGACCAATAAAATGAAGAAAGAAGTAGCAGGAGCAGAAAGACCTATCTCCAAGATCCCTTTCAATTGTAATAGACTATAATTCATCAGTTCACCAGTAGGGGAAATGTTTACAGTTCATTAGTTCAAACAAATTGGTGGTGTTGGCATGCGTGGCTCTTGTTGAGAGCATTTAGTGCGGTGTGTTTGAATTCTAATGGCTAATTTAGAAATGTTACCCATCTCCATTATTTGAGTTCTTAGGCTAGTAATGGTAATGTATGAGTAACCTTCATAAGAGGAGGGGGGATTAAAACATGGGCTTTGTGGGAAGAAAACCAACAAAATGATTGCAATGTATTTCTTGTCTCTGTTGTCATTACAAGCAACCAGTAAGAACTAGACTTTTCACTGAATTAAAATTCTAAATACAAGCAGCCAGAATTGATTTAAATGATTAAATCTTGGAACAACTGCTTTCAAATAAACCTCTCATCCAGAACCAAAAAGACTTGACAATGACAGCCAATACTTAAAGGTAAATCAAACATGTAAGCCATTTCTGCCTTGCAAATCAGCCCAAATGAGAGGTCTAAAATTCAGAAGTCTAAAAGTTGAAGAAAACTGAGCTATACCTCAAAGAATAAGACTGGGGATGAGCCTGGAATTTAGTAAACAGTTAGCCATCTGTTTTCCAGTGCTGTCCCTACATAAGCTGTTGATACACACTGGAACTTAGATGCAGGCTTTATAAATTAACATGTAAGTTCTGCAGAAATGTGTGTCTTGACTGCTGCTGCATCCCTCGTGCTTAGAATAAGGTCAGGCACACAACGGTCCTTCAACATGCTGGTTAAATAAAAGCCTGAATGATCCTACAAAATTGATGTAAGTGGTGCTGTCCAGCAGAAATTTTTGGTGATGACAGAAATGTTCTATAAATTGTATTACACTAATATGGTAGCTTCTAACTTGCAGGTGCCTACTGAGCACTTAAAACATGGCTAGTTTAATTGGGGAACTGAATTTTAAATTATAATTAAATTTAAAATAGCTAAATGTGGCAAATGGTACCATATTGGACAGCACAGTTAATAAAGGCTGGAGAAAATGCATGCGTGTGTGTGTGTGTATGTGTGTGTGTGTGTGTAGGGGGGTTGGGTGGGGTGAGAACAACAAAAGAAATTAAAAACAACAATGAGTGTGTGATGCAGAAAACTTATCTGTCATTTCTGACCCTGTGAACTGGCTCATGTTAGAGCAGATTGGGTGGGCAATGTTTCCTAGGCTCTGGATTCTTCCTGCTTTCCCTTCAACCCATTAAAGGCTGTGGCAGCAGCTGCTGAGGCAGGGAGGACTGTGTTTCAGATTCAAGGGGGAGAGTCTGCATTCTTCTCCCACCAGGGACAAGGTGGTGTTGAACCCACGGACGTCACAGCTGGCGGGAGAGTGACTGCAGGACAGTCAGGGAAAACAAGTGCCTGCAGAAGCAAAAGCACTGAAGAGCTCAGGACTCCGCTCCTGTCTGAGATTGCTTTCTGGTTCAGGCATTCATTCATTCAATTATTTTCATTCATTCAAATATTTTCCAATGCTAAGTGCCAGCCCTGTTTTTTAAATTTTCCTTCCTTAGGAGGCACTATATGAAAGACTGACCCTTGGGATTGAGTTGGGCCTTGAGGTTCATGGGCTTACCACAAAATAGAGGAAATCCTAGGGAAAAAAGGCTATTTTGCAAAATGAGCTGGTTAAATGAGCCATTTCACCTTAATTTTTTTAAAAAAAGATGGTCCTTTTTTTCTCTACTCAAACTAGTGAAGAATGCTTGTCATTTATGTGGTGTAAGGTCTAAAATGAAGGCTTAGTATTATGCACCACTATAACATCTGATAAAATCAGTAGGACATCAAATGGCCTAACCTCTCATATTCCCTCCCCGCTCTGTTCCCATGGATAAAATCCCCCAGCCAAACAGTCCTCCTTATCGAAGGGACCAGGCACAGTTCCTGCTTATCCCTGCGTAGTGTTCTGCAGTTCCCTGCCAGCCAGGGGAATTATTCAAACAAGCCAATCACATCCTCCTGAGGGAACCAGGGGGCCTCCTATCCTGTAGATACTACCAACCTGCCTCCCACAGCCCCTGGTTGTCCATGCTGTTCCCAAGTGCAATCCCAGGTGGCCCTGCTTGATGTTCAGCATCCTTCTCTCTGAGCTGCATGTGACTAATAAACTGCTGCTGACCTCATCTAGCCAGTGTTAGGTGTTGTGTTTGGCCACTCCACAATCCTTATAACCTGAGAGTGGGAATCCCTCCCTCACCAGTGGGATGGACTAGACATGATTAAAACAATTTATATATGTTCTTATAAACTCTTCATAAACAATTCATCAGTTGCTGATGAGCCGGATATCATTTATCTATACTTAGGACAACTCGTCCCCTTCTGAGCGTTCTCTTGTATCTTAGGGCCATGAAACCTGAAAACTGTATGTCTCAGAGGCCTTGTTGTCAGGATTCCCATTAGATTCCACCAATCAAAGACACTTGCAGGACATTTGAAAGATGACAGGGAAAGAGAAGCCACTATTCTTCAGTAGCAGCTGTGGAACAGTGATAGACAAGAGATGAAAGGTCTTTCTAGAGGCTTCTAAGTGTCCACCAGAGAACCATTCGTTTGAGTGCTACAGGAAGGTAAGGCCTTTAGTGGCTACTTACCTATGGGTCCTTCATGTCTGAGTTTCTGAAATTTTCTACAGCTGAAACCACTGCACCCTGGCTCATGTCCTCTTGTCTTCACCTCTAATTTCAGCCATGACTGCATAGTTCCATATAGCCTTCAACTCACCATGATGGCAGCATTCTACCTCAAGTGCAGGCTACACATTACCATTTTCTGATGTAGGGTACCTCCAATGTTGCAACTGCCATGGGAATTAGCTTGGCTCACATACGTGTGTGCAGCTCAGAAATATAGGGAATTAATAACTCTGGGGGCAACTCATGGGAGCCAACAGATAAATACTTTTACTTTCCATACTTTGGGAGGACAATTCTGGAAGGTACGCTGCCTCTCAGCAGATACTGATAGAATCAAGCCCCTACTTTCCTAATACAGCTTCTATAACACACCTTTTGTTGGCCATTCCTATTTCCTCACTCTACCACTGCTGATCCCTGGTATCACCTCCCAAATAAACTCCCTTGCCCCAGGCTCTGTTTTGGGAGGGTCCAAGCTAACACAGTAGCCCATTCTGATCTCACTCCTCCAGCCCTCCAAACGTTGTATAAACCTTTAATTCCCTGTATTAAAATGTATGAGGCATAGGGCCTCATATCTAGAGTGGCTTCTGTTTTCCTGATCAAACTATGATTTATATACTGTAGTTATATAATAGTCCATGTGTTACATCATTTCATTAATCTATTGCTCTGTAAATGGGATATTAAGCATGTCTCCATTATTTTGCTTTTGTTATACATCAGTACATTGATTTCTATGGAAAACATTATTAGTTGTTTTGCCAATAGCCATTCTCTCAATTTCTTTTACTAACAAAAGCCAATTTTGGTTAACCTGACAATGTACCTGACACAATTCTTAATTTCCTAATCTCCCTTGCAGTTAGAGGAGACACAATTCTGGGTAATGAGAAATGAACAGAAGTCTACTTGGGATTTCTGGGTAAGCTTTGCCTGTCCTCCTGGTCCTTTTCTCTTCCCACCTGGAAGAATGGCACGTGATAAACGTGCTATCCTGCAACCACAAAAGGACAACGAGGAAAAAAGTCACTGAAGGAGCCCAGGATGTTGATGGCATCATAGAGCTGCCTCAGCAGCCCTAAACATTGGTCTCCTCACTTCTTGCTATGTGAGAAGGAAAAATGTCTGTTGTGTTAAGCTGCTGTAATAGTCTCTGACACCACTGAGTATAATCTCCTACCCAATACATTGCATATATCTTTAATTTTAGAATTATTTCCTTTGACTAGACTCCCAGAAGGAAATCGTCATGTCAAAAGAGGTATAAACATATACAAATTTATGATACATGTTGCTAAATTATTTTCCATGAAAGATACATCAATTTACATGGCCACCATCATCATTTGAAACTGCATATTCTGGAAAGGAACACAGTATTTGTTTTTTAATTATCTTGCTAACTGGCTTCTATTTTTATTAGCAATCTAATATTCTGATAGGTTCCAAAGTCAGAGGCTACACAGTGATAAAAAGCTCTTTGAGAGCCCTATTCGAAACATCTTGGTATTTTGCTCACTCAACAAAAGCAGCACAGGCTGGGTGTGGTGGCTCATGCCTATAATCCTTGCACTTTGGGAGGCCAAAGTAGGAGGATTGCTTGAGGCCAGGAATTCAACACCAGCCTGAGCAACATAGCGAGAACCTTTCTCTACACAAAATACAAAATTAGCTGAGGGTGGTGGCACATGCCTGTGGTTCCAGCTACTTGGAGGCTGAGGCTAGAGGACCGCTTAAGCCCAGGAGTTTGAGGTTGCAGTGAGCTGTGTTGATGCCACTGCACTCTAGCTAGGGCAACTGTCTCAAAAAAAAAAAAAAAAGCAGCACATATAACATTATCCCTATAGTGATTGCCTCGCAAGCTATCAAGACAGTCAGTGTGACCTCCTTCAAAGACAATTCTCCCACTGCTCCAACTAGACTACAGTGGTCAAGGAAGACACAGAGATGAGCAGATGAAAAATGAAAAGATGACAAGGAGACCAGTGTGGCCAATGGCTTACCAGGTAAAGGATCTGCTGTATCTGCAAAAGGTGGAGGGAAAGGTTGAAAAGTCCCCTCATCTTTCCAAAGTAAAGGAGAACTGTTAGATAACAAAAGAAAAAAGGTGGGATTTTTTTACCTGATTGCTCCAGAGCTATTGTGCCTGTAAGAGTACTAGCATGAAAATGAAAATTAAGGAAACAGTGGTAAAGTGAAGACCACAACCAAACAGATGAGCCCACCATGGTCTGTGATGCACTATGTCTCTGTGTTCAAAGCTCAGCTTCAGATTCTACCTGAGCTCATTTCCCCTCCTTTATTGGCAACCGAAGAGTAAAGATCCCTGGCTAAGTAACTCATCAGAACACTACTTCATACCAGAGACTCTTGGAACATCACTCATTCATTTATTTATATTAATTCACTCATTCACAACTTTTCCTGCATGCCTACTACCAATAAATGGCCCACTACACCCCTGGACTCAAAGAACTTACCATCTGGCAGTGGTAATGACATGCACAGTAAAAATGACAACATGAAGGCACTGTAGGTTAAGAACCACAATGGAAATAGTGTATACTGTATGTGGTATTTCAAGAGTTGAAAATAAGAAGAATTTCCTCTAGATGGGATGACCGGGGGGAATCCTACGTGAAGAAGACGGCAGCTGGGCTGAACATCAAAGGGTAGGTAGGATGTCAAGAGGAATGAGATGAGAAAAGCAATAAATGTGATAGAGGCAAAGTTAGATTCTACATCTTATCCTAGTCTTTCTTATAGGCCTAGGAGATCTTATACATGTTAAATTGTATAAGCCTCAGTTTGCTTACCTTTAAAGATGAGAAATAGTGTCAGCCTTCAGAGATTTCTCACTGTACATATTAAATTAGATAATACATGTGGAAGTATCCTGTAGATTATAAAGAGGCATAATTAGGTGTCTACTCTTATTATGATTGTTTTTGATATTCTTCCACGCATAGTAAATAGAATTGAAAGTTCAAACGTGGGAAAGTTCAGGGTATGATTGAACAAGTTTGTTCTTCTAAGTTTTACGATTATATGTAATTTATATAGCAGATAGTTAAATAGTTGTTATCTATTGTCCTTTGAGATACATACACACACATACACATCAAGTGTTAGGGCCCTGGGGTCAAGCACTGTATCTTACTACGTCAGTGTATATGGTAGCTATTATGCCACATCCAAACAGGTCTCTGTAATTAAAATTTTTCCATTCTTATTATTTTGCCTATGTTGTATAGGATTAAAGAAGTTACAATTTCATGAGGTTGAATTTATAACCAGGACGATGTAAAGCCTTTAACATCAGAAAGCTGCTCCACATGAGAAAGGAAGTTGGTCCCAATCCCTGTTCTGTTTCACATACACCTAGGTAGCCTCTCTGGCCAGCAGAGATGAAAGAACTTGGAGAAAGAATTAGTTTCCTTGATGACTGGAAAAAAAATTATGGGATTTCACAATGAAAAAACATCATGGGGCTTTTACTTCCTTTTTTGATACTGATAAGATTGAACATTCAGGATGTTGATTTAAAAAAATACATAGCAGAAAAGGTAACTTATTTCACTTTGTCTAGTCTGGAATGAGTCTAGTCGCTAGAGCAGAGATATAATTTGAAAAATTATTATTAATAAATTCAGAAAAGTACCCATAGCAAAACTGATATAGACATACTCTAGGAAAGTCAGAATCTCAAGAAAGTGTCCAGTGAAATTATTTAATACTTATATTACTAATTCATGGGAAAAGAGGTAAGATTATTATTAATGTATTAAGTAGAGATTGATATGATTTAAGGATGAATGTTCCTACTATTCCTAAGCATTTGCATTTCATTAAAGCTTATAATTAAATATTTTATAAATATGATTGCTTCCAGCTAATGCTTACATTTAACCAGTTTAATAAACTCAATTTTATACAAAAAGCTTAACTATGTGAGAAAACATGATCATCTCCTTATTCTAGTTGATCAGTAATCTGAGAAATAGATCTGAAGGTATATGTTAAGGCTCTAACATGCATGTGGGCATCATGCTGCAACTGTAGGTAAAAGCAAAGGAAATTTAACATTTATTGTGCAGTGACTACACGCCCAACAATATGCCAGATGGGACTGCTTTATCGATGGCTTCACATCAGACTCATAAAGTAGGCATTAGTGGTCTTATTCATTTTAGAGAACTCAAAGTTTAGGTTAATCCAGGTCATAAAGCCAGCTGGTAGCAAAGCCATGATTCCAACTCAGGACTTGCTAAGCTCACTGCCCTTCTATCAAATCATGCTGCTCCCTACTTCTAGGTAAAAACGTGCAGATGTTCCATACATACCTGATGGGTGTGGTACGCACTGTCTAGGGGATAGACACGCCTGAAACTCTGACTCAGGCGGGACAAAGGCAATACACGTGACCTAAACATATGTACCCCCATAATAAGCTCAAATAAAAAATAATTTTTTAAAAAATGTGCCGAATTTTTTAAAAGTTAGCTTTGAAAACCCAAACATACCAAATGCTCACATCATTAATAATCACACAGGCTTCTAATAAATGATTTTCATTCACTGAATTATCTCTGAAGACTTATCTCGTTTGGTCCTCTAAAACGTGGCTTTCTAGAAAGAGCAACTTTTCTCTTTTTTTATACATTTCTTTTAAAATTGAGGGGGCAAGCACAAGTGCTCAAATGCCATTTTATCTTTGATTTAAAGACAAAATTTTGCCTCTTCTTTAGCCTCCCACACTGGAGACTAAATCCACACATTTCTGTTCCCTTTGTAATAAAGGAAATATTGCTTTGTAAAGCAATGCTCAAAACCTTTCTAGAGTCTTCTCTACTAGCTGAGGAATGTACTATGTCCTAGACAAAGTAACACTTCAGGTACAGATTCCTGAAAAAGACTTCTCACTAATTTTTCTACCTTTCTGCTGAAACTGACTTTTCTTTTTCCCTGAAATCTCTCTCTCGCTCTCTCACTCACTCATACACATACATACCACAAATTTTCTTTTCGAGAGTCCATACAGGCCTCCTTTTGCCTAATATATCAAATTTCCTCTGCATGGTCCCATCTCATCTTTTATTGTTTCCCAACACGTTCTTCTTCCTGATGAAGCTGGCCCCCTCGCCTATTTCCTTCCACGCACACTCACACATAAGCCTGCACGGCTCATTTTCACTTCAGAATGAATCCCCTCCAGGGAATGTCCTCTTTCCTTTCCCCTGGCAATTCAAACACATTTCATTCCAGACTTCCCTCCTCCAAAACCCTTTCCTGCTGTAAATCCTTCCTTAGCTTACATCTCTCCACAATCACACATATATTCTTTAGACTTAAAACCGCAAAATTGTAGGAGGACTTAAAGGGTATTTATTTTAATTCCCACCCTGATGCAAGAGTCCTCTTGACAACATTGAAAACTAGCCAAAAAGAAAAAAAAAAAAAAAGAAGAAAAAAGGGGGGAGAAATTCATCATGTTAGAAAAGGTGAAAGGTTAAATGTAAATTATTAAAAAGTGTGTATTTTTTTTAATTCTCCCCCTCTCCAAACCAATTTTGATACCCTTGGGGAAAAAAATCACCTTAGTTGAGAATATACAGTACAAAAGATATATAAAAATTATTTAAATGCCTTGCCATGATATAAGGTAGAAAGTAAATCTATGGAGATGTTTTATAGTCTATGGGAACTTTGTCACAGTGGGCAGTGTCATGGTGCACTGAGGGATCAATCCTACCTGTAGATATAAAAAAGAGATACTTCTTCTGTGGCATTCTGCTCTCTTGATTCAATTCCCCTCCACACTCCTCTTAGTTCATTTTTCTGTCTCTTCTCCCTCTTCAATGGACATTCCTGCCTATGCTGGTCACCATACTCTCTTCTTTCTCTAAACTTTCTTCCTAGGCAATTTCTTCAAACCCACATTTTAGTTACCTCTGCATTAGTGACACCTCTGTGGATACTTTCCTGAGCTTCCCATTTGCCTGCTGGACAACTCCTCAGAAAAGTCCTACTCCAACCTCCAACTCAATTTCTCCAAAATAAGACTAATAAACTAGTTTTAATATATATTTCAACCACCCCCTTGAGTTCTCTTAGTAATGGACTTATTCTCTCAATAACCCAAGGTGAAACTCTTACCCTCTACATCTTATCAAGTAACAAACCTCAATGTATCCTTCCTTTGCTATTGTACTAGCTTCCTGACTCTTCCCCCCATGTCCAAGCATTGGTTCTTCCATCTGTCTGAGCTTGTGCAGCTTTGACCATGGGACATGCATGGATCTCAGCAAAACAGCCAGCTGGAAAGAACAAGAAGCAGGGGCAGGGTGGGATGGGGTGGGGCCCGGAAAGCAACCTGATTGGAAAGACTGGTCTTGAGAGGCTGGGCCACTCTGGCACGTCAGCGCCACAGAGACATATTCAAGCAGTCTGGGCACATCAGTAATCAGGTTCTACATAACACAGTGGCAGCATCATGCTTTCACCCCATCGGTTTATTCATGGCAGGCTCCCCCCACATCCAGCAGTGGGTAGCTGTACTAGCCTCCCAGTGGTTTCCTGCCTGCTATCTTAGTTTCTAAAAATCCAATCTGATCCCCATACTACTACACTTCAAATTCTTCAGTGGCTTCCCAGTGGGCAATTATAAAGTATGAATGTTGACCAGCTAAAAGGAGGAAGTTGGGAAGAAACTTTAATAGCCAGTGCTCAATTAACAGGAGAAAATTTTCTTTCCCTGGACCACAAACTGGCAGAGTTCCAGACAGAGGTGACATCATTCACCTAGGTCTCACAGTAAAGATGACACTGAGCAGAGCTATAGCTCATCCTTGTTGGCATGTAGCATGAGTGAGGAAGACACTTGTGTGATTGTCATCTACTGCCATTTTGTGGCTGTTACCATAGCATAAATCAGCCTATCCTGACAGATGCAGTAGTAACTTTAATAAACATCTCTCAAAACTTCAAAAGAGAAGAGGCCTATTTCATACTAACATAGGTGAAAGTTTGCATACTAAGCAAAGATAGTGAATAGTGGGAAAGAAAACATTGGTGAATTTAAAAGCTAGTCATTAAGGCTCTGGAGGGAACTGAATTGCTTCATTAAAACTGATACTCCTTCTCTGATTTTGGGCCCTCACAAATTTTTCTTAAAAGAATCCGAAGGGTTTTTTCAAAAATATATTGTCACTTCCTCCAATTAAATATTAATAAAAAATGACTTAATGTTTTTGATTAAGAATAAAAATGAACCAGAGTAGCACTTTTGAGACTTTTTTCTTTGCAAAGAACTACTGTTTAATTGAAATACCAGCTCCTTCAACTCTGACCAAATCATAACATATCTGACAGCAATGGTCACAGGATATATGGAACTGTTAGTTTAGATCCTCATATAGACTTGACTGCCTCTAACACACAGCGTGAGCCAATGCTCCTCTTTATTCACAAGAGCTAGAAAGCTGATGCACACCACTACAGTCTCCGAGTACTTCAAGCAACTAGCACAGTGCCCAGCAGAGAGCATGTCACCAATAAATGTTAGGTCTCTTCTTGTGCCAGCCCCCACTCTGCTTCTTTACTGAAGAAATACAGCTGGTCAGACTTACTGTCATTTTAAGGTTTAAAAATAGAGATGGCAAGTGATTTCTCCACAGCTCTACTTTTAGAGAAGCTCTGTTTTCTAGATCAGGGTGATCCAGTGTCCTTTACAGAACTGGTTCCCCTGTCTTAAGGGTTCAGTGACAGAAAGAGAAGGCCATTGACTTAGCAGGAAAAGAAGATAGTAACATCCAACAGAGATTAATTTAATTAGCTCCTCCTTCTTCCCATTTCTGGGAGGCTGGCAATATTCAGAGAGGTTAAACAAATGAAATTTCTCATTCTTCTACCCTTGAGATACCTCTTGAATAAAAACAAGGTCATTTTCTTGATAGGAAAATAATACCTTTCATGGTCTAAGTATCACTTCTTGCCCTGATATAAATAAAATCAGGGTTGACATAATAAAAATCCTAAAGGCCTTCACCTGGACATTACCCCTTTGGCCCAGATGCCCTAACAAAGCCCTGTTACCAAAGGTCACTCACTTATTTGCAAAATTGTGATCCTTAAGAATAGGGAAAAAATAATTTCCTTTTCATGTGATGTAAAGTTAAGATTTCTGTTGCCACGGAGATGAGATATTTTTTCTTGCAGTGTCGGCCTTTTCCTGGCAGATGAAGTCAGTACTATAATCAATAAGAAAGCAATATTTCATTTTACACATTCCTCCTGGGGTATAGGATTCCAAGCAAAAGCATACAAAACCATATTTGATGGGCCCAAAATGTCCACGGATAAAAATTTCCCCTGTGGAATACTTGCATACCCAATAAAAATGCCAATCTATGCCTTTACCATGCTTTGCTAAAGGATTTGCTTAAAGTTTATATATACAAGCCCAGAACTCACATGCATTTAAAACAATCATTGGCTCCTATCAATTCTTTGTCAATATGGCTCTAATTCTTTTGGTTGCCTCTAATAAGTCCTTCATAAGTCTAAGTGGCTTCTTAATCAAGAACCAACTTGAGTTAAGAATTCCTTATACCTTGAATTTTAGAATACAGCCAAGGAGCATAAATGAATCTCTTTAGAACACTGTTCTAATTATCAAGTAAACTTCTGTTACTAGACATCTTAGTGACAATTTATTCTATTATTATTTAAGCTAAAATCTCTCTGGCTTTTTAAAAATCATTTGGTCATCTTGAAGCCCTAGAATTCTCTCCTCCTCTCCATAGAGGAAAAGCTTAGCAGAGAGGAACAATGATTCAAACTCTTCCCAATATAACAGATGAATAGATGATATCCTCTCTTACTTCCCATGTGAATTTAAAAACTAGTCATGAATAATAAGCATTCACTCTCTGCAGAATTCCACTTAAAAAATATGATGATTCAAGAAGGGTCTATATTGATGTGTTTACCCTTAACAGGTATAAAGGTCATCTCCTTTCCCCCCCAAAAGCAAACAGAATACAATAGGAACAGATGGATATGTGCCAAACCACAAGATCAGTGAAATTAGATGTGCCTTGGTGACATCACAGGTAGATTATCCTAGGACTAGGACTGCATACACAGGTATGGGTAGCAAGAGGAAAGGGAACCAAGGCAGAGTCAGTACCGTGTGTTCATCAAACTTGTTTCTTCTTCTTCAGATCACAGAACTAAACTCCATTTCCAAAGCTCCCATATAGTTAGGTGGAGTCATGTGACTACATTCTGTTCAATGGCCTGGACACAGAACCACCTGTCCCTATCTTGCATGGTCCTCTACTATCTTTCTCACTTCCCTGTCAGGTAGATGCAAAGAACCCAGTGGATGAGTGACAGATGGCAGACCTACATTACAGATGAACTCTGGGTTTCTAAATGTCTGTATGAAACAGGACCCCTCTCCAGCTCACTCCCCTGTCAACCAGCCTTGGGCCAGGATGTGAACAACAAATTTTTATGTTGAACCACTGAGATTTTGGCTGTTTATTAAAGCAACTAGCATTACCCACACTGACTAAAACAGGAAGTGGATCCTGAAATATTGTTCCTTCTGTGAGCTCAGTGTACCTTAACTAATCAAACAGTGATTGATTCAGGGCTCCAACAGTGCCCTGAACTAATCCTAAATAATTCATACTAAGATTTTTAAAGGACCTCTTGGTAGATGGACAGTGTTTATTGGCCCTCTGGATTCAAGGACCAAGGAAGCAATATTCTTAATAGTACAAAACTGGAATGGTGGCCAGAAACAGATAACAATTCTCCCTATATGCTTCCCAAAACACTCCATTCCTGTGAAAAAAGGAAAAAAATAGGACCTAACAGACTGCCTCTAAAAGCTGGAACTCCCAAATGTCATTTCAGGGTGGGGTGGGTGAGGACAAGGGAAGGAGAAAGGACCATCTATAGCAACCAATCTCTTTCAAATTATTCACTCATCATTTATAGGTGGAGATAATCCTACTACAGCACCACTTTTCATTTTGCAAATGTGTAGTATGCAGACCTGCCTGGCTCGATGGGAAAGGTTTCCAAGAAAATTAAATGTCAGGGCTGCTTGGCTTATTGGTTTTGTTCTCTATAAATTCCCTTTTTAATTCAGCTTTGAATAATAACATTCCTCAGTGTCAAATGTGACAAATTAGCTTCAATCTTAATGGGGTGTGAGAATCAAGAAAGGAGGCGAGGACTAGCTGTGGTTTTCATCTTAGCAGGTCAGAAATGAAGAATTAAGTCTAAAAGACAGCCTTTAATGGCTCTTGGGAAAACTAGCACGTGAGGTACCAAATTTTTTTTTTTTTAAAGCCTATTGATTATTTGTCCCCGCCTATTTCCTTTTCCAGCAACTGGCGCTCTGATATATGTAAAGCCAAAGTAAGCTAGAAGGACACTCCCCTGAAAGTGAATGGGAAATGGTTAGCCACATTGTCCTGTGGGGTCACAGTCAAGACCCCTCCTTATGCTAATGAACGAGTGACACCCTGGGGGCTCCAGGCCCAGAATTTCTCTACCCTACCTCTCAGCCCTGCAGGAGCTCCATGTCACATCATTCTGCCATGTTAACTTCCTGCCCATGGTTTCTAAACACCTAAGTTGCTAGTGGTGGGGTGATGGTGAAGTTTAGGTGTAGATGCAATATTTAGTCAAAAATGATTTTAATCTTTTAAAAATCCCTCTCTCCAGCTTACATATATTAAAATATAAAAAAGAGAATAATCCTTGTGCATACATGAATCATACTATGCTAGGCTCTCAGAGATAAAACTTTAGTCTATGTTATCTTCCTATGCAGGGTACACATAAGCATGTGGACACAAAATTCTTTCCCGGTAGAATAAAAGGATGTTATAACTGTGAAGGGCTTAAAATAAAATATAGCGCAATTCCTTCATGTTATAGTGTGAGAAGACAGGCTTGAAAGGTTAAGTGACTTGCACAAGGTCTGGTTCTCTGACATGACTGACTGATTTGATATGACAGCATGCACACATACACATACATATTCACACATGTATAGGGAGGGAGAAGAGAAATGATAAACATTAATTTGCATGCTAAACCCTCAGATGTCTGGAAAGCAATATAATGATATTTAAAATATCATATCCTCAAAGCATGCATCATCCAGCAAAATTATTCTTAAAGACTTGAAGCCTAGGATTAGAAAAGCTTTTGCCAAGGTTGTATCAAAAGGAAATTTGGATTGAGAAGACTTATTTCCTTATATGCTCTTTCCAGGGATAACTGCACAAATCACTGAAGGACACATTGCCCAGGGATTTGTCACAATATGCTCTCAGACTGACATTTCTGTTTCTACTTATAAGTAAAAGGGGCTAAGTTTTAAACTGGGGTTTGATTCTTAAGCCTTTTCAGGATATTAAAAATTGACCCCAGCACAGTGGCTCATGCTGTGCCTTTTAAAATCAGTTTACATTATGTAGCCTGGTAGGAAGCACAGTTCAGAGCTAGGTAGGGCAGTAAGAAATAAATTATAAGCTATGTTTGTAGTAGGAATAGAACAGTAATATCAGTTCAGATGGTTTTAGGGAAGTTAACCTAGCTGTTCTTCCAATATCTTGAAAGTAAGATTCAAAAATGTGCCACAAATGGATCATAAACAGTAACCAGTACTGTGAAGTCACAATTAACTGTCCCTAATGAAGTGAACAGTGTTGGTTCTAGAGAAAACAATACAAAAATAAAACAAAACATAGGTTATTTCCCTTGATCATCCAGCATGGGAAGGATGTGAACTCTGTTGTAGAGACTTCATCCTCTGAATGATGAGAAATGCAAGGTCCTCAATTTACTGGCCAGAGTAAAGGCAACTGTTCATTATTAGGGGAACGTTTTCCAACAGCTGGAGAAACCAGTGAGCTCTTACTGATTTTCTGCTCCCTGCTCCATGGCCAAGGCCTGTAGGATTTTCGGCTCTGTAAACCTGAAGGTGAACACACGCACAGGCAGACTGTCCAGGAAGAGATTTTTACCAACTCTCCCTTCAGCCTGCTCCACTGTGGATTCAGGCGGCCACAGAAAGCCGGGATTAGGCTACTACGTAGATAAATAGTGCCTGCGCACGGTGCAGGTGAAGGCTACATGGCACTGTACGTGAAATGTTTAAGCAGGAGCACCTTTGGAGATAGGCAGAAGAGGAGGTATGGTAAGGGGCAGAGAGAAATGTAATCTTTAAACCAAAAGCACACATACGTCCATTCAATGGGGAAACAACTGTTTCTAACTTGGACCCCAGTCAGGAAGTTATTTTCTCACCAAAAGTAGCTTAAAACATCTCCTCCTATTTAGTCAACTGTCAGAGCGGTCACTGCACTGGAAGAGGATGCAGATCAGAGGAATACAGACGGAGCCAGAGCGACAAAGCCAAGCCAAGCCTGGTTTAAGTAGTAGAGTAAGCAACTATGGTCCTGGAAAATCTGTGGCAGGAAGCAAACTTCCATACAAATGCAATAAGGAAGACCATATTTTAAAAGTCCTTTGATGAGGGGTGTAGTAGAAACTAGAATACATTCCACAAAGAGACACCTTATTGTTTACCATCAGTGGATCAAGAATATCATGGAAAAGGACGAGCAGAAAAATCAGTGTTCCACTAAATATCCTTTTACAAATTAGCTACATATGTTTATGGTTTGGTTAACTTATTATAGAGTAAAATGGAGAGGGTTTGTGAAGTTAACCCACAGTACATGCAACTAAATACAATTTTTAAAATGTCACCTATAACCTGACTTTCCTTTTGAGCCCTAATCTGCTGTCAGAGAGAAAATGTCACACAATTTACACTCTTAACCAATCTCCATTTAACTGGCTTGCGGAATTAACCAGTACTCCCCATTCCTTCTCTACATTTCCTGATTCCCTGGTACACTGAGAACTCACAGGTGACAGGTTTCTCTCTGGGCTGTCTCTACACTGTCTGCTTTCAAGAGTCAGTTTTGTCTCCATGTCTATTTATGTCCATTTTATTTATTTTAATTATATAATATAATTATATATACTGTGAAATCAGAAAAAATGATTCAGAGAGAGTTGTCTATATGACAACTTGAATGCTTTGAATAGACTTAATTAAGGCAAGTTTCCTTTAACAATATTTTCAATTAGGTGTCAAGGCAACTGTAAAAATTTTTTTTTTTAATTGCAGAAATCTAAGATTCTGCACTCAAATTTCTTTGCAAGTACCTTAAAGAGTTCTTGACCTAGTAAAGAAAATACAACTAGAAATTGCAGATGAGTAGGTAATACATTAGAGGGATGATGTATGCACAAAATAAGAAGCAAAACTCTAATTAGAAGATCAAATATGCAAAGAAAAGGTCTTGACCCTGCATTGAAAGATTGCTAATATACATTTATATTAAATTATAATAAAATGTTTAAGATATATATATACATATATGACTTATGATTCTGTTTTAATCCCTTTTTTAAAAAATTGGTTCTAATCACATCTGATGTAATAGCTTTTACTGTAAGTGTCTAATCCAGCTTAAAACTTAGTCCAGCAATTTAAGCAGTCTCATTAGAAAATATTCAGATTCCTTGATAGCCTCCCTTCTTCCGAAAATGGCACCACAGTCCTCAGAGTGTCTGGTGGGGAGTCAGGGATATCAGGCTTTGTGCCAGTCCTTTCATACGTACTAACTGTCACCCACTGGTCTGCAATAATGCCCTTTGTTGCCCTGTCACCCTTCTGGCCTCTGATGGTATGGTACCAGGCTGGCCCTTTCTTTTACTTCCAGCAATGCTCCCAAGTAGGTCTGGCCACCTCCCCTTTGCTGGCTCAGCTTTCCCTCAGCTGTGGCTGCTGCAGACCCTGACGTCTGCCAAAATACCCTCCAGCCCCGAGCCCAGTGGTCCACCCCAACATCTCTTATGATGCTGCTGCTCGCCTCAGCCGCCCTGCTGTATGGTGACTGAGCTGCTCCACCCTGGCTTGAAGGGCCTTTGAACAGTGCTCCTGCCCACTCCCAGTCACCACAAGAGTGCAGGGCCGAGTCCTGTGCTCGCGGTGCTCCCTGAATTCCTCAGTCTCCCAACACCAAAGCTCACAGAGAACTTGGGAAGTGCCCCTTGTGCCCACTTCTGTCGTTTGTCCTCCTCATTCCCCTTCCTCCCCATCTTCAGCCTGGCCAGGACGGAGGCAGGCCTTTCTTTCATTTTTTTTTATATCATATCGTCGTTTTTCCTGACTTCAATCTTCTCCACACCATAGGATAACCCTGTGAGACAGGCCCTGCCGGCTTGTCTTCTCTGTACCAAAGATGAAGATAATGTGGGAATTAACAGGCTTTTTCACTCCTCGATGCCACTGTCTCACCAGTCTCCTACACTGGAACAGTAAATCCGCTGTGCCTTGGGAATCACGTCTCTTAGGAATAAGGCTTTAAGATAAGGGGGGAGATGTATTGATTTAATATCCATGACAACATATATTTATTTATTTTCATATCTCTTTACTTATCATTTCAGAGTGAGGGTTCAAGCATCTCCAACTATGGGCTGAGCATCCCTGATCTGAAAATCTGAAGTCCAAAATGCTCCAAAATCTAAAATTTTTTGATGATACTCCAAGGAAACACTCACTGGAGCATTTAGATTTCAGATTAAGAGTGCTCAACTGGTTATGTATATGCAAATATTCCAAAATACGAAAAAGCCCAGAATCTGAAACACTTCTTTTCCCAAGCATTTCAGATAAGAGATACTCAATCTATAATACTTTTGTTATTATAAAGTCTCTCCTCTACCTCTAGATAAAGATTAAAATCTGCTACTATTATATATAGAGATCTGAACTGGGGATAGTACAGTGAAGATGCTGGTGCCAGAAAGGACAAAACTAAGTTATGTGCACCTTTGGCAGAAACACCATCTTGTCAAGACATATTTTGGTGTGGGTGCTATTATTAATACTATCCAAGAGGTATTAACATTATTACACAAGAGGTATCTTCCTTTTACTTCAGAAGGCTTTATTGGAAGGACAGGTGGATTCCATCATACCTCTACCTGGGCCCTATGTTTCTGGGACAAGGGAAAAATGAGGTTTGCTGGCTGGAGCAGTTTCCCCAGTACATAATGGTAAATAAAAATATCAGGCAGTGTTTAAGACTATACAACTATTAAAAGGAAAATTCCTTATCATGAACCTTCAAACCAACAGACATAAAAACCTCAACACGACAACAGTATACTCCTACCTAATGACCATGAGATTTCCAAGATTCCCTTCTCATGTTTTGCTTATGCTTAGATGTGCCCAGTGATAAATCCATACTGGAAACTCAGGCTGTACCTCTCCAAAGGGTGATCCTCAGCAGGTCTTTTAAAAAAGAGCCTAGTCACATTTAAACTCAGAGAGGCTTTCTGGGGAGAAATCTAACCAATGCATTTTCCTAGATAAAAGCAAAATTTCATCTTTTATATTCTACTTAGGACTATCAGTCCTAAAGGGAAAAGTTAACCTTCTCTGACTTCAATGCAGTTTGGTTAATCGATCTACTACTGGGAGGAAAGAACTCTGCTTCCATTAAAATTAAAATGAAAAGCCAGCATGTAGAAACTATTAGATTTTGACACATTTGACAGATATGGTACCTTGGTGGTAGATCAAGCCAGGTGGGGTTGCCAAGACAGGTTGAGATTTTACAAGGTGAATATTGGATAGGGGAGATTTGGAGTTTAATGGCAAAGGCTATTGCCAAAGACCCATTGTAGTTTAAAATATCTGTGACTCACTGTTCTGGGCAAAGAGATCTTTCTGAATATTTAGATCATTTCAATATCAACCATTTTCAAAGTTTCAGGACTTAAAGCATAAAAGCTGAACTTTAAGTTTTGATCACTGTCAAGCTACCTGATAACAGAATTTCCTGAGACTGGACTCAGAACTACTAGCTAGCTGGATAATCTCAATTCCGATTACTGAAGTCCAAGATCAATATGGTGGTAATGAATAACCTCTCTTCATTCAATTACAGTTTGTGTTTCTGTATTTAGTCTGCTGAAATCTTAATTTTCATGGAGCATAATCACTTTTTTTCTCTCCTTAACAACCCCTATATGTTCCATTTAAATGTGCCTGAAAACATTTGTTTCTTCGCAATAGAGTCTCCTCATAAGAGGGCAATCTCTGTCTGGGTCTGGGCTGTGGGAAGGCAAACGTTAGCGATGAAGAAATGACTCTAAATATTTGGTATGATTTTAAAACCATGCAGATTTTGTCTTTAAAAGACATAGAACTAAGGAAGGAATACGTCAACTAGAGGGAAATTGTATACACATGGAAAAGAAGTTCAGGGCGGTCACAGGAATGATATAGCCCCTGAGTGATTGCCGGGGGAGGGTTCTCTCTTTTTTTATGATGAAGAGAAGTCAGTCTGGAGTGATGGGGCATAGGAAGGCCACTCAGCCTCTTCTCTGGGACAGGGAAACTGATCACAGATGAGCCCCTTTATACCCTTACTGACACTGGCACTATCAACTTCTTAGTGTCCTGTGTCAATAACTAAATTTCAAGCATACAATTGATCTAATATAGATTATCTTCATCTGAAGATAATTGAGAAAAGGTCACTAATTCTCCAAATAAAGTACAAATCAAGTTCTTGTTGGAGTGAGGTTGTTCAGACAAAACTGCCCAATAGCACCAAATAATATCCTTTATTTCACACAAGATGTTCATAGCATAATCATAATGAAAGTTATTTTATTTTTATTTTTTTTAATTTCAAGAAAATATGAAAGTACGAACATTTGGTTATGTTTTATATCTTTGCCTCTCCCTAGCAAGGGTTAGAGGTATGCCCTTCCCCTCCACAATGCTCACCACATCCCTCAGATGTGGGTCTACCCTCCCAACCCCTGAATCCCTGGTGAATACCACCACCATTTGAGCACCATAATGTTGATCAGTCAGTACCAATTTGATGGCGAGTACATGTGGAGCCCATTTTTCTGATCTTGTATCACCTCGTTTTGGATAATGGGCTTGGCCTGTATCAAGAAATCCCAAAACAACAAATGCTGGCAAGGATGTGGAGAGACAGGAACACTCTTACACTGCTGGTGGGACTGCAAATTAGTGCAACCTTCGTGGAAAAGAATTTGGAGATAATGAAAGTTATTTTAAAAAATATATTTCAGAGCTTCATTTTATTTCCTTTATTATAGCCAAATGGTACCTACTGTGTCATTAGTGTCTAATTCTACCAGATCCTAATTTGTTAATGAGCTGCTCATGTGATTCAAGCAATTTTCTAACATCATTTCCAGTAATTTCATGAATATTAGCCTTGTAAACAGTAAGTGTTTAATAATTTCTATGATGAGAAACAGGAAAAGGTAATGTTTAAGAGCAGGACTCTGGAGCCAGATTGCCCAGGGTCCAATCTGGGTTCTGCCATTTGTAAGCTACATGCCCTTGGGAAAATTACTTAACTCTCTGTGAGTCAGTGTCCTCATCTGAAAAATGGGAAAGTGGAGGTAATAGTATCTCACAGCATTGCTGTGAGGGTTAAATGCAAAAAACTTAAAGCAGTGTCTGGCACACAGTAAACACTATGTAGGTGTTGACTATCATTATCATCATCAAAGTCTATAGAGAATCTTTAGCAGTAAGATTCTAGGTATATATAAATCATGAAAACTTTTTATACCAAAAGTGGTAAATGAGACACTAAAGTATATAAATGAGGAAATTTATGGTTTTCTACTAGGAAATTGTGAGAAACTAGCCATTGGTATTTCTTTAATCTATTCTCTAAATGCTGAATTATAATAAATAGGATAATTGCTGATTTATGCTTGCCTTACTTAAGAATTAGGTTTATTCCAAAGAAAGTATAACTGAATGAAGTCCCTTCAAAACTGTAACAGAATGGACTTCTATTCAACCAAATTTTATGCTATTTTTCTTGATGGCCCTATGCAGTGCTTCTCAAATATTTTCACAGAAGAAACTCTAATAAAAGATGAAAGTTTAGTAATATATATTATCCTACCTCCACCCTAATCCAACCTTCTAGAGTCTTGAGGTATAGTGGAAAGTGGCCTCTCTATGCAGAAAATTTTGAATGATGTGTTACAACATGTGTTTCCAAATATAGGATACACTTTAAACTAAATATTTTTACGATTAAAATTTTGGTACCATATTTTACCAGTTTTGGTTTAACCATGCTTTAAATTATCTGTGATGTTTCATCTTTCCACCCATACCTTAGTTAATTGAGAGTTGGGAGATCCTAGAGTTTATATTATAGCAGGGTTTTGAGTTGGCAGCATCCTAGAAAGTTTCCATTTTTTTTTTTAACTGAGCAGAACTGGAATGGTGGCCTAAAACATTTGGGAGGCCTCAACTGTCTTTCTTTTTCTTCTTTATATACCATGGACCTGTGTATGTATATGTGGACAGTGTAAGTATTAGTTTTTCCATAGCAGTCGTATAAACTGAGCTAAAAATGCTTAGCTTGGAATTCTTAAAAAAAAATCTGCCAGGAAGCACACATTACTATTCTTTACAACCAGATGGAAAACAACATTAACTCATTTCTTACCACGAGATTATAAGAAAAATGGTATTTTAATAAAAATGAGAATGCTGTGTGCAAAAGTTAGCCCTCTCTCCTTATCTCTCTACTGTTAACATCAGAGCAGTATTGAAATAATGAATGCATTGTTAATGAACCCAAGAAAATAAAAACGTTAGTATCTGATCCTGCCCTTGTTTCCAGTACATCTGCGCTGAGATGGTCTGTTGTTATTCAACCAGCTAATCACCATCTTTTGTTCGCATCACTGTGTTTTTACTCATCAGGGCTAATCTACGCAGCCATCTGGTATTTGATAGATAATTGCTTTTTCCAAGTCCCAAGAGCCTGAAAAGCATTTCAGGGGAAACTGAACTAGATACATTCTTCCCAGGTAAAGCAACAAGTGGAGCCAAGGTGGAGGGAAGTTTAGAGCAATAATTTTCAACTGCAGCCCACATTTTGCCCTAGGTTATAATGAACCTGGAGTTTATATGGAAAATGATAGTTCTGATAATACTCCTTAGCATGACTTAGTCTATAATCTGCTTCCACTTTCCTTGGCAGCCTCATTTCCTACCAGTCCAACTGAGTCAGCATCTCTAGGGGTGAGGCTCAGAAATCTGTATGGTTCACAGGCTTTCTTAGGTAGGTGATCATAAGGCACGGTCCAGACACTGGAGATAAAATAATGAACACCACACAGTTGCTTTCCTATATAGGTAATACTTTAGGGTTTTGTTTGTAATAATTATTTTTCTGAGTATGAAAGAAATACATGATTACTACAGAAAGCTATGAAAATACAAAAAGTCCAAAGATGAGGCAGAACCACATCACTCAGTAATAACCACAGTTAATATTGCACATTGCTATGGTTTGAAGGCGTTCCCCAAAGTTCATGTGTTGGAAACTAAATCTCAGTGCAAGTGTATTGAAAGAAGGGAGCTTAAGAGGTGATTAGGTCATGAAGGCACAGATGGATTAATGCCTCTATTGCGAGAGTGGGTCCCTGAATAAAGGATGAGTTTGGTCCCCTTCCCTCCCTCTCTTGTTCCCTTGTCTTTTACCGTGAGATGATGCAGAAAGAAGACCCTCACCAGATACAGGCCCCTCAACTTTGGACTTCCCAGCCTCTGAAACTGTAAGAAATAAATTTTTCTTTACTTTTACAGCAACACAAAACAGACTAAGACATACCTGCAAATACTTCATTGTCCAAAAAGTGAGCTATGTATAAAACAGTCTATGGTCTCCTTTTCTCCCCCACTTGTCTTGAGGAATTTTTAATGGGACATTGTCTTTCTATTGATTTGTAAACTATCTTACAGCAAATGATTTTAAAATGCTCTTCTCAGTCACCCCGAATCAACCAATGTGTAGTGCATCTAAGACTGCCCAGGCCTAATCTCCCTTTGGAATTTAGTCCCTCAAGAGGATCTCAAGGGCTGCCTTTTGGGCTCCAAAAGAACAAATAAGCCTTCCCAAAGCCCCCTTTCTCTATGAAAGGGTGCCATGAAGATTGTCCTCATTCTATCCCTTCTAGCCACTCTGCCCTGCTGCTCTTTTGATCTTTTCCAGAGTGATATAGAAATATGTTATATAAATTGAGATGTTTCTTTATAAGCCTGCAGTCTTCCCAGGTGTTCAATGAGAATCAAGTGGAGTTTCATATAATTTATTTATTTTTTATTTTAGCATATTATGGGGGTACAAATGTTAAGGTTACTTATATTGCCCATGCCCCTCCTCCCCGCTTGAGTCAGAGCTTCAAGTATGACCATCCTCCAAACGTTGCACTTCTCACTCATTGTGTTTGTATATACCCATCCCCACCTGCTCGACACCCGATAAATGTTATTCCTATATGTCCGCTTAGGTGTTGACCCGTTAATATAATTTATTTTTAATAAATACTTTATATCCATTGTGTCAATGACAGTAGTGTTTTTACACTTTGCTAGTGTATAATTGTGTAAAAAATCTTTCCCCACCAGATAATGTACACTCTCCATCTATGCAGCTATGTACTTTTTCCAGTATGGTACCTTGGTTGGATATACTTATGCTGTCCCATGGGGACGTTAAATTACAAATGGGACTAATGTTATTCTTCAGCAAAAATGATACCTGTATTGTGAACACTTAAAGGTCACAAAAGAAGTGACTCCCATTATCTCATTCAAGACTCACAAGATCCCCCTAATATAGCCAGGGTTATCACACTTAACTGCAAGACCTTGCCACATTCAGCAATGCCAAGCACAGTGCCTGGTACTCAGGACTCATGAACAGCTGAACAGTATCAAGTTAAGTGTCTTGAGTATGTCATGTGGCTAATAAGTTGGCAAAATAAGAATGCTTGCAAGCCCAGGACTCTCACTACAAATTCAGTGTTCCCTCTACTGTATCGCCCTGCCTCCTGCTGGTCACTCAAGCTTCAACACAAAGCTTTTCATTATTCCCACCAATCACAGGCTACTGTGTGTTCCTCTGTCCAGCTCAATGACTCCCCATTTATTCAAGATGTCAGGCTCAGGAGACAGGTGGGACAAAGAGTGTGTTAAAGCATTAGTGTGTTTTCCATTACCCAAAGAACTAGCCTTAGAGGTGGGTACTTGGTCACGCCAGGGAGAAATCCTGGCTTCATCACCTTGCTATGACTTGACACTTGCTCTTGTCTGTTGAAATTATTAAAAATTTTTCTTGGTACATGGTAGAAAAAGGCACTAAATATAGTCCACGCAAAGGCAAGGCATAAGCTAATCTAACTTAAGAGACCAACTCCATTGCTAAGAAAGGGAAAAGAGTATTACAAAGAGATAACCAAACTGTGCATCTCTAATTGGAAGTTATAAGATAAAACCTAGGTATGGGTAGCTGGAAATATGCAAGATCCTAGCTTGGAATAGTAAGAAAGCTGAAAATCAGAAACCTGAGACTGAGACATGTAGCTGTCAAGAGAAAAAATCCCTGGTGTGGAATAAACTGGGGCCTTTGCCAGTGGCCTAAGCTGTGGAATACCTGGTGGCCAGTGCTGATTTTGATGCAGAGGGAGAAGAAAGACAAAAGTAAAGGGGGATGCCTCACTCATTAGCAAAATTCTCCGAACTCACAGATGTAGTCCACTGAGCATCAACCCTCCCACCCTTCAATGAGGCACAGGGCTGAAATATCCTCCCTCTCTCCACTGCCATCAAGGGTCCAGCTATAGTTCATTTAATCTGATTTTCTGGTGCAGAAAGGTTTGGAGGATGAGAGGCAGTGTAAGTCCCTGAATGACTATCTCCAGGGCAGAGACCCAATGGCCTCACTATGGCAAACAGGAGCAACTCTTCTTCCCCTATCCCTCCACTGTCAACCATGACAGCCATTACCACTTGCAATTCTCTGCTCTCCTCATTTCTCTCCTAGCTCCTAGGATGCATGAGGAATATTTGGACAATGTACCCACCAATGGTATAAGTTGGGTTGGTAAGCACCGTGCCATCCCAGGAGAACATGTGCATCTCTTTTGGCTACTGCCTTCCACATTGTCCTGCCTCTTCCCCACTGGATGGAGAAGATAATGGCTTCTTTACATATCAATTTACTCTAGGAGGTTGGGGAGGGGGAAAGAAAGCAAGGCAAGAAGCCATTAGTCCATCTGGGGGAGAAGAAGGGTTTCCTGACCATCCTCTCTTCTGAATCTTTCTTTCCTTCATGAATATTTATGTCTGGCTCTTTCCCGTGGCACTCTCTAGGGGATGGCAGCTGAAAGGCTCAAGACTGTCACAGGTAAAAGCAAGGGAGAACTGACAGATGTATGATTAGAAAGCAAGCAACAACATTAAACCCAGGTTCCTTGAATGCAGACCTCCTGCTAAAATCTATATGGGATGGCAGAAAACCCCAGCCCTAGATGTTACTATCATGTCCATGTTACCTTTTGGAAACCACATTCCCAGCAAACTGTTTCATATGCTGCCAGAAATAACAGACAGAATGCAGCTGGGAGCTCTGAGCTATGCTACTCTGAAAAAATCATTTAACTGCATACAAATGATAGCTATTATACAACCGGGATCCCCCCGGGAAATAATTTCTATTCCCAACTCCATTTATAACCTGATGAGTCAGTTGAGGTCAGCTGGTTGGAGCAGTGTGCTAATGAAGCCAAGGGCCCAGAAAAGATGCTCTGGCAGACCTGGAGATTTTGCAGAGTAAAGCCCTGCTTTCCCCAGACCACATCCTGTAATCTTAAGGGTCTGTCTTACAAATGTGTGCTGGACATAAGGGAGCTGAACAGAGAGCATTGATGGCTCTGGAAGTCAGAACCCACTACTGGAGAAACAATTCAGAAGTAAAACTTGGCTGGGACATTCCCCTGCCTTTGACCTGACCCCAACTTTAGGAATCAGTGTCACTGTTAGGACGATAATTTTTCATCTTGGTCTGCTCACACAGGCCAAATGGTATCATGTTCTCTTCTCAGTCTCAAACAGTTCCTCTTCTTTGTTTGGTTTGGTTTATAATCTGCAGTAGTTAAAATAACAAAGCAAGTGAATAACTACATTTATTCTGAGTCAGTAAGGTCCTAAGTGAGGACCTATGGAATGAACGCATGGGTTTTAATGCATAAGTTTTGTGACAGTAGGGATCTCCTTTTATCTTGGGTTCAAAGCTTTTGTATTCATAGGAGGATGCCAAGAATTAATAGATCCACCTTCTGTATATTTGTAAAAAAATGCCTAGGATCCAATGCTCCCCAATTACAGCCATTTAGTATAGTCTTACTAAAGTACCAAGTCAGTTTAGAATTCACCAAAATCTTTAATCAGTTTCCCTTCATTCGCTGTATGTCTAGCAGGTACAAAAACTGCCAACCTGAGTACTTCCTGCCTCACCTCCACCACCCCCAACTTCACTCTAGGTTCCAAGTGCACCTGCTTGACCTGACATTTTGTTATGCTGATTTGGAAACTGGGTTCACCTCCCCTCCCCACCAAAAAACCCAAAGTAACAGCAACACCTGAAGGCACCCAGCAGGCTACAGGTTTTGGGGAAGAGTTCTTCGGTTGGGAGTTGGCAGAAAGACAGAAACATAAACTTGGTAGAGCTTCTGCGTGTGTTGGATATTGTGAATATCAGAGATGGCAAGATAAGATTTTAACATTTTTTGTTATAGGTAAAAAAACAAAAAACAAAAAACACTCTCCCTCCCATTTTGAGCATTTTCTTGAGGGAGTGAGTAAAGATGATAGTTGCTTTTAGTCATATTTTTCTGCCAGACAGCTGTTTCTTTGAACATATCACTGCATAGAATCAGGACTAAATGGGACCCTAGTTATAGTAAGATTTCACCTTTTTGTTTTTATCTAATAGCTAACATTTATTGAGCACTTACCACGTCATTTATTCATTCAATAACTATTAACTGAACATCTAATATATTCTAGGCACTATTCTAGGCACTGGGGACAAAACAGAACAGGACATGAAAGGTCCCTGCCTCATGAAGCTTATTTTCTAAGGACAGATAATGGACAGATAAACAAGAGGCATAAAGACTCTCGGGGTGGCTCCTTTAGACTGAGCGATGAAAGAATGCCTCTTGGAGAACATTAAGCTGAGATCTGATGCTGTGAAGAGGCCGGCCATGTGAAGATCAGTGGACAACCATTCCAAGAAGCAGAAACAGCATGTGGACAAGTGCCGATGCAGGTACTCGAAGTGTTAAAACAGAAGAGGGTCAGTGTGGTTGAATCAAAAGGGCAAGACTGGTACAAAATGATGACCGAGGTGGAGGTGGGGATCAGAGCATGCGGGGCTGTGGAGACTTGGGTTTTGTTCAATATGCCAATTGAGAAGTCTATGGAGGGTTTTAAGCAAGGAAGTGACATGATAGAATTTTTATTTGTAAACAGTCTTATTGGCTATTGTGTAGAAAATTGCTTTTGGAGGTGGGCAAAAGCGGGAGGGCCAGTTATGAGGCCATTACAGGGGCTTAAGTGACAGTGAAACATTAATGTCAGATATATGCTTTGCATCAAATCCTCAAACAGTCCCCCAAACAGGTATAGGAAATTGCACAAGGACAAGGACTTGGCATACGGACAGTGTGGGGCTGACCCAGATACATAAGAAGTGGGGCAGAACGGCTGGGTTGAGTGACTTGCAAAGGGTAGGTACACAGGTCCTCAAAGCCAGAGTTTTTTTAATTTCAAAATATTAATTAGGGGAGTATAAATGTTCTTGTATAATGCTTAAGTCAGGGCTTTTGGTGTGCCCATTACCAGAATAGTGTTCACTGTACCCAACAGGTAAGTTTTTATCTCACACTTTCTCTCCCGCCCTCCCTCCTTGTATTCTCATGTCCTTTATATTGTTTTGTGCCCGTGTATGCCCACCTATTGGCTCCCACTTATTACTGAGAACATATAGTGTTTGGTTTTCCATTCCTGAGATACTTAGGATAATGGTCTCTAGTTCACTCCACGTTGTTGCAAATGACATTATTTCATTCCTTTTTATGTCAAAGCCAACAGAGGTTTGAGGGCACAGCCAGGTTAGCAGTGACAGCAAGGCATGGTCAACTGATTAGATCTAACGTAGGAGAAGCTCTATCAGTTTTTCTGTAAATGGAAAGATTTTGAGGGTGGCAGTCCAAGGTAGCTAGTTTGGCTATGCCCTGTTTTAAGAAACATGGCCCCAAGGGCCAGGGATAAAATACTTTTACTTAAGCCTGGAGGAGCAGCATTCAACCTCTTGGGAATGAATCGCCAGGCTTGGTGACTTCTAGGATCCCAGTATGGAAATTATGCTTTATCTGGCTCCTGATGACAGAACAAAGAGCATCATTTAGACTCAAGGCCAGCTGTTCACGTACACCTGAACAGTTGGTTTGAGAACTGGGAACACAAACATGTTCTCAGTCTCACTCTTAGACCTACTGACTAAGGACATAGTTGTTGGTTCTTCATGATTCCACTGATGGTGTCAGTTCCTCTTCTCCCACCAGTGCTGCTTTCTAGAACGAGCTTCTCTTTCATCATGGAGGGCTGACAATCCCTGACCCCAGCCAACACACACCATGACTTCCCTGCCTGTCAGACTTTGATTGAAGCTGAGTGATACACCTGAGGTGCAGTGGCCCTAAAGGAAGCCCACCTAACCTGGAGGATGCCTTCTGCCTCAGACTGGCCAGAGAGCAGCCAGTCCCCTCCTAAGCACACTGCAGTCCTCAACAAAGAGGGCGGCTGTGGGCCAGGCATGTTCAATTCCTGCCTCTCCCCATGCTTCTCAACATGGATTCTTACTTGCAGTGATGTCAGGAGTGAAGCCATTATATTCTTCCCAGGCCTTTGTTGGGTCCTCTTAAATAAAACAGAATAAAACAGAGACCTCACATGGAAGAAGAGTTAAAAAAAAAGAAAAGTATAAATGGGAGCAGAATGAAAGGGTACAGCATGCACAGGGTAATAGTTAAAGGAAAGAGGAACCTAGAGCTACACTCCCTGGGTTTGAATCCCACCTCTGCCACTAGCAGCTGTGTGACCTTGGGTAAGTCACTAAACCTGTGACTCAGCAAAATGGGGATAACAACAATACCCGCTCGTAGGGTTGTGAGAATTACGTACGTTAACAAGAACATGTGGAACGGTGCCTGGCCCAGAGCTAGAGCTACATAAGAGTTACCATTGTTATCATCATCACTGTGGTCTTCTTAAATCTGAACATAAATTTGTAATTCTGCTTTTGGAAAGAATTATACCAGAAAGATGCCAGGTAAGGTAGAAAAGCCCTCAAAAATCAAGTAGTCAAAGGGGTTGATCCTCTGGATCAGACGGAGGAAAATAAATTAGCCACTTACAGCATGGATAAAGGCAGCCAAAGAGAATGGAGAGAAAGGCACAGGTGTATAAATGTTTTAACATACCTAAATTCCAGGGAAATGGGCTGTGGGGATTTACCCTAATTTAACCAGCAAAACTAGAATAAAAACTAAGTTACAGGTGGAAAACCATAAAATATGTCATAGTGATAAGTTCCTACTCACTGTCAACTGGTATCACAAGTGATGTGTAGATTTCCTGGCACACCTCATTTAAATAGGGGGAAATGAGAGGAAAATCTATCAGAAGCAGTGGGTGTCAGGAGTAAAGATCTGGGGAGACAATGAATGCAATGTTCTCCCTTTTTATATGGCAAGTCTGCATTTGTGCTGTCCTTTTCTGGGTGATTCATCACAGGCACCAACAGATATAGCATGACTATAATGCTTTCCCTCTATGGGAAAGGCTGGTGGAATTTTTACAGCCTGGTAAACATATCTACTGGCTGAGCTGTTACTCTGCTGCATTAGCCAACTTTTCACAAGCCTTGATTAGCAGCTGGTTGACGTGAGCCAGCTATGGGAAAGGTCAACAGACAGTAACCAGGGACACCAGCCTTGTGACAGCTTTTCTCACGATTGCCTATTTACTGAATTAATTCTCTTGCCCTCCATCCTTAAGACACTTCATTCTCTAAGTCCTCCTGGAAGAGGGACAGTGCTCTCTTATATTTCCTTCCATGAACACTGCACACACTTGGGCTCAGGAAGGCGACTGCTTGACAAAGCATCAATAATGCTTTGCCACACGTAGCAGAACTATGGGCAGTTTCTCTCCCTTAGACTTGAACATTTTTCAATTTTCTATGAAAAACATGTCATTTTTGTGATGCTGAAAAAGAATGAAAAGATTTGCTTCCTTAGATCAATCTACTTCACATCTAACCAATTTCCAAGATACATGAGGTTACGACAGAAATGAATAGGAAAGGCAGAACTCACCTGTTGGTGCTTGTTTTTGTCTGCATCTATAAAAAGGAGTTGTCAGGACTCACAGGATTGTTAAGAGGCTTAAAGGAGATAACGCATTTGTCCAGTACCTGGCATATGGCACATAGGCTTTGCTCCAAAAAGATGGGTTAATCTGTGCAGTCTAAAGAGACTAAATACTCCAAAGGCCCATATTGCAATCTCCAGTGCTGGCACCAACCAGCTTTCCAACAGAGTCGTACTTGGCTAATCATTATCCAGAACAAAGGAGGACTCATTTGCCTGGCTCATACACACCTAGAGAGAGCTATATTCAGCAGGATACGTGTGAATGCTCATTCTAACTGAAGGCTTGGATCATCAGCATTAGTGACTGTTATATTGAACGCTTACTATATTCTTTAATGCAGAAAAGAGTTTATCTAAAGTAGTTCTGTCTCAGGCACCAACCAACAGAATTTGTCATCCCGAACTTTCTTAAAAGTACTCTTATTCAGAATGCCATTCCTTGCATGGCTATCAAGCAGAGATTCATAGTCACATGTTCTAAAATGGGTCCAATTTTCTCTAAGGGAGAAAAGTATGTCAAGGTGAGAACTTAAAACTTGAGCCAGAGTTTACTTTGCACAAGATTACAGACCCAGGGATAATTTTGTTGTAGCCACTACAGACTAGAGAAGACACACAAACACAAAATCAGAAAGAAATATATACAATAAAGGTGGCTTGTCTTTGGTTATATTCAAAAATTTTTCCAAATATTGTTATGATTTTCATAGCAATTTTGTCCTGACCAAGAAATTTCCCTTTAATTAAACTTTAAAAAAATAGAAGTAGAGAGAAAAGCCTAGTTCTATTTTTAAGACAGGTATCTACCTACAGATATCTGTAGATACCTTAAATACTTGACAGGGAAGATGAAAAAAGACAGGACAAGTTTGAGGCTAGCAACTTCTTTGGAAAAGTGGAGTTTAAAAAGGTAGCAAAGATACGAACAACTCCAATAAGCAGCAGACATTATGAATATAATGTATCTAGAACCTGAATATACAGGTACTAAAGTAATATTAAGGATGAATGATACACATTCAGCCAGAATGTTCTAGCTAGAACATGATCTGGAGATTATTTTGCAGTAACCAATAACCTCAAATCTCACTACTTTCACAAGACATAGATTTATTTCTTGCTCATGCTCCATACTCAACATCAGTTAGCTGGGGCCTTTGCTCATCATGGCCACTCAAAGGGCCCCAGATAGATTAAGACTTGACATTGCTTCCATAATCATAGTGGAAGAGAAAGAATGGGAAAACAGTGATTCACATACATGCTCTTAAAAGCTTCCGCCCAGAAGTGACAAGTGTCCACATTTCACTGGCCAGAGTGAATTGGCCATACCTAACTGCGAAGGGGGCAAGGCAGTATGATTCTACTATATGTCTAAAAGGCACAGAGCTGGACATTTCTGGTGAGCATAATTAAGTGCTGTCACAAATGACAACGTTATCAGCCACAAAAAAACAATGGTGATCCGGCACCTCTTGTATTTTCCTGGGTAGAGCTGGAGTCTATTCTACTAAGTGAAGTATCACAAGAATGGAAAAACAAGCACCACATGTACTCACCAGCAAATGGGTTTTAACTGATCAACACTTAAGTGCACATATAGTAATAACATTCTGGGTGTCAGGCAGATGGGAGTGGGGAGGAGGGGATGGATATATACCCACCTAATGGGTGTGGTACACACTGTCTGGGAGCTGGACATGCTTGAAGCTCTGACTTGGGTGAGGCAAAGGCAATATACATAACCTAAATATTTGTACCCCTGTAATATGCTGAAATAAAAAAAAATGATGTTAGAAGAACTCTGCAAAATTCTTTCACATTTGTTAGCTCCTTTCTATTCCACCATTACAGTTCTGGTTCTATCAGCATTCCAATTTACAAATGAAATAATCAAAGCTCACAGAGCTTAAGTGATTTGCTGTAATTGCATAAATAGTAAATCAAACAGTTTTTGGAATTTCATGTTCTAATTGTTTAGTTAAAAGGCTACTGAGGTACAAATCTTTGCACCCATAATTTGAAGTACATTCCAACTTAACTTATTTGTACTATTTGTTAAACACATTTTCTGACATTACTCATCTCTTCATATGTAAGTACTCTAACTCGGGTCTGTGCTTCCTGAAGACATATTGTCAAATAGTTCTTTGTGTTCTCCACAGCATCTCAGCCAGTGCAGGGTCATAAAAGGCAAAATATTTGTAAATGTGTCTTGAATAACTTGTAAGACACCTAAAGAATCACTGTTTTCTGAACCTATGCTGTGCTTTAAGCACCTCAGGAGAAAGAGGTCAACTAGAAAAATTCTGCTACTTTATTGTTAGGGAGAACTTAAGGCTGCTCCACTTGGAGATGTCTTCTATATGCCACCTGCCTGTACAGGTACAAGGTTTAAAGATGCATGTGAAGTGTGACTTTACAGTCATGTGCTTCCCTTTTTCATGACATCGCATCATGCCACACACTCCTGACAACGCATCATTCTTACTGCATGCAACTGGTGCAGATTTGTAGACTTCTGTTTGCCTTTGACATTGAAAGTTCCTCTCTGTGAATTCACTAAAAGTCATTTTGCCACCATAAAGTCATTTCCATAGATCTCCAAAGGCAGAAATCCTTGTGAAAACACTAGAATGAATTCAGTGCTCCTGCACAGGGGAAGACTGGAAGGCTCAAAAGCCAAATGCTCGATTAATAATACCAGGCTGAATAAAAGGGAGAGGTGATAATGGTGAAAGCAGTTCCCTAACAGTTTGTGTAATATGTCTCAATCTAACCACAGACTAGACTTTTCTGGGGCATGCTACTTAACTTCCTCACTTTCCTCATTATACAAGTGGGATAATAATGGTACTTATCTCACAAGGTTGTTGTGAGGATTAAATGACAATGCATAAAAACACTTAGAAACTACCTAATACATGGGAAGCACTCATTAAATGTTATAGTTATTACTTTCTTTTGAATTTTGCCAAATGCTTCCACTTGAGCCATTTAAGTTCATATATAATGAAATTTTAGGATTGGAAGGGACTTTGGAATCTACTTGCTTCAGAGCAATTCAAGGCATTTCCCTGGGATCACACAATTTATGATGGAGCCAAGATGGAATCTGGGTCTTCTGACTGCTAGCCTTGTGCAATTTTATGTCTAGTAGGAACATCTTGTTCGGAATGGTGTTTGACACAATATCTACTTGATTTCACACAAATCAAGGTTGATTTTCTTTGGTTAGTGTTCATTGCTTCTGAAAATCCATCCATTTAAGCACACAGAACACAACCAACCCCCATCACTATTAAATTTTGGCCTGAGTACAAAAGGAAACAAGCCCAAATATTGAATCAAAGCTCTTTGCAGCCTAGAGGTAGGACTCCAGTCTGAAATTAGTTCTATTTTGCTCACCAGCTTAATGATATTGTCAGTTGTTTTTTAATTAAGTCACCCTTAACTGCTACACTGAACGAATTTTAAGAGCTGTCGGAAATGCTTGCTGTGTTCCAATGTACTTTAAAGTGAAAAAATTTGAATTGGTTCTCTTTTAAAAGGCTTAGATAAGGGCATTTTGGAAAACAGCATAAAAGTATTTTTCCAGGTAGTAAGGGTCTGGAAACTCCAGCATGCCTGCATGCTCTCCAGCCTCTGAGAGTAATATTCATGACCCCCTAACCCAAGGGAGATATGGAGGGATCATGTGACAAAAGCATTACCCAAATATATAGTGGCAGTTTCTAAAACAACTATATAGATAGATTTCTTGGCCAGTGGCTCACGCCTCTAATCCTAGCAATTTGGAAGGCTGAGGTGGGAGGATCACTGGAGGCCAGGAATTTGAGAGCAGTCTGGGCAACACACCATGACCCTGTCTCCACAAAAAATAAAGAAATTAGCCAGGCATGGTGGTGCATGCCTATAGTCCTAGCTACTCAGGAGGCTGAGGTAGGAGGATCACTTGAGCCCAGGAATTCGAGGCTGCAGTGAGCTATGATCACACCCACTGCACTCCAGCCTGGGTGACAGAGTGAGACCTTGTCACTTAATAAAAAAAATGGATTTCTTCTTTATATTCTTTCTTTCCAGAATCACATCATTATTCAATGGACAGCAGGTATGCCATCCTAGTTTCTCTTCTGCCCTTATGAATGTTCACCTGAGATACCTCTTCACCAAAATAGATAAAGTGAACTGGAGTCAGCATGTTGCCATTACATGGGCAAACAAAAAAGACATTGCCCCTTTCTGGGGAGGAATGCCTGGTTGAAACTGTAATGTGAATTCCCAGCAGACCAACTGTTTACAGAAGAATGTGCTATTGCTGTTTCTTAGCAACCACTGCTGTTCTTCAAAAGTATTGTGGATGAAGAGCTAAATATCTTCTTCTGGCCCTTGTATCTAAAGTGTGACTTGAGATTCTGATTAAAATGAATGTTCCAATTGGCATTTTAAAAGCACCCAACAGACAACGCTTGCCCATGGAGTTAAGTCAGATGCTGTTGTTTTGGTCAATGGAAGTCTAAAACAACCAAATAAACACTTCACCACTCTATTTGTGCAGGTCAACTGTAGATGCATACAATAGCATCTGGTCTACTCTGGTTAGCATCAACTATGACATTCAACTCTCCATTCTCTTACCCAGCCCCCTTTTCTACTCTGCAAAGAGACAACTGATGTGTGAGGCACCCAGGATAAAGAGAGGCTGTAAAATGTTTAAACAAATAAACCTCTACTAAAAGTGACAAGATACCAAATTTAATGACAATCTGCAATTAAAAATATTTAGGAACTCTACACAATTGCTCTATTGCAATTCAAATATTAAACACAAAGTCTGTCACTCAAATACTTCATTAAATTAGGTCATAAACTATAAACCTGGTTTGTTATGATAGCCTTTTAGTTACTGTTATTTCCAGGATTAAAATCCTGAGTTTAATGCCAATGATTTCCACCCCCACCCCCAGCCCCCCACCCAAGTTTCTACTAGACTCTTCTTACTGTTCAGATGGTGTTTTGGAATGTAAATGATAAAATGACCCTACAAAGAAAATTTATGCCTTATAGCAAAGTGGATTGTCATTTGATTTCCATCTGGTTTTCCCACTGAAGATGATCTCTGGAGTGGATTTTGGAAAGTTTTCTCAGTAATCTAGTTCAGATTTAATATTGCTTATTTGTTCATGTATTTGTTAGTTTTTCCAATCATTTGACACATATTCCTTGAGCAGCTTGGTGCCATGAACTGGGTTAGGGGCTAGGGATGCAACAAAACAAACAAGTTCCTCACCCTCAGGCTTACAGTCCCAAAAGACAACAGAAAATTAGCAGCCAAATATGATGCAGCATGTCAAGTGCTAATGACAGGGGACGATCAACGCTAAAAGAGCACCCAGGAAGGTCCCCTTACCCAGACCCAGAAAGGGTTCAGGAAAGGCTTCCTGGAAGAAATGGGATAAACAGAAGTTATAAAAAGTGAACTGTGATTTTTACGAATATGACCCCAAAAGCACAGGCAATAAAAGCAAAAATAAACAAGTAGGACTACATCAAACTAAAAGGCTTTGGCACAGCAAAGGAAACAATCAACAAATGGAAAGACAATCTATAGAATGGGAGAAAATAATTGCAAACCATATATCTGATAGGAGGGTAACATCAAACAGTATAAGGAATTCATACAACTCAATTGCAAAAAATTAACCTGATTTAAAAAATGGGCACAGGACCTGAGTAGATATTTTTCCAAAGATGATATGTGAATAGCTAACATGTATGTGAAAGGGTGCTCAACATTATTACTAATCATCAGGAAAATGCAAATAAAAACCACAATAGTATCACCTCACACTTGTTAGGATGGCTATTATGAAAAAGTGAAAAGATAAGGAGCGATGGTGAGGGTGTGGAGAAAAGGGAACCCTTGTACATTGTTGGTGGGAATGTAAATTGGTATAGCCATTATGGAAAAGAATGTGGAGATTTCCCAAAAAACTAAAATAGAACTACCATATAATCCAGCAGTCCCATTTCTAGATATATATCCAAAGAAATTGGAATCAGTATGTCAAAGAGATACCTGCACTGCCATATTCATTGCAGCATCATTCATAATAGCAAAGATATGGAAACAAGCTAAGTGTCCATCGATGGTCAAATGGATAAAGATGTGGTATATATATACAACGGAATATTATTCAGCCTTTAAGAAGAAGGAAATCCTGGGTGGGTGCAATGGCTCAAGCCTGTAGTCCTAGCACTTTGGGAGGACGAGGTGGGAGGATCACTCGAGGCCAGGAGTTGGAGGCTGCAGTGAGCTATGATGATGCTACTGCACTCTAGCCTGGGCAACAGAGTAAGACCTTGCCTCAAAAAATAAATGAATGAATGAATGAAGGAAGGAAGGAAAATCCTGCCATTTGCAGCAGCATAGATGAACCTGGAGAACGTTATGTAAAGTGAAATAAGCCAGACACAGAAAAACAAATACAGTCTCATGTGTGGAGTTTAAAGAAGATGAACGCATAGAAACAGAGTAGAATGGTGGTTGCCAAGGTCTGGGGTTGAGTAAAATAAGTGGGAAGATTTAGGGCAAAGGATACACCCTTTCAGTTATAAGATGAATAAGTTCTGGAGACCAAATGTACAGCATGGTAACAACAGTTAATATTAATAATAATGTAGTATATACTTGAAATTTGCTAAGAGATCCTAAATATTCTGACCACATACACAAAAATGGTAAGTTTATGAGGTGATACAATGTTAATTAGCTTGATCTGGTAATCACTTCACAATGTATCTGAATACCAAAACATCACGTTGTACACCTTAAACATACACCATTTTTGTCAATTATAGCTCAATAAAGCTGGGGCTGGGGGGGAAGAAAGGTGAACTGTTTTATCCAAAGGCCTGTGGGGGTGCTGAAATGTTGAGCAAGGCCTAAAAACTGAGCTCCTCTTGGTCATTCCTGCATGCAGCAATATCAGAAGTGAATTCTAATTTGACTGATTTAGATGTTTTCTTCTCTTATTATAGAAGCTAGGTTAATTTTTTTTAACTTTACCAGTATATTTGCAAGCTGAAAAGCTCTCTTGAATTATTTCCATTAAGAATATAATTTTAAGAAATATTATGATGAAGCCCTGTTAATAATATGGATTTATATTGTGAACACACAGAAGACCATTCTTGGACTTTTTCCAGTGTTAGCATCATCTAATCAAAAGCATAATGATATGATGCAAGCAGTATCTACATGGAAGATAATTTTTTGTAAAAAAAAAAAAAAAGAATGCCCTGAGAAACAAAAGGAAGGACACTACCACCACCACAACAAAACCAGACTTTCTGGCTTCCAAGTTATCCTGTGCATTTCCCAAATGCCAAGAAAAACGGCTTTTATACAGACTTTAATTACTGCCTTTAAAGAGTCCCTGAAAACTAATAGTTTCAGGTAATGTACATCCCACCAGCACAACTTAATTACTGCATAGGATGTTGAGCTTCATAACCTGGGAAGACATTTGGCTAGAAATTCAGACGGGCCAAATAATGGCTCTTCTAAACTGAAAAGATCTTGACTCTTTTTAAAGTTAAGGAAACATGGGCAAATGTTAGATCCTATTTTTCTTTTCTTTTCTTCACTGTTTTAGAACAACTTTTAAAATTTTTCTTTTTAAGATCCTATTTTTATCTGTAGTGACATAATACATATGGACTGTACCTCATACCTTTCCAAAACACAGTACTTGAGGATACTGTTCTACAGTTTACTCTATGAGCATGGTTGAGAAAATGGTGCCCTGTTTGCTTAAAAACCACCTATCAAGGAGCCTACCTCTGACTTTCAAAGTAAGGCATCATTTTTTGAGAAATCCTTCAAAAAAATAAAAACTTCCAAACCCGTATGCACTAGATATTTACTGCGTATATATCAATAATGTCCCAGTTTTCTCATTTTCTGTTCATTTGTTAATATATTTTAAGAGAATATAGTTTATAAGAATTATACTTAGAACCAAAGAGATTACAAAAATGTAGCTTTTTCTTCGTAGTGTTTATATAATAACTGGGGCAACATATATATCTGAAAGAGCATAATCACTAGTTAAGATATAAGTAAGTGCACTATGGCCCTATGGAGTCTATAAATGCAAGTGCTGAAGAAATATATAACAAGAGAAATGCAGTAGGGGAACTTTTAAAACTTTATATTGAAATAATTTTAGGTTTACAGAAGAGTTGCAAAGATAGTACAGTATATTGCAAAGTATACCCTTCACCCAGCTTCCCCCTAAAGCTAAGATCTTAAATAACCATGGTATAATTATAAACCAAGAGATTAACACTGGGACAATATTAACTACAGACTCTAAATTTCCCCACTTTTTTCCACTAATGTTCTTTTTCTGTTCCTGGATTGAATCCAGGATCTCATGTTGCATTTAGTTATCATATCTCCATAGTCTCCTGCAATCCCTAATAGTTCTTCTTCATCTTCACCCTTTCATGACCTGAGCACTTTTGAAGAGTACTGGTCAGGCATTTTGTAGAATATTCCTTGATTGGAAGTTATGAATTTTTGGAAAAATACCACAGAGGTGAAGCATCCTCACTGCATCATACCAGGTATATGTAATACCAACATGGCTTATTAGTGGTGGTGTGCACCTTGATCACTTGGTTGAGGTAGCACCTGCTGGGTTTCTCCACTGTTTCTCTAATGATTCATTAGAAGGGAGTCACTACACTCAAAGGTAGGGAAATCAAGCTTCACTTACCAGAGGGAGAAGTATTAAAGAATTCATCAACATATGTTAAAACCACCACAGTGATAACTATTTTGGGAGAGATGCTTTGAATCTATAGAAATATACCATTTCTCAAAGTTTTACCCTAATTTTAGCATTCATCAATGGACCTTGCCTGCAGTAATTTACTGTGGTGTTCTAATGATGATTTTCTATTTTTCTCATTTCCTCTATATTTAATAAATTGGAATTCTTCTATAAAGAATAGATATTCCTCTTCTACATTTACTTACATTGATATTGCCTCAAGGATATTTATTATAGTACTTGGATTGTGATTCAATACTATATTGATTTATTTTGTTGCTAAATTTGCTCCAGCTTCAGCCATTGGAGGTTCTTTCAGATTGGCTGTGTCTTTTTGACACGTTACTTTGTTTTTCTTGAGCATTTCCTTACTTTCTGGCAGTACAAGATCTCTAAGGTTCATCTTGTATTTTCCTTTCCCTGCCCTAGAATCAGCCATTTCTCCAAGGAGCCCTGGTTCATTTTTTTGGAAAATGATATTTAGAAACCAAGATCTTGGTACTAGGTATGCTCACTGCTCTTCAGGGATAGAACTAGAAAATACACGTATGCATATGAACCTAGGTATAAATGGATATCTATATTTATTTCCACATCTATTTATCCATATAGGCATTAAAATAAATAAGAGTTCATATTGATATCTCTAACTTTAACCCAGCATCATAGGATTCATTTAAGCATTCAGAGCAGGAGAATTTTAATCAGAGAAAGATTTTAATCAAAGAAAGGATTTCTCAAAGTAGGCAAGTCTTAGGTCAGACTGGAGAGGGGAAAATACTAAAATGGTTATTAATTGAGTTTCTTCAAATAAAATCTTCTCAGAATTAGGTAGTAGGTTGTACTAATGTTTTACCTGTGAGAAAACTGAGGCTCCAGAGCGGTCAAGGAAGTTGCCAGTATCTAACACGCTGGGAAGGGGTAAGTCTCCCTGTCCCTTGTAAAATGTTTGTAACTTGGAGTATCAGAGAAGAGAGGAAGCACAGCAGGTCAGGGAAACACGATGAGGAAGGGAGAGCAGGGCACGCGCTGGGGCTGGCAGGGCTCCAGCCTGGTCCAGGCAGAGCATGGGGTCTCTGTGTAGGGGCCACCACATTAGCTGTCTGGCCTCCCTCCTCACTGCCATGCAGCAGACTTAGGATCTACCTAGGGGTCTTAGGAGAATGATACACCTAAACCCTGCTTCTGCTTCCTTGAGTGATTGGCTTCATCTCTCTGTATCTGTTTCCTCATCTGTACAAGATTTCAACATCATTGTCACCACACAAGGCAAAAATAAAAAGTAAAGGAATGAAAATATGAATGCAAACTCTTCTGCCTCATAAGCAGTTTGGCTTCTGGAGCTGTTATGAGGATAAAATTAAATGATACAGTTGAAATTGACCTATATAAACAAAGGTATTTTTTAAAAACAGCTCCAGATGAGGACCCTGTACTTTAATATCACAGAGAGTATGAACTGAATACATTAATCTATAAAATCTGGAAATAAGATAAATTCAAAAGATCCCATTTTAAAAAGATTCAGACTAAAAGCAAGACATATTCCTAATACACAACATATCCAAGTAGTTTTTGTGATATTAATTCCAAACACTGAACTTCCTTTCAGTTCAGCCCTGAAACATAAACTCCCTGAAGACAAGCCCATGCCTCAGGTACAAGTTTTGGATTTCCCAGAAGCCAGAAGCTCTGGGGATGAACTAGTAATTCTTCCAGCCCCACACACTTGTTTCTCTTTTCTGTGTAGTTCTTTGCTATCTACATCACATGTGACAATTTTGTCAGCATGGCTAGAGAGGTAGTATGGGTTAAAAGCACAGACTCTGGAGCCAGATCATCTGGGTTCAAATCCTGTTTATGCTACTTATTAGTTGCGTAATATTGAGCATATTCAACGTATAACCTTCAAGCCTCAGTTTCCTCATATGTAAAATCGAAAAAAATGACAACACACTGCAACTAGGGATGTTGTGAAAATAAATGGATTGACACATGGGAAGCATTTAGAACAGTGCCTGGAACATGATGAGAACTTAATAAGTACTAGTTATAATTACGCGACACTAATAATCTTACCAGGCAGAATTCCTAACGAGGGGGCACAGACTGTGAATTTAAAGTATTGGCAGGTATTTTACCATATTTAATAACATGAGGAGAGGGGAAAAGTAGAATCACATTGAGTTACTTATAAGGCCTGCTTTCTAGAACGATCTTCATGCCTGGGATGTGACTTCTAGGGAGAAGGGGAATATGGGGTGGGACTCTGCTCTAGGACAGCAGCTCCCTGGCCAGCATCCTTGCTCCACTTCCCAGCACACACCTCCTCACTGAGCAGGGAACATTCTCACAGTCCCCTGACGAATACTCTCACACTTGCCCCACTAGCTGAGCTGCTCACCCCATCTCCCCTACACATGCTGAATGCTGTCCATTCTTAAATGCTACTTCCAGTCCTCAGCACCTTTCCTGAGATCAGCCAGTCTCATACTCTGCTTTTAATTGTTTTTCTTTGTATGCTGAAAAGTTGACTGTTCCACACTCAACCTTTATACCGCATTATCCATATATATTAGGTGTGTCCACCCAAATGAATTGTGAATTCCTTGAGGACACAGCCATACCTCACACAGGTTTCCTTTGTATCCTTTCAGCAGTGGTTCTCCACTGCGGGAGGATTCTGCCCCCAGGGGATATTTGGCAATGTCTGGAGACATTTTGGTTGTCATGATGGGGAAAGGGGGTGCTACTGGGAACTGGTGGGTAGAGAACAGAGATGTTGCTAAACAACCTATAACGCACAGAACAGTCCACCCTCCTTCCCTATACCAAAGAATTACCTGGTCCAAAATGTTCATTGTACCAAGGGTGAGAAACCTTTCCCAGCAATACTCAGGACAGTGGAAAAATGAGATTCATTCCAATTACATTTTTTCTATAATATCTCAATGGCCCAAGTACAAAGTCTCAACTTCTATTCTAGGGTCATACTCACTAACCCAGGGTCCCTTTCTTTTTGTTAATAGCAATAATAATCATGAAAATCAGAGGGGCTATTTTGTCTTTATATTAATATTTGGGACTTGTGGTATTGGTGCCATCCCTAGTAGCACCAGCAGCAGTGATTGTTACTATGAATAAAGATAATGACATCACTTTAGCACCAAGAAGACCATATAGGTCAGCCCCTGCCTTCCACCTCATCCAGTTGCATGGTCCAAAGGTCTTTACCAGCAGGTTCATACTTATCTGGATATTAACAGCCCATCTCATGGACAGGTAGAGTCTGAGGTTGATTTTGCTACTCTTGCCCAGGTATATCTAAGGTGGCTAGAGTAGACTCCTACATATCTGTCTGCCTACCTCCTTGCAGTTTTCTCTTGCCAACCCTCCCACATTTGCCCAATACCTGTGAATGAGCTTTTGGTCCAGGTTCCCAAGTGGGTTCTATCTAGTACAGCCTTGTAGGGTTCAGGCCCTCATCCTTTGCCTCAGCTCCCAGCAAGCTCAGCTATCCAGGGGATGGGCCCTGCTGTCAGTATCCCAGACACTGGCTGTCAGCCTGCTTCAACCACAATAGCCCTGCTAGTACCATAGCTATGGAACCAGCCTGACCATTAGAGAGGTCTGTGCCTATCTCCTTCAACAAGTGAGACTACCTGGCCTCACCTGCCCCCATAGATGGTACAAATTTTAATCTTTATTTTAAATAATTTTAGATGCAAAAAAGATTTGAGTAGTACTACTTTAGGAGTGAACTCCTATAGTCAGTACCTCCTTCCCCTAATCAACTGTGGCATGCATAGCCATTTCACTGCTGAGATGGAGGCCCGTGATTGGCACAAAATTGGGGGGAGGAACATATGCAAACAGTTTTAAAATTTTTAAATCACAATATATAATGATCGTGGAAAAATTAGAAAATAACTTCTGCCTGGAATTATGATAAGTTGCTGTCCCATTCTTAGAGCTGAATTTCATTTTAATTTTCTGTCTCCTGGTACTGCAATGTGTTTCCATCACTCAACTATGATTAAAGTTCAAGACTTCTTATGGAGTACAGAAAATTGAAGAGGATAAATGAAAGTAATAGCTTGAGATCAAAGCAATCAATTGTGCTCTTAATTTCTATTTTGTGAGGATGCTTTTAAAAGACTCTTTGCCTCTCCTTCACTGTATCCTGCTTAGACTTTTTTCTCAAAACCAAAATCTTGTAAACTTGTCAGTTATTAAAGTACAAAATTACCCAGCAGAATGTATTCTTTCTAATCAACCTACTCTCTGAATTGCAAAATTCACAGATATTCTACCATTTACAGAATAATGCCTATTGATATGATCTTTCAAAGTTACCAATAGATCATGAGGGATATACATAGCAGATTGTGTTCATTAAATCAGTATAGTTTAGGGCCAAGTCATGGTAAATTGCACCTGCAGGGCTCATAAGAAATAATTGAACTGACTCAAGATGTTTACAACTACTATCATGGCCGGACGCTAATTTGAAATAATAGAACTATAAAATGGATTTTGAAGAAAATTTATAAATACATGAAGAAAGGGTAGGATTTCTGGAATAGCTGAGTGAGGAACTCAGCAAATCTTTTCCCCAAAAGGCAACGATAAAACTGAGGAAAGTTGTCAAAAACAATCATTTAAAGATTCTGGAAACTGACCAAAGGCATACAACAAATTGAGAAGGATTTATTCAAGAAAATCTACTGAATCTCAGAACAGTGGGAGTCTGTGACATTTTAGCCAGACACTGCTCTCACCCCCGGCCCCCTCACACCTCAGCTCCATTACCTGAAAGTTCTACCCAGCCCTAGCAGATTGGGAAGACTATGAGAACTGGCAGCTCTGCTACCCTGCTGGAAGGGGCTGACTGTATTTGAGACAAGGCATGGAAAATTTCACACCCAGGACACTGTCAGAAATATGAGAGATATCTCAGTGGCAAACAATCAGGAAAGGCTAACAGCAGGGCTAGCCTACGTCTTGACACTGGTTGGGACAAGCACAAAACGGCAGACCAATGAGAAATCTAATAGGGGAATCTAGGGAAGGAAACAACCAAACAGAGATTTTCAAAGGTCCTCCTTATCACTAAAGGTCTGCAATGCTGTGCACATGCTCAAGGCTGTGCATGCTCAGGAGACATCAGATAGGGCTCTAAGGGAGCTACTTGTCCTTGGTTGATTTTCCCCTAGTCATTGTATGTCTAGCATAGCAAATAATAACTGAGCTCATTTACACCTACCAGCTGTGGTCACAAATCATCTAACATTATAGGTTATCTACATTATCTCCTTTATTACATAGATGAGAAAACCAAACCCTCTGAGTACTTTAAGAGCATGAGTTTCTAAAATGTTAGCAGAAAATCAACAGAGGTTAGTACAAATGGGTCCTTGGACTTTGCCAAAAACATTTACCTGCAAAAAGGTGGCATAAAATTAGCAAACAAAAATTGGTCAGGTACATTTGAACTAACTGTACCAAATATACATTAACTTCCTCAATCTTTGTCCTGTAAGTAGTCTCTCTTCTCTTTGTTTTACTCTTTTTTTCTCCTGAAAAGTCTTTTAAAGGAAGAGAGAATAATATGGGCTCTCTAGGAAGTCATTCCTTATGGGTTCGCAGAGAAGTAATAAACTCCACATTGAAAGAAGGTCACACCTGTTCCATGAATGGTCATTGCCCATAATTGATGGGCACTTTCTGTTCCTCTTATGCATAACTCCTGACTCCTAGTCTAGCTCTTCATTTTATTTCCTTTGAGGGTGACAACATGTGCTAAAAATACTGTACTCTTTTGGTTGGGTACCTACAATTTCCAGGAAAAATGACCAAAACATAGATAGAAGCTCTAGTTCCAATACCATCCAAAACTATTAAGTATTAACATTTACATCTGTACAACTTCTTTCCATAGCAAAGAGCTACCCAGTCATGTCCTCAAGCCATCTTATTGTAAATTCTGGTAGTTAAAGCAGGTGATTATAAGTTCTCTTGGAGATAACAGAATACTCCATATGAATTAAAAGACTCTGTTTTCCCCCAAGCTTTGTAGAATGCAGGAAGCCACTTCAGGTTGGCACCAAGGAAACCCGCTCCTAAGACAACCTTTATATGTTCCTGCATTTCCTGATGGCTTGACATTTGGCTCGTCCTTGGCATTTAGTCAATTTTTAAACCACTAGGAAAAATAAAGAACAAATCTCTGTATTTATACAGGTAACATCTTTGCTGCTCAGAACCTTATGTAATATATCTTTGTGATAGGACAGCCAGAAATATTAACAGTTTAAAAACATCACTGATAAACGACCTAACAGGCAGTAAAGGAAGAGCTCAAAGCAAAGAATGAATTGGGGTTTGGTCTTCAGGTGTTTTCCTTTCTTTTTTTTCCTTTCTGAAAACAACATCTGTAGAAAGAAGGCTGGGAACCTGGGGCAGGAGTGGAAGGATGGTGTCTCTACCAAGGGAAAATAGCTGAATGAGAATAATTCATCATAGAAACCACATCTGTTCTCTCAAATGAGAGAAAAACTGAAACATGCCTAATGGCAGTGTGCTTAGATTTTGCCACCAATTATGCCTGGATTTGAACTGTAGTGATATGTATCTGCTCAGTGACCTTAGACAGTTTCTTTAGTCTCTCTGAGCACCTCTAATTTCCTTTATTACATAATAGATTAAGGGAGACAATTTAGGAAATGCCCAGCATTGTTCATATGTGCTCACGTGTCATGTCACTGCCTCTCGCTTTTTGCCTTACCAGTGCCATTCAGAGGCAGGTGCTAATAGTGATAAACGTTGTTTCTACGCAGATGGAGAAATACATTTTTTTAAAAGAACTATAAATTTCTACCACCACCAACAACAATCTTAGGACTCATTCTTCAATTTAACGACTCAGATTCTATTTTTCAGCCAAGATGACATGATTAACTTTTACTTGGCGTTTTTCTTCCCGAGTCACTCCTGTGATCAGATATTTTAACAGCAGCTGATCCACACAGTAGGATTCTCTGGGTCAGCCACCATCGCCAGATAAAAAGGCTAGAAATCATTTCAGATCACGATGCTGCCCCCAAATAAAACATTTCTGGTATATTCCAGCTCCCTTTCCTCTGTCAAGAGATGTCTGGATGTGATGGGATCCTCTTTCTGCCTGAATCTAGAGCACTCCATGAAGACACCAGGTAGAAGGTGAGGCCTTGTTCAGGTTTCAGGCTGGCACATCACACCTGCTGTCAAAGCTACTTTACAGCCTGGTGGGAAGACACTCCTCTCAACTCTCAGCAGTGCCCACTGCAATTATTACATGTGAGTGACTAATAAGTCATTGAATCACTGTGATGACTCATGCATCAAAAGAAAGCCCTGGTCTGAGCTCAGAGGCCAGGAGGCAGTCTCCAGGGGAGAATTGGATCTTGCCAGCTAAAAACAGCAGGAAGGAAGCATAAGCCTTGCAAATACTTTAATTAAATGGAAGATTTTTCCCCTACTCTCTTCCCTTGCTCTGCCTGTCTCCCTTCTTCCCTTTTTATCCTGTCTTGCCAGATGCTCTTAGACATTCTTGGTCACATCTGTCAGCCTGAGAACATTGTTAAGGTAAAAACTGATCCAAAGCAAGACATCCCATCAATTAAGAACAATCAAATCTCAGCAGCAATAATTTTGCAAAAAAAAAAAAACAAAAAAAAAAACCCCAAAAAACCAGTGAAAGCAGTACTACATTTCGGATTCCTGACCTAAAATTTAATTTAAATCTAACTACCAATTACATTTTATTTATTGCTAAAAATAGATCATTTGCATCCTGGAACAGATCTATATTCCAATTCAAAAAGAGCAGTAATAACCACAACCAAATATAATCAGAAAATGTTCTTAGCACACAGATATTCCTAATATCTTAAACATTAATTCTTCTAAAACCAATCCACCATTTGTCCTGAAAACACATCAAATGTTTTCTATTACAAACTAAACCATCTCTCTCTCTCCATAATGGCAACTTCTCTCCACCCTTAAATATGAACATATTCCTGTTCTTTCAGTCTTGCCAGTCCTCTGAGCTAGAGTCCGTGGGGTATGTCCTCCAGTCCTCTCCGCTTTAAATCTGTAATTAAGATTTTACCTTGTAAATGTCTTTTCAAATTTGTTCTCTTCTCTTCATTACCCTTGCTCTGCCTTGCTTTGATTACTCAGCTTCCTCCCAGGTGACCATGATAACGTATGGACCTCCATGCAGTCACACATTGTACTCCTAAAAAATGCACCTAATGATGTCACTCCTCTGCTTAAAACCTCCCCCAATTCTGTTGCATTAAATTTGGCATTTAAGGCTCTTCACAACCCACCATCTAGCTAACTTACCTCTCTAGCTCCATCTGGCACCAACCCGCGCCTAAGCTCCAGCCCACTGAGCTGATGAATGTTCCGTGAACACGTTCGTAGCCTTCCCTAATTTCACATACTCTCAAGGTTGTTCCTGAGATGCCCTCCACACTCCTACACTTAGCCTCCCTTCTCTGCACTCTCACTTTATCCTAACCTCTAATTTTGTACTTAGTTTACATTGCAATTGCATATTGTATGGGAACACACCTTATTTATCTCTGTATCACTGATATTTATGGAGTTTGCTATTTAAAAAAATAGAAGACCCACTAAAGGAAATTCTAAAGTACATACTTCATAAAGAAAAAAAAAATGATAGGAGATGGAAACCCTGAGATGGAAGAAAGTAACAACGAGAGAAGATAACGGTAAATAGATGGGGAAAATCAAACATTATTTAAAATTATAAAAATGTATAATTTGGAGGAAAAATAGGGAAGCCAGAGAGATGCAAGTATTTGAATTTTGGAGCATGAAAAGTAACATACTCATTCAATAGAGGACTTTTCGAAGGATGTCTGTTAAGATAGCAAGAACAGCTATGCAGGGAGTAGACACAAAGCATATAACCTTCAAAAAGGCAGGGGAAACTTGGAGTTAAGGGGAGAAAGAACTATTAATTCAAAAGATGGCAAGAAGATGGCTGGGTGCAGTGTGGCTCATGCCTGTAATCCTAGCACTTTGGGGGGGCCAAGGCAGGAGGACTGTTTGAGGCCAGGGGTTCAAGACCAGCCTAAGCAAGAGTGAGACTCTGTCTCTACAAAAAATAGAAAAAATTAGCCAGATGTGGTGGCGCGTGCCTGAAGTTCTAGCTACTCAGGAAGCTGAGGCAGGAGGAGTGCTTGTGCCCAGGAGTTTGAGGTGGTCGTAAGCTATGATGATTCCACTGTACTTACTCCAGCCTGGGCAGCAGAGCATGACCGTGTCTCAAAAAAAAAAAAAAAAAAAAAAGATGTCAAAAAGAGAGGCAAAAAAAAAAAATACATAAAAGAGTGATAGACTACATCTAAACATTAATTGCAATGAATGCAAATGAACCCAACTCTCCAATCAAAGGTAAAGATTTTTAGACTGAATAAACAAAAATCTATGTTGCTTGTGAGAAACACATCTAAAACATGAAACAAGACTTAATTATAAATCTGTATTATCCATTGAATATTACCTCAATATATGCAAAACAAAAATGTACATGGTAAAGGAAAAAATAATTTCTTCCTATATTTTCACAACGCTTCTGACATCCAATGTTTGGGTTTGTTTCACCCAAAACAATTCTCCAATTCTCTGCAGATACCAACTGTGTGTCCTATGATTCAATTCTGTTCTGACACTATCGACCTGGAGTTATTAATAGTTAAAGGGCTCAGTCCTAAAAGACTGCCCCCACTTCAGATGCCAATCCCAAACCTGCACTCTGACCAATCAGCAGTAAACTGGGAGTTCACATGACCCCTTTTCCTCAGGTTGGCTACTTTGCTAGAATGGCTCACAGAACTCATGAAAGCACTTTATTTACCTTTACCAGTTTATAATAAAGGATACAATTCAGGAACAGCCAAATGGAAGAGATGAATAGGGCAAGGAAGTCAGGGTGAGGGGAGGGTCCATGTGTGTGGAATTAACACTCTCTTTTTGGGTGTGCCACCCTCCCAGCACCTCAGTGTGTTCACCTACCTGGAAGCTCACTGAACTTCATAGTTTAGGGATTTTTTATGAAGGCTTCATCACATCGGCATGATCAATTGTTAACTCAATCTACAACTCCTCTCCCCTCCCTGGAGTTTGGGATGTGGGGCTGAAAGTTCCACTTTCTAATCATGGCTTGGTCTTTTTGATGAATAGCCCCCATCCTGGAGCTACCCAGTAGCCCACTGAGAGTTGCCTCATTAGAACAAAAGCAGCTCTATTACCCAGGAGATTTCAAGGGATTTAGGAACTCTGTATCAGACTCTACTATAAGCCCGAACACTCAGAAAGTTACAAGGATTTTAGGAGCACTGTGTCAGGAACCAAGGTCAAAGAACAAACATTAGAACAAAAGATGCTTCAAGCACCCCTAGCCTTCAGGAAATTATAAGCATTTTAGGAGCTCTGTGTCAGCAACCAGGGGCAGAGGCCAAATATATATTTCTTATGTCATACATGGCAACTAACAGAAATGGGGAGATCCATCACTAGAGGGAAAAATTGTAGTAAAACTCTCCTAGTAATTGATAGCTTCAGCAGATAAAAAAAATCAGTAAGGACAAAGATGTCTTAAACAGCATAATTAATAAGCTTTTAGATATACAGAATACTGAATGCAACAATTAGTGAAATACTAAACTCTGAAACCTGACTAGGCTATAAAGATAACCTCAAATTTCCAAGTAACAGCACACCAACATTCTGTTATAATGCAATTAAATATATTTTAAAAAGATAACAAGAATAAAGAATATGTGGCATATTTACATAATGGACTACTACTCGGCTTTCAAACAGATGACAATCCCGTCATTTGCAACAACATGGGTCAACCTGGAGGACATTATGTTAAGTGAAATAAGCTGGGCACACATAGACACCATGTGATCTCACTTACAGGCATACCTCAAAGATGTTGTGGCTTCAGTTTCAGACCACCACAATAAAGCAAATACAATAGAGTCACACAAATTTTTTGATTTCTCAGTGCATATAAAAGTTTTGTTTACCCTGCACTGCAGTCTATTAAGTGTATAAGAGCATTTTGTCTAATAAAACAATGTACATGCTTTAGTTAAAAATACTTCATTGCTAAAAAATGCTAATGATCATCCAGAGGTCCTCAAACTTTTTAAACAGGGGGCCAGTTCACTGTCCCTCAGACCGTTGGAGGGCCATTGGAGAGTGCGGCGCACATTCTACATATGCGCACTGTGGGCCCAGGATCAGTAGGCTCCTAAGCAGGATAGGCAGCGGCGGCAAAAACACCCGGCGGGCCAGATAAATGTCCTCGGCGGACCGCATGTGGCCCGCAGGCTGTAGTTTGAAGACCCCTGAAGCCTTCAGAGAGTTGTAATCATTTTGCTGGTAAATAGTCTTGCCTCAATGCTGATGGCTGCTGATTGATCAGGGTGGTGGTTTAAGATTGGGGTGGCTGTGGCAGTGTCTTAAAATAAGACAACAATGAAGTGTGCTGCATCAATTGACTCCTCCTTTCATAAAAGATTTCTCTGTAGCATACAATGCTATTTGGTAGCATTTTACCCACAATAGAACTTCCTTCAAAATTAGAGTCAATCTTCTCAAACCCTGCCACTGCTTCTAATCTTCTAAATACTTTGTTGTCATTTCAACAATATTCTTAGCATCTACACCAGAAGTAGATTCCATCTCAAGAAACCACTTTCTTTGCTCATCCATACAAAGCAACTCCTCATCCATTCAAGTTTGACCATGAGATTGCAGCAGTTCAGTCACATCTTCGGGCTCCACTTCTAATTCCAGTTGTCTTGCAATTTCCATCACATCTGCAGTGACTCCCTCCACTGAAGTCTTGAACCCCTCAAAGTCATCCATGAAGGGTGGAATCAGCTTCTTCCAAATTCCTGTTAATGTTGATATTTTGGCTTCCTCCTGTGAATCATGAATGTTCTTAATGGTACCTAGAATGGTGACTCCTTTCCCAAAGAGTTTCAATTTACTTTGCCCAGATCCATCAGAGGGATCCACCATCTATGGCAGCTATAGTCTTACAAAATGTATTTCTTAAATAATAAGACTTGAAAGTCAAAATTACTCCTTGATCCATGAGCTGCCAAGTGGATGTTGTGTTAGCAGGCACCAAAACAACATAAATCTTCTTGTACATTTCCATCAGAGCTCTTGAGTGACCAAGTGCACTGTCAATGAGTAGCAATATTTTGAAAATAATCTTTTATTTTGAGCAGCAGGTCTCCACAGTGGGCTAAAAATACTCAGTAAACTATGCTGTAAACAAATGAGCTGTCATCTAGGCTTTGTTTTTCCACTTATAAAGCACAAAGTAGATTAAGCACCATTCTTATTAGCCCTAAGATTTTTGGAAATGGTAAATGAGCACTGGCTTCCACCTAAAGTCATGTGCTGCATTAGCCCCCAATAAGAGAGTCAGCCTTCCCTTTGAAGCTTTGCAACTAGGCATTGACTTTTCTTCTTTAGCTATGAAAGTCCTAGATGGCATCTTCTTCCAATTGAAGGCTGTTTTGTCATATGGAAAATTTCTTTCATGTAGCCATCTTCATCAATGATCTTAGCTATATCTTCTCGATAACTTGCTACAACTTCCATATCAGCACTTGCTGCTTCACTTTGCACTTTGATGTTACAGAGACACCTTCTTTCCTTAAACCTCATGAACCAACCTCTGCTAGCTTCAAACTTTCTTCTGCAAGCTGCCTCACCTCTCTCAGCCTTCACAGAATTGAAGGAAGTTAGGGCCTTGCTCTGGATTAGGCTTCAGCTTAAGGGAATGTTGTGGCTGGTTTGATCTTCTACCAAGACGACTAAAACTTTCTCCCTATCAGCCCTAAGGCTGTTTCATTTTCTTATAATTCATGTGTTCACTGGGATAGCACTTTTAATTTCCTTCAAAAACTTTTCCTCTACATTGGCAACTTAGCTAGTTGTTTGGTGCATGAGGCCTAGCTTTTGGCCAATCTCAGCTTTTGACATGCTTTCCTCACTGAGCTTTACAGTTTCTAGCTTTTGATTTAAAGTGAGAGATGTGCAGTTCTTCCCTTCACTTGAATATTTAGAGGCCATTGTAGGGTTATTAATTGGCCTAATTTCAATATTGTTATGTCTCAGGGAATAGGGAAGGCCCAAGGAGAGGGAGAGAGAATGAGGGAATGGTTGTTTAGTGGAGCAGTCAGAGCACACAACATTTATCAATTAAGTTCGCTGTTTTACATGGATGCAATTCACAGTGCCCCAAAACAATTACAACAGTAACATCAAAGGACACCGATCACAGTTCAGCATAAGAAATACTGAAATAATTTTAAGTATTTCTAGAATTACCAAAATTAGACACATAGACGTGAAGTGAAAACATGCTGTTGGGAATATGGCACCGATAGACTTGCTCAATGCAGGGTCACCACAAACCTTCAATTTATAAACAGCACCAAATCTGTGAAGCACAATAAAGTGAAGCGCAATAAAATGAGCTTTGCCTGTACTAATTTTGTAAATTCAAGAAATGTGTCTTGAATAATCATTTCATTTCCAAAAGAGGTGGCGGCAGCTGCTATAAAATGCTGGAATAACTCCTTCAGGAAACATTCAATTTTAAGTGCAATTGTCTTCACTTTTTAGTTTTAAATGGAAAGGTTTCTATGCAAAACTGTTTACATAAACATTCAGCTGTTTACCTCTGCACACAAGGTAGAGAAGCAGAAACCTGATGTCAATTCAGGAACATTAAACAGGTATCAACTCAAAAATGATGGAAAATTTAGGGAGTCTTAACTATCCATCTCATTAGCCTAATCCGTTGGTATTTTACAAGTAATTTGTTTCTAACGGTAGAGTGACAGAAATTTGCAAATGATTTTTTGAAAAGTGTAAATTATGGTGGGTTAAATTATAATGGAATAAATTATATTCCATTTGCATGCTAATATGCTCCCATAGGTGGGAGAGAAAGGCCCAGAGATTCATCTGGTTGGGGCACCAGTGTATAACATGCAACCTGGCTTATCTGAGTGGCAGTCTGTATTTTCCAAAAATGGTCACTGCAAGGCTCTTCCAGAAACTTTCCACTTCCCTTTCAAGAGATGGAATCTATTTCTACTTCCACTGAACCTAAGAGGCCTTTGTTAGTGCTTGATTTAACAGAATTCAGCAGAGGATGATGTCTGATTTCCTAGGCTGGGTCATAAAAGATAAGGTTTCTGCCTTTTTTTTCTCTTGGGTCACGTGCTAAGCACAGAGCTAGTATAGAAGTCTGGCTACCCTGAAGCTGTCAGAGAAACCACAGAGAGACTCCATGATGGAGAGACCACAAAGAAACAGAGACGCCGGAGGAGTCCAGCTGTTCTACTCTTCCCAGCCAGGCTCCAGACATGTGAGTGGGATAGCTTCAGATGAGTCCAGGCCCCAGCCTCCAAGCCAACGCAGCTGATGTTGAGTAGAGCAAAGATGAGTTGTCCCTGCTGAGCCCTGGCCAGATTGCAGATTCATGAGCCAAATAAACATAGTTCAACAAGAGACTAAGTTTTGGGGCAGTTTGTTATGGAGTGATAGTTAACTGGAACAGTTGCCATATATTTGGGAAGGACACTGAATGCAAATGTCATCCCTTTATCTACCCAAAGGATAGAAGAGTGAGAACCACTAGTCCAAACAGCAGAGTTTCTTAAAAATCAAAATGATGGCACAGTATTTTACCTAAAAAGAGGTACCACCTCAAAAAGTTAAATTCAGTTTAGGATTCATACACATTTTGCCACTGACCAACATGCCAATTAGTGGATATGTTTATAAATTTGTTATCTGCAAAAAAATTCTTCAATACTTTTGCTTTTATTATCTTCAAAGGATCTCTGAGATGCAGGTTAACAACCTCTGCCTATCAACAAAATTTACTCAATTACCATTACCCTATCTACCTTTCATTTTAGTCTATTTATGTTGGTATCTACCGTATGATATCAGTTCTCCTCAAATTCATTGGAGCCAAAATGAAATCACTGGGATCTACATATTATCATCTGCTATTGGATGTTAGTGGAAACCAACCAGTTTGTAAAGCTAAATAAAATCACTGTTCACTTACTGTGTGACCCTAGACAAGCTACATAACTCGGCTTAACACTTTTAATGATCTGTTAAATGGAAATAATGCCTATCTTGCAGGGTGGTTACAGAATTAAATGAGCCGCTATATAGAAAATACTTAGCATGCCTGGTACATAACAGGTAGTCAATAAGTTTCCCTTCCTTGGTATCTTTGGCTTTTTTCACTGAATGACAGAAAGAGGAGTACAAAGATTCCTGGGTTTGTCACAGCTAAAAGAAGCCTTCCTAAGAAAGCCAGGACCAGCTTCTTGTCTGTGAGTGACGCTTCAACACCTGGAAGTGGGCCTCCAACTTACACTGGGAACTCAACAAGAGCAGCTACCAGGGCCCTCTGTTTTGCTTTGCTTGTTTACTGCAGTTGTTTTAATGGGATTTATTTGAGCAAATATAACGTGGCATTCCAGCTACTGCTTTTTCCTTTCTTACCATGCATCTTTACCAGCAAAGAACGAATTTGGTGTTTTTTAAATAGGCCACCATTGGAAGGCTTTATGCCAGAAAGCTATCTGAGCTGAATTACCGACCAGTTAAATTAAGGCGGCAAAAACAGGTAACCTATGAGTTTTAGAGGTGTGGCCAGCAGCCTCAAAATATAAGCAGACAAAATGAATATTATGGGAAGAACCGGGAAGCAGCTTTCCTTCTAGATATCTGTATCTGGTTCAGGCTCAACTCTCAGTACATGATGAAGCTCCTTGGGGTACACATAGCATGTACATGAGAACCACAGACCCGCCTCCCACTTGTTATGGGATCTTAGGAAATGACTTTCTGTGCCTTCCTCTGAGAAGATGGGGAATTAGACTAGATGATCAACCCGTGTGATGACTGAGAGGCCTCAGGATCACCTGGTCTAATGCTCTTGAAAGGTGAGAGGTGAGGCCCAGAGCAATTCAATGGCTTTCCTGTTATCACAGCCCTCGCAGCCGATTGACATGGGACTGGCATCCAGGTTTACAGGCTGTCACTGGTACTCATTCCATAAAGCCTTAGCTGGCTTTGAAATGATTTGCTTCTGATGGTAATGAAGAAGGGGCACAATGTGCATTTATATCCGTATTAATTTAAAATGATGCAACAGGTCAAACATGTATTTCCTAATTTCCAAGATAACTTTCTTGCCAAGGCAGGACTTGTTACTGTCTTGGACATGAGCCCATTTCTAGGCCATCATTCTCCAGACCTGAAAAAGCTGTATAAGTGCTTTTCACTTGATATATTCCAGAACATGGTAGATAAGTTTTATCACTGATGATGTCCCTTGCAAGTGGCAGGTACCCAACAGAAAATGATGAATTTCCGTGCTCTATAAACTGGTGACAGGGTCACTATCATACCAGGTGCCAAGCAAGTTTCAGACCCACACAAGGTGTGGAACAAAAATTCTGGCAAGGCTAAGAGGAGTCTTTACCTTCCAAGTCACTGCCTGCCCACGGACCAATCCACCTAAGTAAGTATTTAATTCCTCCTGTCTAGGGAACAGAGAAGTTCTTCAAGGTTCACAGGTCTGACTAATTCGCTATAGGCTGACTATACTGAAGAACCCTGATTTGCCCAAAGATACCTCCATAGGGGAAGGGAAACAGAGGTTTCTCAGCCCAGCCACCTAGAAATCTAGAACAAGGGGCTCTAAATTTCAAAGAAAGAATTTTTTCTTACTTAAATAAACATAAATCAACCACGCTGACCTTGATATACATGACCTTAATTAAGAACAAAATTGGAATTTAAACATTTGAATGCTGCACTAGGGTAACAGAAATGAGAGCCAACCGTGGAAATTGAAACAATGAGAAAGATAAAGGGAGCCTATAACCAGGAAATACACTGATGTAATGGAAACGAGCCAGCCAGAAGTCAGCACCGGGGAGCCCAAGGGAGGCAAACTGTCACTGCTGGCATGTTTTAATCTGCTGGGAAGACAATGAGGGGTGTATTTAGAAACAAGGGTGGAGATGGTTATGGTCTACCAGACAGATAACTCCTTGCCAGGCAGATTATAATACAGCTTGGATGGAAATTTCCTTTTAAGAGTGTAAACTCTTTGTAGTTCTACACTTAAAAAATGAGACTCTCTCTCCATTAGATTTCTCACACAGGTCTCCCAGTCTGAGATATGTGGGAGTGGAGAAAAAGGCCAGAGAAAAGCAGTCCTTTCTGTGCTGTCCAATATGGTAGCCACTCGCCATAGGTGGTTACTGAGTGTTTGAAATGTGGCTAGTGAGACTAAGGAACTGAATTTTAAGTTTTATTTAGTTTTAATTAAAGTTAAATTTAAATTTAGAAATGGACACTGCTTTTCAGTTGTTGGAAAGCTGATGTGCATGTTTAAGAACAACTTGGGTATGGGAATCTACTTTTTCAACTATAAGGTTTAATCCCTTCGGTACGGCGCTCACCGGCTGCAAAACCTTGCCCACAGCCGGCACTCATAGTCCGCACGATAGTTTGTGCAGTGCATTGACAACGAATCTGTTTTGCTCTTGTGTGATGAGAAAAGCTTTAAAGCACTGAAAGCTTGTTTTACTTCACAGGCAGCTTTAGGAAAATAACTATAATAACTTCTACTAAGGACTTGTTAAAAGGTCACAGATTCGTAGTAACTTATTAGCTGAACATACACACTGCAACTGCAGAGATAAAAGCTGTAAAAGTAAAAGCTTTTGGCTGTCAGCTAAAGTCGACGCTCGGCTGTACGCATTCATCTGTGGCTGTACACTATAGTTGCCGCTCGTACCGAAGTGGTTAATCTAAATACAGGTCAAGTGTTGCCCATGAAATTTTAGCATCCGAACTGAGATGTGCTTTAAATATAAAATGTACACTAGATTTCCAAGACTTTGTATTTAAAAAAGAGTGCAAAATATCTTATTAATGACTAGCTCTATTGGTTAGTCAGCCTTCCATATCCGTGGATTCTGCATCTATAGATTTAAACAACTGTGGGTCAAAAATATTAAAAAAAAAATAAATGTAAAACAATGCAACAAAAAATAATACAAATAAAAAAACAATACAGTATAACAAATATTTTCATAGCATTTACACTGTATTAGGTAGACGATTTAAAGTACACAGCAGGATGTGCATAGGTTATGGGCAAATACCAGACCATTTGATATAAAAGAATTGAGCACACACAGGGTTTGGTATACTAGGGGAGTCCTGGAACCAATCCTCCACAAATACTAAGGGACAACAGCATATGTTGAAATGATATATGTATTTTTTGAGACAGAGTCTTGCTGTCACCAGGGCTAGAGTGCAGTGGCATCATAATAGCTCACTGCAACCTCAAACTCCTCAAGCTATCACCTTGCCTCAGCCTCCCAAAGTGCTAGGATTATAGGCATGAGCCACTGTGCCCAGCCTGAAATAATATTTTTAATATATTGGGCTAAATACAATATATTGCTAAAATTAATTTCATGTTTCCTCTTACTTTTTTAATAGGGCTACTAGAAAACTTAAAATTACATGTGAGGCTATATTTGAGGTTCACATTATATTTTTATTGGACAGTGTTGCTCCAGATTCTGGAGGGTTTACAAAAGAACATTACTTTTTTAAAAAAATAAATATTATAGCCAGTATATATATTTTGGCTCCTTTGTCAAAATCATATTAGGGTACACCATCTGAAAAGCCCAAGGACAGTCTGTCTTACTTGATTAAACTCTCAGTAAATTAAAATTTGGCATTTGGTTTACAAATTTGCCTAGGATTAATTCATTGATGTCAATCAGCCAACATGTGATCATTTCCAAAGTAAAAATGACCTTGAAGTTCCAGATCAAAGAAACTGACCAAGGGAGCAAACCCTGAAACAAAACACAGTGACCTCTAATCTGCATCCCATGGCATCCTTTGTATTTATGCATCACCAGAATTCAAGTATTTGAGAATAAATATCATGTACCTTTAGTCTTCTTTTACAGGACCTAAAAAAGAAGCCATATAAAAAGAAACAGTGACATATAATTTCGATATATATATATTCTAAAGAAGAAACTGCTTTAAATACCCTCCAAACATGAATCAAATATGTGGCAAATGACAAATCTATATATACTTACATATATACAAATTTATGCATATAAATTTATCAGTTAAAAAATTCCCTTAAGATTGTGACCTAAAAAGTTGAAAAGCTTTGACCTAAACCATATGGACTGACAACTAAGCCTGTCATTACCATCACAGACACTCTAGGATCTTACACCACTTACCATCCCCCCAAATTCTATTCAACTGTGAACAGCATCCATGCTCACACCATTCGAATGAGAGAAGGGATAGCTATCACCTCCCATTTTCAGCACTGGGTAATTGATTAATCACAGATAAGTTAAATAGCACATTCAAGGTTCAACATTTGCTAAAAAACCACTTATTTTCGCTCAGACCCTGAGCTGTCATTCTGGAAGCTGCCACCAGATGCATAGGGTGCTTGTTAATGGAGCAGTAAGCTCCTGCCAGAGCGTCTCTTCAAGGTCCAAAGTTTCACACAATTTGGTCAACTGTGCTTTTTTCCCCCTATAAATCAGAACTTAATATAGCAATATAATTCATTAACAGATCTTTAATTACTACCTCTGCTTCATGAACTAAAATGCATAATCTGACACAATCCTTACATAAATACAAATACCTAACTTCACATTAAGTATCTTTTTTCCACTAAATTGTACTATTTTAAATCTCCACCTAATTTAAATCTGGGTTTATTCCAGAGTCTAGTTGGAATTCTTCCTGGCTTAATTCTGAACTGTAAATTCTCCAACATGTTTCGGGTCTTCAGAGTAGCACAAGAGTTCCTCACATCATTTTCCTGACTTAATCTACTCTTTCTTCTCCCCTGTTTTTAGCTTCACATAGCACCCGGGGTCTCATCTACTCCTGCCTCCCGTGACTTGCCTCTGCTCCACTGCCCACTCTGGGCTCCCATTCCCAAGCAGAAAGAACCATAGATGCTGCCGCCTTGCTTTCCCCACTCTGTGGTCTTGTTGCAATCAGGGATACATTCCTATGGCAACCAACACACACCACCACCTCACTCCCCTTCCCTGCAAGTTCCCTATTTGCATGGCAGACGTTTGGCAAGGATAGTGAATTACTTTAACTCGCCTAGCAACTACTGTTCCAGACCCTCTAACGGGGATTGGCTCCCCCTAGACCCCCGCTTATCTTCTGAAACACACTCGAGCGGGCTGGCTGTGCAAAGGGCAGCTGCCAAGGCAGCCTCACTGCTGCTGGCCTGGAGCACACACAGCAATTGGGCAAAATGAAGCCTCCTCTGCCCCAAGGTAAAAAAAAAAAATTGTCCACAGGCTCAATGGCCTGAGAGTGACAGCTCTGAGGGGCTCACTCTGGACTAACTCCAGAGGCACTTTAGTTCTCAGAGAATCTCAGATCTCCATCCCCTTGGCTATGAGAAGAGAAGTCAAATTATCAACAGCTGCCTCCATTCAGAAAACCAGGTTTATCTATCCGTAATTTTGTGTACCTTTGGACCTTCCTGTTTTTATTTAACAGGCTGGCAAATAGATATTTTAACTTATAGATTGTTCCTTATTCATTTGGGTTCTTTTGATATCAGAAACCAACACGGTCACAAAGGACTGCCACTGCTGTCCACATTCTTCTTCTCTCAAAGAATTCTAAAGAAATACTCGAAGTGTCTATAATCTGATTTGGGTGTCCTAAAATGAAATACTTCCTTTGAAAATCCACATAGGTGGAGAAGCTCAAGTGATGACCAGTTTATGGAGCTCTCAGGGTACTCTGCTGATAGGATTCCAGGCTCCCCTGGGGCCCTTTTAGAACAGAAACCAACAGTGGGCACTTGCTCCTAAAAGCAACCAGTGGGATAATCAAGGCAGGTTCTTGAGGAAAACAAAAGCTACTGGATAAGCATTTCTACTAGCTGTGGCTAGCTGTCTTCCACAAGGAAAGCAAAGGCCCTGCTGCAAAAGGGGAGAATTGCCAATTTAGTCCAGGAATACAACCAGCAGCAGACATGGGGGGACGCTGCTCATCTTTTAGCAGACAACTAAGTCCTGTTGGTGGGGTGCATAAGAGCCACTTTTCTATCCTTGCAACTTTTGAATTTCTTCTAAAAAGACACTTCTTATTCACTTTCATGGCTCTTCAAGGACAAGGACAATTTTTGATTGCCAGTTCCTATTTCAATGATGACACATATAAGTGCTCAGTAAGCATTTGCTGAAATGAACCTTAGATACAGCAGCAACTAAAAATGCCAATTAAAATAAGAAAACTATTTTTACCTTTTATTCTTACAAACTAAAATTTTTGTCACATTCATTGTTGACAAGCGTGTGGAGAAATATGACATTCTGATATACTGTGGATAGAAGTATAAATTAGTGCAGTCATTTTGCAGGACAATTTGGTAGCATTTAGTGATGCTAAAAATGTACTTTTTCACCTGTAATTCCCTTGCTTTTAATGTATACTACAAATATATTTACAAAAATGCAAAAAGATATGTCTAGGAATGTTTATTACAGCATTGTTAGCAACATGGTAAAACTAGAAAAACCTAAATGTTGATAAACAGAAGGTAAGTTAAATTATGGTAGGCCAACACAATGGAATACCACTTAGCCATTAAAAATGAAGTGGATCTATATGTACTTATATGGGCAGATATCCAAGATACATTGCTAAGAAAACATATTGCACAACAGAATCCACACATATATAAGCAGATGTGCATTATGTATGTCTATGTATATATGTGTATATATGTATGTGCGTGCTTGTATTAGAACATTTCTGGAAGGATTTGCAGAAACTTAACCATGGTTACCTTTCAGGAATGATAAGAGAATGCTAAATTTCAGGTTAGAGGCTGGTAAAAATAAAGATACTTTTTTCCATCCAAATTTGCCGACTCCCTGAATTCTCTCCACAGACCCCAGATTAAGAAGTCTGTTGGAAGCAACCTCAGATACCTGCGAAGATGATAATCTCCCCAGAAGGGAAGCATCTTTAAACTCCAGGAATATTGAAAGTTATTTATAGAAATGTCCCACATGGGAAAGCAATTTTTATCAGTAAGCATATCGTACCTGAGATAAGATTGAGAAATAAATGTGGAAATATTTGGCAGGGTCAACATCACCACAATATCTTTTTGTTAAAAAAAATTCATATTTAATCATTTACATACTTTAAGAGACACGTGCAAGAGGCGTAGGCCTATTAAAGTAACATATTGGTCAAACTTGTCAATTAAAATTTAAAATGGAATTGAAAAAAAAAAAAAGAAATGAGACAATAGGAAGGAAGACTTATTTTCAGTTTATGGCTTTTTAAAATGTTGGTTAATTTTTAAAACGAGGAATGTTCTACTCACACTTTAAAATATGTTAATTCATAATTGTATTTTGTATTATTAAAAAAAGACAGGTTATTTTTACCATTCAGATATCCCCATGTAACTAATACAGGGTCTCTAAAATCACCCACAGCTCTAGTGACAAGTGAGAAACTATAGCAGTGGAAGCAGCAGCTCACATAAATCATTCACAAAGCTTGCACTTTTGGTGTGTTGGACACGGTAAATATATCAAATCTTATTAGAAATTAAGCTATCATATTAGGGCTGAATAAATTAAGATAAAAATGCAGAAATGCACTAATACTCATTGAAATATACAACAAATAAGCCAAAATAAACACCTTTTCCTAATGCTTGAGTTTTTATTTTCTTTTTCTTTTTTTTTTTTGGGAGGTGGAGGGAGCAGAGAAATAACTCCTGCTGCTAAATTAGAAATCATAAGTCCCAGAAGCTCTGTACATACATAAAAAGAAAAAATCCAATAAACTGGATCCAAGAATTCTAAATGATATTTAATCAAAGAAAAAGAGAGAAAGCAGAAAATGTGTCTTTTGGGGGGAATTACTTAACCTGCAGAGAGGAACAGCTGAAGAGGAATGTCCCTTAGTCACAGTCAACTCAATAACCATGGTATAAAATTAATTTTTTTTCAACTCCCAAAAGGTAGAAAGAACATTCTATTTAAAAAACAGAGCATTAAAGGTTTATTTCCGCATTATTCCCAGTCTCCCAAATATTCCTAATTTTTTCTTACAAACTCCAGGGAAAAAATTTCCCTTGGTACTCATTATAAAAGCCCAGAATGCTCTTGACATTGACATTTTAACTGTCTATTGTTCTCTTAACTCCAGGAAATCTCTGAAAGCCAGGCATAATGACTGTTGTGATGGTTTTCACTAACAAGAAGTGAAGTTTCCTGTCAAAAGTGCTCTCTCCATTTTCATTATATGTAAAACAAGATGCTTCCATGAAGACCTTCATAGACAGATGAGCTTCTTTGAGACCCTGAAAATGTACTACAAAGGATGAAAGAATGAATCAAAATGACAGATAAATTTGTGGGAGTTTTCCCTTTTAGCTATAGCAAACTGTGACTTATTTCCGAATTAGTACCGCTTCTTTGGTTGTAGACCTGGCTTTTTGCTCTAGCGTTGTCAAGGGCAAATCCTAGATATTAGTTCAACAAAAGAGCACAAAATAAATTGGGAGTTGGTCCTTATTGGGAATACTCCAGATCCTATCAATGAAATGTGTTATAACACTCCTCCAATAACTGTTTAAGGTTCCCAAGATTCGAAATCTTCCATACAGATGGAGAGGCCCACATCTTTAGTATGGATCTTCAGGTCAGACAAGCAGAAAGAAGGCAGCATGTTTCCGGAGGAAGAATCCTGGACCAGGATTCAGAACCCCTGGGCCCAAGTGCTGTGCAATTCTTAACCTGCAGAGCCATCCAAAGCAGAAATCCACACTTATTTGCCTCATTTCTCTCATATAAACAAATGGGGACGGATGTATCAGATGAAGTGAGACAACATATTCACACAGTTTGAAAATATGGGATGCATAAAGGCCTTACTATTAGCAAGAATAAGAGTTTGTCTTTCTGAAATTGTGTTATACAAACATATCGTCATGTGACTCAGTTTCCTTACCCGTAAAATGGGAATAACAACATTCACTTCATGGATGCTGTGAGGATTAAACAAGAGAATATATGATGAAGTGCTCTCATTAGTGTGCCTGGCATAGATAGAGCAAATACTCAAAAGTATTAGCTGTTACCTTTTCTACAAAGCTATTTTATTTACTTCAAACTGTGGATCCCTAGTGCTAGAGAGACTCTAGATGTGACAGAATTCTAACGTAAAGTGAAAAATTAGACACAAATGTAAGCAGTGATCATCTATGTCCACAGCACCTGCCCTGTTGTAACCAGTGGCTCCATCGGGCATAAAGCAATAACCACAGGAGGACGGCTGGGATGAGATTTGGGCCAAGCACACAGCAATTCGCAATACAGTAAGAATCAAAGACTATAGACTGTGCCAATCTCTTTTAAAGGCTAAGTGGCTTGAACACTAAATGTGAGATGTACAGGGGCAAAGATTTCCTCATTTTCTAGGCCTGGCTGGTAGGTGCCCCCAAAATATTTGAAAGATGAGCGGGTGGATGGATGGATGGGATGAACACAGGTAGTGCTTTCAATACAATCAATCCTCTTGCAGAGTTCCTATCATAATATGGACTTTTGATATCAAAAGATAGTCTATATGAAAGACAAAGGAAAATCCAAAAGATGTACATGCATGCCTTACCTCACTAAGTATACAGTGTTCACTATATCTCAAGCATGCTATAGAAGTTGTTTTATGAATATAGTTTAGTTTATGAATATAGTTTAGTTTATGCAGTTGTAGGAATTTAACCAAGTTTTTAGGGGAAGAAGTTGGCCTTGATCTTAGACTGAAACCCAGTCATAGTGGAGATAACTAATTACATACCTCTCTAGTTGGTTTCCTATAGGCAATTCTCTGCATCCAAACATCAGTGATGCTATGTAAGTGTCAGGACATTTTAATCTTAAGAAACCAAAGGAAAATTGAAAACTTTGTTCAAAAGGATGTAATTGTACCAGATGATACCCAAGAGATTTAGGGGCATGTGATTATAATTACAATAATGCCTTACAACAAATTTATACTGATACAAGATATGTGTGACAATATTGAATTATGGAAAAGTTTTTTAAAAATGGAGTTTTATTAGAGTAATTCAAATTAAATGCTAATAAAATATCACCAAGTAGAAATCCTCCTAGGACTACTTTAATGACTAGAATTACTCATAATCAGTACATAGTTAGGATGCAAATAGATGCAAGTAAGGCATTTCAAAACAGCCCTTCCTCTCAAGCAGGCTAATGTTTCCTAGCAAACTTATTTACACTACTCATTTGCTCTGTGGGTCCTTTCTTCATAGATAAAACAAAGTAAACTTCAGACTTAACCCTGGAGAAATTATTAAGAACCATGAATTAATGGGGTACAAATGAACAGCATTATTGAAGAGAGAATCAGGGTTTTGTCCAATGCAGCCAACTACATCTGGATTTATTTTTAAACGAGTGTTTATACTTCACTGTTAATCCAAGTGATCACGAAAGGCATGGTCTTTGCATACAAAGCAGGAAGGAACTGATGAATGAAGTCAGTGTGCTGAATGCAGCGGGAGAGTGGGGGTGGAGGGGAGTGCCTGCTCATTTTCCCTCCTTTTTTTGCTGTGTTATTTCCCTCTCCTCCTATCTGGTATTCTGTGCTACACTCTGACAGCTTGTTCAAACTGAGGAGCTAAGAAAGATGCACCTGACAACCTCTTAGACTCAGGAAAAGCGCATATGGAAACGCTTTTTCCAGCCTGTGTACAATCAGCAGATCTCAGTGATTGGAGTCAGTACATTTTCAAAGCACATCAGAGGCTGCAAAGAATGCTGACAAACATGACTTCGTTTGATATAACCACCTGTGACATGGGGAAGGCAGATGTCTTCATTTACAAGAGAAGTTAATGACATGATCGAGGTCACACTGATAAAGCCCAGCATCAACTCCAGCCTTCCTGCTCTAGGTCTGTGGTAATGTCCACACAACACAAACCTAAGTAAACGACAAGGCTTTTTCATACACCCTACAGTAAACTGACAACACACTGGCATCAGATCCATTAATGTCTGTGAGAAGCAGAATCCTGGGTAGGAGAACCACTTGTGGTTCAGCTTTCAGCCTCACTGTGATTTCACAGGGGACTTACTAGGTTCTGGGACAGCAATTTTTCAGGTGTCAAGTACAGTGTTATCTCCATCTGCTCCTCTACCAGTGAAGAAAAGTTTGGGGGCAACACCCAAGGTAAATTATCTATTCTGAATTTTTATTTCTTAGTAAATTTGAGATGTTCATTGGGGGGTACAGTGGCTAGGCTTATAAGAATAAATGAGAGGCAACTATTTAATAAAAAGTATTTTGCAAACACAAAACTTAGTACAAATGCTTAAATTACTTTTAAAACTTTGGATATTCCCCTTCTTGGAAAGAATGATTGCATTTAAAGGCTTATGGTACTCTAAAACTATATGTATTAACATGGGAGAGAGGAGTTTTTCACTGAAGACATAGCAAACATCTGAAAAAACTATATCAATTTAGGTTTGGGGAAATCAAAGGATTGGAAAGTCTTAAGATGGTGTTGAGATTATACCATTGAGTAGTTCCCACACCAGGAGGGGAATGAAAATTTTACATTTTAAAGGAGGGCTTTATACTAAGCTGGGTGTGGGAACTGATCAACCAAACCCAGGAAGCCAGACAACCTAGAGTAAGTAGTCAAACGGATGTTAAGTCCATTCCCAGAGCGGCTTAATAATAAACTCTAAAGAAGGGCAGTTTTAAAATAGCTTCCCCCCTTTTTGGCTTTATGTCAGGAAGTCCACTACAGGACTTTGTGGATTGGAGAGATGCAAACCTTACACGTGTGCTGATTACTCCAAAGAGCAACTGCAACTGTTCAAGAGAAAAAGCAGCCAGCAACAGGGGCTTCAAAAACATTTAGAGAATGACTGATTCCTCTGGTATTTTTCCAGTGTGCCCAATCCAACCACACAAATATTCACATAGCATTTATTATGTGCAAGGCATTGGTGGCTCCTGCCTTCTGATTTTGGATTTAGAGTAAAACATGACAACTTAGCCACAAGCAAATAGATACAGACATACATACACACACACACCTTAGCAAATGCAGTACAAGGGAACCTGCAAGGTTAGCAGTGATTACCATGGCAACAATAGCCAATGGTGCTCTCTGATTTTCAGCTCCTAGTGCAATGATCTGAGTCTCCCTTGGGAGGTTTCTGTTGGCTTTTGTAAGGGGCCTAGATAGACTTGCTGTCTTCCATTGGGCAGTTCTGTTTTCGTCTCTGGCAGAAAGGAATGCACTCTTTATTAAGGGTTGTTCACAGTCCAGATAGAAAACAGAGAAGAAAGGTTCAGAACTCTTACTCACTGACTGACTTGCTTTTAAACAGTCATCAGAAACTCTTTAACTCTAGCCTATCGAAGCCATTAGGTCATTCACATAGGATGGTTCCCTGGTACAGTAGTCCAAGTTTCAACCTCACTTGTTCCATTGAGGACCATTTGTTTGATGCTGTACTATATTCTTAAACTATCAGTCTGTAAAATGGTCTGAATACACTTAAATGATTTCCAGCATACCAAGTCAAAATGAGTACTATTTGAATTAAATGCAAATAATCAATTAAATTAAATGCAAATAAATCAAAATACAGATATATTTTCCTTTGAATGCACTAGTATCTCATAGTTGACATCAAGAGGCTTAGCAAGGTATGTTTTGGGTTATGCTGAACCCAAGTCAGTTTATAATTTGACAGATTTGATGACCTGGCATTCACCCTGAGGGGAGAGTGTCTTCGAATTGGAAGGCATCTTAGAGAGAACTTAGGCTATTTTCACAGCCAGGATACAAAAAGAGCACATGTAGTACGATCCCCATTTATTTACATAAATATAAATAAATATATTTACATAAATATAAATAAAAATATATATTTTTACATTCATATTCATACAAACACATATACATGCATATAGACACATACACGTATAAAATACTAGAACTATATGTTGATGTTTTAACACTTAGTAAAATCAGAATTATAGATAATTTTATTTTTTCTGATATATTTGCTAATTTTTTAGGAGATTGAGTTAATCAGCATCCTCAGTTTATGATACATTATCTTCATTGGTTCTTGCAAGATTCTCTCTAGCTTTATTGGTTCCCACTTTTCCCCCTCATCCCTTGTACAACCCTGATACAAGCATTCTCATGTGTTTAACAGGTATTTCTTTTGCATGTGCTCTTTTTGTGTGCATGTATTTTAACTTGGAAAAAAATATTTCTGTACTGTGTCTCATTGTTTTTCTTGCTATTTTCACTCAGCCCTATGCCCTTAAGATCCATCCATGTTGATAAATGTTCATATAATCAATTGCTTCTAATTGCTACACAGTACTGTTTCTGTTCCTTCACCAAATTTTAACTACTTATTTCTTAGTGAAGGGCACCCAGGTTACCTCCAGCTACCTCTTATCACAATAACTTTGTGGGAATATCTCATGTCTATTATGTTGTGATACACACACACACACCACCAAAGAAACTTTCATACATCTCTAAGAGTGTAACTGCTGGATCATGGGGATGTGTGTGGCCCTCTATCAAACAAGTGGTGCCAAATAGCTCTTGAAAGTGATATCATCAGCTTACACTCCCACTACCAATGCATGAGGGTCCCTACAGCCCCAGAAACACTTGATATAACTGAGTGCTCTAAAGGGCTATACAATATATCATTATTGATTTAATTTGTATTTCTCTCATTACTAGTGATTTGGAGTTTTTACCCCCAATGCTTGATGGCTTTTTGAGTTTCCTCCTCCGTAAACTGCCTATTCAAATCATTTGCCCAAATTTTCTACAAATAACATGTATTGCTTTCAAAATAATCCCCCATCCCCAATGGAATCAGTTGAATAAGACAAACAACAAGAAAAACCCACATATGAGAACAGATGGCAATTAATTTATCTTCTGGAAATGGCAGTGACTCTAGAATCAATAGTGAATTTGAGAATTGCACAATAACAATAGCAGGGACAGCAACAACCAATGATGTTATGTGAAATATACTTGCTATAGTACCTGGCATATAGTAGATGTTCATTAAATACCACTTCCCTCCCCCCCCCATCTTCTAAGATTATCACAGCAAATCTATGAAAAGGGAAAACATGTATTATTTTTCTCTTTAATGTATAACAAAATTGCCTGGAGATATACCTTTTCTTGCCTGATTAGTGAGAGAGGCTGGATTGCTGCTAATTCCTTTCTTTTTACTAGGAATGGAAGCTTAGAAGCAGACAGCCTGGCTTTGCATCCCAGCTCCTCAACTTATTAGCTGTCCAGCTTTATAAAATAAAGTCACCTCTTCGAATCTCAGTTTCCCTCCATCAAATGGGGTAATGATGATGGTATTTTCCACATGGAGTTGTCTCAAGGATTAAAAGATTCCCTGGAATCCATGCAGAATAGTGCTTGATACCTAGTAAGTGCTCAGTGAGTTTTAGCTGCTGTTATTATATCCAGCTTATCTTTGGGGTATGGGAATTGTACTAAATTGACACTGTAAACAGTCTTTTATGAACACCTTCCAATCACATGATTTTTATAATTCATTTTGAAAGGTTAAAGGCTACACGACAGCAATATGAACCCTTAATATCTTAAATATTGTATTTAATTCTAAACATTTTTCATAATCCATTTTTCCTCAATTTAAGAAAAATTTTGAGGAGATAAACATCATTTGCCTGAAATTTTCCGGGATGTTTTTTCCTGTGTCCTCCTCGCATCTCTAGTAACACATCTGAGGACGTCACTAACTACAAAAACAAAACTGTCAGAAAAATGGGCCTCCATACAAATCAGGCTTGCACTTTTTTTCTCCTTGTACAAGGATTATTCCTGTTCACATTTCTATGAGAGGATATCAGCCAAAGAAATACAGCAACCGGTGTTAACTATGGCTGGAATACAAGCAATCCTCTTTTTTCTTAGCTATAAAAAAATAAAGTACAACAGAGGTGGCAGGCAGGGGAATCAAATCAGGCAGCTGTGACAAATGCTGGGGTAGAGGAGAGCTGTGACACAAGGGCTATCGGGAATTTTAACTAAGTGGTCAACTTACTGAGTTGCAAAAATCAATACTATGCTGCAAAGGGAAAACCTAGGAGTCCTCATGTTTATGCACTTTTTAAGTTACATTATAAACTAGTCAGCATCTCCTAGTCACTATTGATTCTGTAGGCCTCACTCTCCTTATGTTAAGATGAGGCATGGGACAAAATATCCTCTCCATGTTTCCTCCTATCCCTAAATTCTAGGGTTTTGTAATTGATTACTAAATCTAGATTTAAAAAAATCCTACATGCTTATATTGATACTACCACATTTACCTTAGTGGTGCAATTTATTATTTTATACTATCCTAGCAGTTATATAATTGGTGCAGTGCTCATCTCTTTGCAACCTGAATGCACATGAGAATTTAGCTGCCACATCTAATTAGAAGGTAAGGATTCCACCTGTTGAAAATAGCCAGGTGCTCCCTCCTAGGACGTCACTTTGACTATGCTTTTTCTAGACATGCTCCCTTGGAAATGTAGGCTAAAAGATATAGAGTTTTTTTTTTCTCCATGTGTATTTTCTCTTTTTCCCAAAGTGTAACTAAAAAGCGCAGAACATCCATAAAGCCCCAAAATTAAATATTCTGCATGCAGATCTGCTGAGAAATGTCCAGTATAGATAGCCATATCCTGAAGTCAACAAAAAAGATCCTGGGAACCACCTTGAGACCTGGAACAAATGAATATATATATACACTTCATTAAACAATACAGAAACAACCAATTCAACAGTTGCTTCCTCAGTCAAGGAAAACGATCAGTGAGAAAATGAACAACATTCAGCCATGGGTGACTCCGCCCGTACTTGTCTCAGCTCAAGGACAGGGGTGGGGTAAGAACATGTCATCTTGACAAGGCTATTTTGATACATGGCATCATTTTTTATGTGGCCTAAAAAATAATTAACATTTGTTTGTCTTGTGGGTTTGGGAGGAGCACTTTACTTGTTACTTTGTTTTTTAATATTATTTTAAATTTTATGAGAGATAGGATATAAATATGTATAAGAGAGTTATCTTCATATGGCTCCTCACCTCATAGATGGTCATCAGGTATTAAAAAAAGGTGGGGGCAGGGTTCCACTTATCCTCTGAAAATTGACTTGCTTGTAAAGTCAATTCTGCTATGTTTGTTGTGAAAACACAGATTTGTTAGGGAGCACTTTAAGTACAATGCGAATGTTATGAGTGATTTCATCCATGAGAAACACTAAGGGACTAAAGAAAACCAAACTCTGCTGAACCAAAGCAGGTGCACACGCCTCTAACACCTACCAGCTACCTAGTTCACTGAGAGTTATGAGCCACTCTTCCATAACTGTGGTTACAACCTTCCTTCCAATTTCAGAAAACCCTCTTTCCATCACTTCACAATAACTCACAAGCTGTAATCTTTCCAATGCCTATTTCCACAAGGTTTTTTTTTTTAAAGGAAAAGTGCCATACTTTTTAGTATTTATGTATTCCATAAGCGTTTAACCATGTTAACAGTGTTACCATTTTTATTAGTTTTCTTTTTGTTTTAACTGATATTTTAAATGTTATGCCGCTAATCTCATTTTCCCCATAAATCCTGTGGTTTTTGTTGCACGATTTTGTATAGCATGGTGATAAGAACACTTACATTGCTTTATAGCAGAACTGACTATATCTTTCTGCAACTTAAATTCTGGTTTCTCCCTTAAGGCTGCAATGGTCATATTAATTTACTATCAATTGGTAAACAGATTTGGCTATCATGGACCCAATTTCGCTTCCCAATGGAATATGCAGGTGCTGGACAGCTCTGATTGTTATAGGCCCCCCTAAGTACATCAATATTGTTTGATTAGTTATTGTGTGTAAGTTGGGGTTGAAGGTAGAGTGAAGAATACTCGACTCATGTGATGATCCTTATTCTCAGCTCCAGACAGCACAGGATTTCTAACAATCTTTCTAGTATTCCTTATACATGTTATTAAATATCAAAGTTTATTATAGCAGCATAGATTGGCATAACTGAGACCCCCTCAGAAGCTACTGAGTTGTCACGGTTTTTAACAAATACCTTTATTTTGCTGATAGTAAAGGTTGTACATACTCACAAAACATGAGAGGAAAAGTAAAAAAACAAAATATCTAACCATGAAGGAGATTCGGGGATGGGGTAAGATTCATTGATACATTCTGCCATATTATTTGGTAATTAAAAACAACAAAAAAAGTGATTTTATATTTTCCCAGAGTCATCTTGTTCCTGGGGATAGCTGCAACTACCATTTTCCTCTTCTTCTTACCATTCCTCCTGCAATCCAGCTCCTTGACTCACTACACCCTTCAACAACAGATGCCAGAATTTGTGTCTTTATTTTGGTTTTTTTTCCCCCAGTGGAAAAAGAGCCGTTTCCTTCAGGAAAGGAAAAAAAAAAAACTGCATTGCTATTAATGTGGACAAAGTATATATAAACCCTCACTGCAGATATACTTTCAAAGCCCTCAGGGCTTGTTCTTTTTTTCCAGCAGATGAATATGTCAATACAGACCTGCCAACCCTTCCCAGAACTATACAATGCCCTGATCTTTTCCTTTATGGGGAGGTAGTAGGTGAAGGCAACGTAAGCAAAGGCACTTTCAACTCCATTTACTGATGACAGTAATGGGTACAGCTGAAACCCAGTGTAAGTTCTTAGCCACAAAACACATTTTCTTAGACTTAATGTAAGATATGATGGAAAATCCAGCTTGTGGATGGATGAATAATGTCTCTGTGTATGTGTTTACTATACTTTGGTGTCTATATGTATTCCTTGCCTAACTGCTTTAGGACAGCATACAAAGATGCATATTATATGATAAATACATGGAAAATATTAAAAATGAAGCAAAGAGGTGTGATATATTCATATATATGAATATACACATATGTATATTGAAGGCTCTAATTAAAGAGAGTCTTCATAATGAGGTGAGAGGGTGGTGAAAATCCTCAGTTCAAAAAGAACTCAGGAAAAAGAAACATAAGAAAGATGAGACACTGAAGCCAGAGTCCTGGGTTCAAATATCAGCTCTGCCATTTACTTCCTGGGCAAGTGATTTAAACTCTGAGTTTCAATTCCTCATAGATAATTCCTCATAGATGCTGGACCAGCAGCATCAACATCACCCGGGAACTTGTTAAAATGCACATCATTGGGCCCTACTGCACATTACTGAAGCAGAAACTCTGGGAGTGGAGGCAAAACAAATAGATTTTAACTAACCCTCCAGCAGATTCTAATGCACACACAAGTTTAAAACCCACACCTTGAGGAGACAGTTTTGCTTCAGTTTGAATCAATTTCAAGTATGAGTCTAGAAAAGGTTTGAGTTGAAGACTCTGGGTATCCCTCTGGCCCTGTGGTGTGACCTGGATTAGCAATGGCTTCTTACCACCCTCAGAGCAAGATGCAGGTCACCTGGCAACTTGACACTTCCTCAGACTATCACAGGTCCTGATCCAACTAGAAATGTCACATGCCTTTCAGATGGAATTGAAGTAGTCGTGGACAGAAAGCAATGGAGGATGTAATTCTCTTAGAATGAAAGGAGTGTAGAAAAAGGAAAATAACCCATTGGAGTGTGTAAGCAAGGTCTCCAGTGGAAGGACTGATGTAGAACTACTCCCTTCACCCAGCACCGGCTCCTTATTTCTCCTAAGCTGTGGCTGCTGCGTGCTCACAGGACAAGCTGCTGCACGTGGTGACTACCTCCCCTCCCTCCCCATCCCACACTCAGGTGCAACCCTGGAAGCACCTGAGTTTGATTTTATGTAGCTCTCTCCATACCTAGGCCCCTTAATTTTCTTCAGTTTTGCTTCTATGCTGGCTCATCGGATTGCAGTTTCACCGATTGAGGAAAGGAAAAAAACTAGGGAAAATAATCAGGCTTGGTAAGGAAGAGATGCAATTATAGTGGAAGCTAAAATAGAGAATCTGTGATTAATTAGTGGATTTCAGTTATCCTGTAAGGGTTCTGTAAGAGTCTCTGTCTATACTTATCAATCCTGAAAAGGAAATCTATAATCACTACAAATCACAATTCCAAGTACCCTATTATATACTAATGTTGCACCAAAATTAAGGTCACAATGATTAGGCAGGAGGCTACACCCTCTGCAAGGTGTTAAGAAGATGCTATAAAGCATAATACTTGATTACAATGGCAATTATTAAACAGAATATAAAACACACTGAACAATATCCATGGCATAGACTCACATACTTATGCACCATTAATGCACGCAATGGCAGGCTTTCTAATTTTTTCTACCATACCTTTATGAGTTTTAGAAATTAAATAATTCTTACAATTACAAATGAATACTCATCTTGCACAAAAACCTTGAGAAACTAAATCAACAAATAGATATTTATTGTGTCTAATAACAGGGCATAAAATTTCCAAGGAACATCTCTGGTTGTAATATTTGTCCTATTCCCTTTAGAAATAGTCAGCTCATCACTTTAAACTCTCCCCAGAGATATTTGGTACCTTAATTTTGATGAAGATACTCTATAAAGGGAATCACAAGTCATGGAATGTTGTAATTATATTGAAACTTAGGAAGCACCCAACTCTTTCTCACTTCATGGGCAAAAAACTTATAACCTAGGAGAATCCAATGACTTGCCCGGGGTCACACAGCTAGTTAGAGGCACAGTGAGAACCAGCACTTTCATCTCTGAACTCTCCAAATATGCTGTTCTTTCCATTGTATTGTTCTGCCTCTAAACTCCAAGCAAAGCCAACCAGGCACGACAGTCTCTGAGGTCACTTGCAGGACCAAGTATACCCATGATATAAAAAGGTCATCTTCAGAGATACAGTTTCTATAGAAGATCTATCAGTCTGGACAAGATTCAAGCAAAATTCAAAGATGTGAGGCCACTTTAGACCACCTTTTCTAAACCTGATTTTCATTTCACTTAAAAGAAAAGCATTCACTCCACCCAGCTCATGCTCCTGAAAAGACTGGCTTAGAGGCCATGGCTGTTCAGTGACAAGGTGCAGGTTCCCCCTCTCAAGGTTCCAAGCCTTAAGGGTCTCAGAGACTCAGAATGCCTCATCGACTCCTCCCAGGTATCCCGGCAAATCCTAAGCAACCACTCTTTTGGCAACTGAGATCAAGGTCTTGCTAGCAATTAAAGCCCCTTTGTAATCTGACTCTACTAGAAGGCTGGAGAACAGAGGCTCCAGATCAGAGTTTTCCTACTATACACTTTTCCCTGCTATGTCTGTGCTTGGCTGAAATCTAATCATCACATACTCATACACCATACACACTTCATCCTGGTGGTAACCCACAGATTTGCCCCTGGCATACTCTTGGAACAAGCCATTTTATCTTTCAGAGGCTCATGCTAGTCTTGTAGGAATGCTAAAAGTAGGAAGATCTCCAAAAATTAAAAGAAAAAGAAAATACGATTCCTAGGACTGCAAAAAAGGGCAGATACAAATTTTAAGATTTTCAGTCTCAAAAAAAAAAAATGAAGCAGAAGTATTTGGAGGGTAAATTTCTTAGTGACTGCTCTCCAGGCCCAAATGACATGAAATTCAGTTAATTTGTAAATACTCCACATGCAAGACTTTCCAGACTTTCTATTTTTTTAAGCACTCTACTGTGTAAAACCTTTCAGTGCTCCCTTATGCCTACAGAATAAAAAATACAGGTTTTAGACCAGCAGGAAAGTTTTTAAAAATCTGTGCAACACCATTTAAATATGATTAATTACTTACTCTTTAAAAACCCACGCTGTATTAGCTATCTATTACTGTGAAACACATTAGCCCAAAAATTTAGTGGCTTAAAACAACAATGAACATTGATTATCTCACGTATTTTCTGTGGGTCAGGAATCTGAGAGCAGTTTAACTGGGTGGTTCTGGCTCAGGGTCTCCTATTGGGGTGCAGTATGATGTTACCCAGGACTGAAATCATTTGAAGGCTTGACTGAAACTGGAAGAGTTGGTTCCAAGATGGCTCTCACACAGCCTTGCCACATGAACTTCCCCTAAAGGAATGCTTGAGTGTGCTCACAACATGGCAGCTGTTTTCCCTCAGAGCAAGAGGTCCGGTAAAGCAAGCTGCAAGCTGCGATGTCTATTACGGCCTAGCCTCAGAATCACACATCATTATTTCTGCAATATCCTATTGGTTATGCAGGATAGTCCTATTTAACTTGGGAAGGAACTACACAAAGGTGTGAATACCAGTAGCTGGGGACTGGGAGGCCATCTTGGAGGGTAGCTACTATACAAACTACACTAGCCTACCTCACTGCCTTTGCTCATGCCGTTCTCTCTGCTTATCTTAACAATAGTATTATAATAATATACAGTATTATATCTAGAGTTGGTAAAACTGAGTTCAATCTCAGTCAGTCTGCAATCTGATTTCGAGCAAGTCTGTTAGCCTTAGCTCCCACATCTGTAACACAAATACTGTAATCCCCACCACAAAAAGTAGCTGAGTACTAAATGAAATCTGGTACATAAAGTACTTTGCAGATTGTGAATATATAAAATTATTTCTCAAAAACCACCTATTCTACAAAGCCTTTCTGCATGCCATTTTTTGAAGCTTCGACCTCTTAATTGGAAGTCCCAACCTCTTCTTCTGGGTTCTGACACCACTATGTGTATAACTACATAGCCTTCTCATATTCTGCATTCATTATAAGTATTTATTTAAATGATATTCACCCCTACTAGGTTATAAATTCCATGATAGCAGAATCTCCCACAGCACTATATACAGAATAGTTAATAAATGTTTGATAAACTAAACTGGCATGCCAGTAGAAGGTCCTTTAACTGCCACCCAACAGAGACATGGGAGCCTTTTGGTGCATATTGCCCATGAGGTACACATGCTGTAACAGAAAAAATGATTGATTTTAATTCTAGACGTCAAAAGCTTCTTGAGGCCTGTGGTAGATAAAATAGTTTGACACTTTTAAAAGTTCTTGGGTTCAAAAGCCGAGGTTCTAGCATAGGCAATGGTTTTTGAGGAATACATGCCTAACCAGTTTATCCCTCTACTTATAGAGGAGAGAAAGTCATAGGAAGTTTGGGTAAGAGTGTGACAGGCAGAATTCTAAAGATATGCACACGTGTGCATGCACATACTCATACTCCAAGTTTCCTGTCCCTTGGTTATTCAATCAACCACTAACTTAGGTACTGTTGGGAAGAAACTTTGTTACTAATGAGTTGACATTAACATAGAGAAATTATCTGGATGGGCTCAATGTAATCACCTGAGTTCTTAAAAGCAGAAGAGGAAGGGCAGAAGAATTAGAGAAATGCATTGGAAGAGGAAGGCAAGAAAAATGAGGCCGAAGGGGAAGTTAGAGAGATTCACAACATGAGGAGGATTCAACCTGCTGTAGCTGTCTTTGCAAATGGAGGAAGGGAGCCACAAGCCAAGGAATGAGGGCAGCCTCTAACATCTGAGAATAATCCTGAGCCAACAGCCAGGAAAGAATTGGGGATTTCAGTCCCACAAAGGCAAGAAACTGGATTCTGACAGCCACCTGGTGAGCTTGGAAGCAGGCCTTGGTTTTGAACTTGTGAAACCTAAGACAGATGTCAGCAGAGTGAAGCTGGGCTTCTGATCTACAGAACTGTGAAATAACAGATTTATGGTGTTTTGCGCTGCTAAATGTGGTAATTTATTATGGAAGCAACAGAAAACTTACACAAAGAATAATGGTTATATGCTGCTGTGGGTTTATGAGAAGGAAATAAAGCCCTTTTCTCTCCATCCACACTCTGAGCCAAGCCCAAGTGGGTAGGGGATGAATCCTCAGGTAACAAGCTCCAGGTCAGTTTAGGCAGATGCCTGGGAAATCCAGGAAAGCAGCAGCCCTGAGAAAAGCTCAGCACCCAGTAGGGTCCTGAGGGGTAGAGGGGCCATGGCTGCACAGGGTGAGCATGGAAATGAGGGGAGGTCATCTTACAGGTCCTGGGGTCTCCTGTGAGGTTCCAGCCACAGAACACTGAGAAGTGTCAGAAGTGGGGCAGGTGGACCAGGCTCCAGGAAACCAAAAGGACCTGTAGGACCTTGATGGAGCCCAGAAGGCAGAAGGGGATGAAAGCTTTCATCTGTGCGCTCAGTAGGGCCAAAGACCACAGGGAACCCTTCATCTGAACAGAAATGTCATGGATGTCAGAGTAACACCCAATTCCCAGAAGCTCACCCTTAGGAAGGAGGCAAAAGGAAAGAATCCCAAATCAACTGAGTATTTATTCAAAGTGGAGATTAAGAAAAAAGCCTGAAAGTCAATGAATTTATCATAAATTGGCAAGATTTAGTTTTCTGCCATTGGTGGAGATGGAGGCTCGAGAGGTGAGAAAAATTCAGTTCCAGACAAATAAGGCTTTATTTTGCAAACCCAAGTCTAACTGTGACTGTAACTGCCAGAGTTAGATAACATTTATTGAGCAGTTATTGTCTTCCAGGAGTCATACTTTACATGTGTTCTATAATTTGATATTTTTAATAACCCCCTGAATCTTTTGTTATCATTATCCCATCTTACAGGTAGAAAAATCAAGGCTACGAGAAGCAAATAGCCCAGAATATTTACAGCTGGCAAATGGTAGGTTCCAGAATCAAATAGCTACCCACTAGCACTTTCCCCATGAATTCTTTGCAACGAGTGCATGACATGAATGAATGATTCTATAATATTTATAGAATCATTTTATGAATCCTTCTGTGATTATACTATTAATATGTCTCACTTTTATGGACTCTTTGGTTTCACAATAGCAACTGCTAACATATATTGAAGGCATAATGTGTGCCACACAGTTCTAAGAGGTTCTCATGAATCTCCTCAAACTTATGACTTCCTCCATTTCATACATGAGAAAGTGAGGACCTGACTTGCCTAAGGGCATAGAGCAAGAGGCTGGGCTTACATCTGAACTCAGGCACTGTGACGCCAGTCTTCATGCTGCTAACAACGAGGCTACACAATCTCCCTACCCTGAGCCACCCTTAGGACTTAGAAGTCAAGAAATGCTGCCCTGGCGGCTCGAGGCCCAGAACAGATTCTGACCAGGAGCATGGAGGGATGTTTATGGAAGAACACTGTCACTCATGACGAGTATGCTCATTAAGATTTAGCCGTCCCTGAAGTGATCTAACATTTCTTAACCCTATCTCATTTCTTTTTAAGACATACCATCAATTCAGTAACAGCCAGTGAGAAAAGGAACACATTTACTATACTTCAATTCTAATTTCAGGAAGAGTAAATGTCTTAGAATATGAGATATTTATATTTTGAGCTTATACCACTTGCTAAAGAAATTCAAGTTCATTTATTTGATACTTTTTAAGAGCCAAGACTGTTTCACATACTAGGGAATTAGAGATAGAGGACAGGCCCCCTGGCATCACTGGGCTCACAGTCTAATCTAGGGATACCTTAAGCAAGTAAATTACAATAAGCACTTTAATAGAAAAAAAGAATATGGTATTGAATGAGCATACAAAAGGAACAGCAGAAAGGAGAGGGGCTGTGAAAGAGAACTTTATGGAGGAAGTCATGATGCTAGAGTTCACTTTGCAAGGATCTCAGAGCAAGCAGTAGGCTAAAGATATGGGAGAGACCACGACATATTTAAGGAGCTGTAAACACAACAGAAACGCCTTTCACTGACCTCCACTGAACAAACTCCTAAATTAATACTCTCTATTCCTGGAAGACATGCTCACTGGCACCCACACCAAGCCGACTGCTCCGGCCGAGAGGCTTCTCTACAGTATGTGGGGGACTTATGCTTCCCCCAGTTGAGGGACATTCTTGCCAAGAGTGACTTATGTTGGTTCCCAATATGCTTAATACTAGTTGTGCTTGGTATTATAATTATGCATTTTAACTATGTGTTATAGAAACCAATGAAATATGAGTGTGAACCAGAGTTATTGTTTCAATGAAAACTAGGTTGAATACTTTAGACTCAAAAAGACTAGCTGCCATAAAATTACTGTCAAATTAGGAGACAGCCATACAAGACTAGAAAATACATTGTAACAACTTAGAAGAATTCTGCTCTTGTGTTCACTCTGCTTGAAAGACTCCCAAACTGGAACTCATAAGTGACATCTTATGGGTGTGGTTACACAAGAAAAATGATTCGAGACTCCAATGAGTGGAACCACATTCAAGGAAAGGGTCTTGTCCCTACATCAAAAGATTGGTGAGCCATGTCCTGCTACATGTTATAAGTTAAAACAAACATTTTAAGACATTTATCAGTTTTTATGTTGTACTATTTTAAACACATTTTTAATTAAAAAACCATGCCTCAGATCAGAGGGCTTCTATCACAATTTAACAGGACTGAAGCCCAGTCTGTAGGTGAGCAAATATCTCCAAACGAGGCTGAAGAGGTCAGAACTGCTCAAATCCCCAAAGTTCTGCATACATGCTAAGATGTGCGGGTTCATCCAAAGACCACAGAGGAGCCCCTGTATTGATAAGATTCCTATGTGAAAAAGATCATGTCAGAAACATGGAGAATGCTGTGGAGAAAGTCAAGACTAGATGCTACTAAAGTAAACTAGTGGAAAAATGATGAGACTTTAACTGAAGCTGGGATGGTGAAAAAAACAATTTATAGCAGAAGTGCCTAATGTAAACAGCACCTGGTGAGCTGGTAAGACAACGGAGCTCTCACTGTACTCTTCTCGAGGACAATCTGGCAGGATGTTTCAAAAATCCTTAAAACCATAGGTACCTTTCACCCAGATATTCCATTTTTAGGCACTGTCCATAATACATAACTAGAAAATTTCACATAAATTTTTATATACAAGGCTCTTCTTGTTGCTCCATTATGTATTAATATAAGAAGAAAAAACTAGGAGATAACCTTAAATGTCCAAAAATAGGGCACGGACAAATTATGGTTTATCTAAATAAGGGTTATTTCACATGAGGAAATGTTCTTGATTTAGGTAATAAAAACAATATGATTTCAATTTTGAAAATCAAAAATTATACACACAACTGGGTACAGATATATGGATATAAACATGCAAATCAAAGCTTGAAAAGCTATTCAGTTGTTATGGTTATGATTATGATTAACAACAATTATCTCTATGATGTAGGGTTACGGATTTGTTTCTTTACTGTGCTCAACAATATTTTCTACAATTAACATATTATTTCTATCAGAAAAAAATTGCTTCCAGGTTTCCAATATGATGAAACTGATGATAGAATCAAAGTCCCAATGCTTATTTCAAGCTGTAAAGAGTACCCTTTTGAAGGTACTCAAAAACCCCTTAAACTCTTCACCATCTTTTGGATTTAGATCATGTATCCTATTGCCAATATGTATCCAGGCTGTACAATTCTCATTTTTGTAATACATCCTCACAAAGCAACCCCCCTCTTTCCTTGATTTACCAGGCGTAAGACTGAATCAAACTGAAACTAGAAGGCTGAGGTATATTTGCCATTACACTGCTATTTCCTTATAAAGTGATGGAGAAGCGTACTGCAGCATGTGTGTATACAGTAATGGATATGACGACACACATCTCTCTTTACTAACAGATCTAGTCCTGAGAGGTAACAGTAAACCACATATCTATGTCTCTCTGGATAATTATTAAACCAATCCAAACTACAAATGCACTCTACATTGAAGTCACACATTCAGATAGAACAATAGTAGTACTCAATATAATAGATACTAATAACATCATAATAGGTCATTTTAAAACAACCCTCTCAGTGCCACCTATATGCATATGTAATTACTAGCTGGAAAAGCAAAGTGACAAAAACTGGAGAAGACAGGACATTTCTATTTTATCATGAGGAAGAACATGATAAATTTATAAGGCAGTTTATAATTTACAAAGTGGCTTTGCATATGTTATTAGCTCATTTAGCTCTTACAATGAAGATATTATCATGCCATTTTTCAGGTAAAAAGAAAACTCTCTAAAGTCTACTGTATTGTCTAATTTTGTCCTTTCAAATGCCACCAGCATTATTTTTCTAGTTCTTTCAAAAATGACAGGTTGTGAGGGGTAGGTGGTCATGAACATGCAGAGAGTCTGCAACTGAAAATCAACTCATAGGCTTGGTAAAAGTGCTCAGGTTAGGTTATTGTCAACAACTCCTTTGTGCCTGTACTTACAGCACAGAACCACAATAGATACATTCTGGAATCACCACAGGAAGAACATTAAAATATTAGAAAATGGTTGTGTTTTCACCACAAGAAGTCTAAACCATGAGAAATTTAATTCTTTCACTTTTTGTCTACTCCTTAAATCTTAAGTATACTTGGAATGCATTAACCACCAAGGAACATTAAGGTTTTCCTTTGAATAAAATATGTTTAAATTGATTATTTAAATACCAAATACCACAAATGCAGAGCTATTAATCTCGAGAGACTGTTTTTATAAACACATTGCATTCTGGAGACAGATCAAAGACTATTCCCTACATCCACAATGACCCTCTACATAATTTCCGTAATATTATTAGGAATGACCAATTCAACCAAGTTTTAGCATCCCCCTCCACCATGCAAGGGGGCTGACAGAGGGGAAAAAAGGGAGGAGATACCTGCTGTACAAACACAGACAACTGGCTCTCTTCCACCAAGACACCTAGACACTTCTTCTTGGGGTCAACTGTTAAAGGTAACTCAAGCTTTGCCCTAGTTTCTTGGCTGCCATATTTGCAAACCTCCATTCTCTCAACACAAGTCATTTATTCAGTGTCAGCTCACTCATTATACTTTGCTGGGCATGACAACAAATTATTCACATACACTTGGTCTTCTAGAATATGAGAAATATAATTCACAGAAAACTATACAGTGACTGAAATAAAAGAGCAAACACACACAAAACAAGGCTTTCAGAATTTGCATTGTTCTATACCATCTGTCATCACAGTGCACAGTGGTAGGTGAGACAGAGCCATCAGAATTGTGGGTGTGGGTTAGGTGAGGCTTTTCAGCATATAATCTGAAGAGATATGAAAGCCTGTGTGGTTCATTAGTAGAGACATCCTAAGAGTCCTCCTTCAACTCCATGTCTCATTAAAAAATACCACCACTCCATCTTCAAGAGTGAATATAAGTGAGCCTTTGAACAGTGCCCCACTGTGCTCCAGGAAGATTCGATGAAAGATGTTAAGACAACGTTGGTCTTCCTTCTTGAGTGTAGCTTAGATTCACGACCAAGACAGCAAAAGTTAAAACACTTCAGTTGAGTGGAAAGAATATTTGCAAGGCAACAAAGGTATGGTAGCTGTCAGATTTGCCACAACTAAGTGTTCTACGGAGAATTTTTGTTTTGTATAGTAAATTAAAAGTTAATACATGTAACTCAGACCAGCTTTCTACACAGGCTGAGAGGCTGTCACCTCATGGTAGACTGAATTTCCTGTCCCTGACTACATGCATCCACACATCCTAGAACACTCTTCTAGTGCATTATCTGACAGTTAAACCATGAAAGAGCCATGCTTTTGGAAGTGCTATTAAGAGACAAATTTCTTTTTGAGCAGCAACATACCAGATTATCAGCCATTAATAACCTCTTCATTAATTAATCACAAATTAAGCTAGTTATCTAAAAAGGGCCTAAGGGAATGAGAAAAGCAGCATTCATTTATTGAGGGTCTGCTACTTAAAAGCATAGCACAAAGTGGGAATACAATGGATTAACTCACTAACTCCTTCTCTCGTTCATTTGTTCATTCATTTGTTTACTCATTCAACAGATATACCAGACATTGGGATACAAATTATGCCCTCAGAGGGATTACAATGAGTGGAAATAATATTTGTATCTACAGAAAAGTAACAAATACCCTGCATTTAAAAAACAGGACAAGTGCTATGGAAGTTAGTAGGTAGAAGAAATTAAGGCTGGATGAGGGATCAATGTAGCTCATGGACAAGGCACTTAACCTGGGTGTTGAAGGATGTTGGAATCTGAACATGACAATTGGTCACACAGCTGCTAACCTACTGCTATAAGGTGTCAGGTCAGCAGGAGCAAGAGGAATCTACTGGGCGCCAGACACTGGGGGGTGGGGGTGGAAGGAGGGAGAATAAATGATGAGGTGTGCAGAAAGGGAGAAGGGAATTCCACAGGCAAGTGGTATGTCTTGCTTTACCAGTGTGCCCAGGGCCAGGCCTGGATTTTTTACTTTTAGGCCTTACTCTTCTGATGTCTATACAATAGCTGGTCTATGAACTACGACTCAAGTTTCTGAGACCTTGTTAACTACCCACGTGCCTGCTTCACACATCAACACCTCTAACTGTCATCACTAAGGTTATAAATGCAAATGACAGGCCCTGGGTGGCCAAGGGTTGACTTCTCAGCAGTATAAAATGAAACCAGCAGGAAAAAAAGTCACAGCCATCCACCAAGACATCAGTTGAGTTTCCAGAGAGCTAAAAGCATTCTACTTATAGCTAGATTTCCAATTCAGAAAGATATGCTGTCTTAACAGTAACATGAAATGTCAGGAACAGCATAAAAATATGTTTTAAAGCAACATTAAATGTTGGGCCTTCTGTCCTTCTCTGCCCCTATCATAATTAAGTTTCTTCCACCAAATCATGTTCATTTCCCATAATTCCACACCACTCAGAGCAGTTTTGAGTAGAAAGCTGACTACAAATCACAAAATTAGAGAACGTTAACAAGTATCTCAGACATTACCTGATATGATGCTTCGATTTTCATGTAAGATGGAACTAGCTCAGAGAAATACAGTGACTTGGACAAGATCATACACATTATAAAGATGGAGAACCAGTCCTAGAAGCAGATCTTCCTCTGGATGTTTTGTTTGCTCACCTCAGGCCTGAGGGACAAGCCAGGTGGGAGAAGGCTCCTACTCCCCCTACCACAAGTGCAATGTGCCCACGGGTCCAACTTTAATCAGGGACACCCGCTTCAAGCAGGACATACTGACTATAACCTATGATCATACTTTGTAAAACCATGCCTTAAAAAAAAAAAGGGTTAAAAATCAAAGTAATAATAATAGCCATTGCATCACAGTTGTAGAGTTACAGAGGAATAAAAAATTCTAAAATTCTAAAAAGTGAGCTTTATAATATTTTAACCCATTTTAAATTTCCAAACTAAAAATTATAAATTTCAAATTTGACCAAAAGAAAACTTGTAAATATCACTTGGGTGAAAGAAGTGAGGGGAAAATATCAGCTGCAGTCATTAGACTCTGTAGCTTGGGAAACACTGGAGATGTTTCAGATCACTCTGGGTATGCCAACCAAACAATGTGGGAGAATATTCTAGAAACCTGCCTTTTCATAGCTGGTTCCTTGTCAGTCTGGATCTGAAATGAAGTTGACTTACATGACTTACATGTTTATAAATTCAAGTTTCAAATGATGGATTGTTTCCTCTTGGCTACATCCCTCAACCATTTCAACAGATAGAGGAGAGTGCCTCAGTTTGGTTAGAAGAGGAAAAAGCTACTGTAGTCTTCCTCCCAGGTCATGCCTTGCAATTCTGAAGCTCTAAGTATTACTGAATTCACCATATTTTATAGACTTAGAATTTTATTAGACAGGGACAGACCACTGAAGATTAGCAAGAACAAGTACTAAATAATGCATATTCTCAGAGAGGCTCAAAACAGGCATGATACATTTTTTCATTCACAGTCTTTTGCTACCATGATGGTTTTTAGAAGCTTCTCAAATCAGAGAAGTATCAGTTCATTTTCTGCCCTAAGTCAAAGCCCAAACTAGGCTAGGACAGGCAATACTTTACATTTCTCTACTGTCTCTTCTAGCTTAGTTTTGTTAGGCTTTGCCTAAGGCCAGAAAAATGAACTTGGTTACCACTCAGTCTTCCTCAGGCCAAATAATTTGAATAGGAAGCTGGTGGGTAAGTAGAGAGTAGTATTTAACAAAAAATGCAAAGTTTTAAAGTATGACACTAATGAATTCATAAATTCATGTTAAGAAAAACTATTCTACCCATCAGATAGCTTTCTTAATGGCTTGCTAAACCATATTATGCACCACAATCAATAAACGTCAAGGGAAGAATTAATAAGGAACAGAAAGTTATGACAGATGTGCATTAAGTAGACATAAAAGTCACTGATGTAATCAACAAATCCATAAGAATGGCTGTCCCTGAGCCTGGTTTGTGGTTAGTCATAAAGTATGATTGCTCCATTATTCGTGCTCATTGGGGGAGCCTGTTTGTGAAGAGGATCACTTTCTGGAGTGCAGAGTAAGTCAGAATAATAATAAATACAAGTAACAAATATATGGAAAGTTCAATTTCTCAGGTAATCAAAGAAATAAAAATTAAAATGTTTTAACTATAAATCCAGAAAGTAATTTTTGACAACACTTAGTGTTGGTAGAGAACACTGACACAGACACTTTCACATGCTTCTAGAGGAATTATAAACTGCAACTCTGCTTTTTGGAAGGATTCTAGCAATGTACAATGTTTAACCCAATAATTTTACTTACAGTAATTTCACCCTAAAAATTCAAAAACACTAGTCTAATGTGCAAAGATGATCATCACCATTGCTTTATAAAAGTAAAAAACATCAGATAATCATTTAACAAAAGGAGGCCATAAATAAATTCTGGGTCTGCCGTATAACAGAATACTATTCAGTCATTAAAAATTCTTGTTCTCACAGAATATTTAGTGATATGGTAAATTATAAAATGTGTGAAAACAGATTCAGTATGCATGCTTAAGTAAAAAATGAATCATTACCTAAGAGGGAGATCATTGTTTTTTTAAAAATAGATATGATATACATCCATATATACAGTGTAATACCAATTTTATAAAATAAAACTTATATCCCTATATGCATATAAATTATATTGGAAAGAAAAACTCCAAACTTTTAACCAGCGGATTTCTCTGGATGCTGACTGCATGGAGATTCCCGCATTCTTACAGTGCAACTTTGGAATTTCTTACAGACCAATATGAGAATGGTAGTACATTGACTTCTCAGGCTTTATTTGGCAATATATGAATATATCATTTCTTTATAGTTGTAGGAAATAACTTATTGATGCTTATGGAAGGCTTTATCCCAAAGGCATCCCATCCACAGCTGAGATGGGAAGAAATCCTAATGATACATGGACCTCAAGCCTCATATACTGGACCCCAACAAAACAGCAGGTATATAATAGTTCCCTTTAAAATTAAATAGGGGGAAAAAGACTCTCCTGAAGAAGTGTTATACTTATCAAGCAACAATAATGACATCACTCCCTTAACATGAAAGAAAGTTCAGAAATGCTCCCTGACAACCTGTTGCCAGGCTCCAGATATTTTATATGAAGGACTTCAGGGAACTTTTTGTTTTGATTTGCATTCTTTTGTAATGAGAAAGACTACAGATTGCATGGTGAGAATCCATATATATATATATTTTTTTTTTTAAATGATCTCTCTCTCTTCATTTTGTACATAGGCATACGCCACAAGTTCTCCAGGGTTTCAGTAACATATGTCTAAGACCCATTGGCCACCACCTTTCATCCCTACCGTGTTCTCATCCTACTGGTCTCATTTTAATCTGCTACTTATACTAAATCCACACAACTGACAGAGGAAGAACTTGCCTCTAAATTCCATTAGCTGAACCTTTCATTTTTGAGTAGTTTGATTTAGGAATTCAGGAATATTGAACACAAAATAAACTGACATTTAATTGAACTTGGAACTTTTACCAAATGCTGGTGTACAGCCAGCCAACAAATCCATTTGCAGTCTCTTTAAAATAGTCAGACCTACCTTCAGCAGGTCAGTTTATGAATGAACAAGATTTTCAACCAGACCATTAGCATTTTTCCTAAGAGTTAGGAACCAAGATACAGCTTGTGCCTCTGAACCATGTGGTCTGGTACAAATCTGGGATTAAAGAAGGTGGACATTCATTGAGCCAGCCTCTCTCCTACTCCTGAACATCTTTCCTCTCCTTCCTTGTCAAATTCACTGCCTGTTCAGTCACTAACCATATGAAGTGACAATCTATATTCGTGTCACCAGTCTCATTTGACCACAGAGCACCACAGGAATCCATGAGGCACATTCAGATTAAAATGGACCAAAAAACAACTACCAAAAATTAATTAATTTGCAGAAAAAGATATAATATTAACATGCATTTTTTAAAAAAAATTAAAATTTATTTTAATTAAAAACTCCCACATTTAATGATATGTTAAAATTATAGAAAAGCTACAGAACAAACTGGCAGGTTGACTGGACAACCAACATCATTGTGATGGTGATCCTCCCATGCATTACCGTGCAGTGACCAGGTCCCTATGCACTGGATGACTGTTCATGTCATTTGTGGCCATGACACAGCCAATCCCAATGACAGAGTAAGCTTCCTCGTTGGTCCCACACTACAATGCCAAGGGATGTCATAATGCCACAGTTCTTGGAGTCATCTAGCAAGCAGCTATTCAAATGGAGTCATCTAGCAAGCAGCTATTCAAATGTCTATTATCAATCAGAAATGTCCTTAAAGAGTTATTAATACCAATATTTATTCCAAGTCAAACATTCAAATATAGTATGAATATACTGTTTGGCACCAGGAATCATTCAAAATCCTTCTTTGTGTGATGAACTGCTAGCACAGATCTATAAAAAGGAAAATGAATTAGTTTAGGAGGGGAACACAGTGGCCTAAGCTTTGCAACTCAAAAGGGGCAGCCCCAGCAGCAATATTCCCCACAAGTATCCTTTTCAACATTGCTCTATTCCTACTACCCCACCTACCCTTTCAAGGTTATCTTATATCACCTTCACTAGAACATGCTTTCTCATCTCTAAAACTCTTAGGCTGGCATTTATTGTCACCTATGATCTATAACAAACCAACCCTTCTCAATTTATCCACCATTACTTCTTTGTCTCATCCTCTTACCACTCCATCCTAACTCTTCTATTTAGTTCCCTCAAACACACTCTGTGCATTAGTTTTGCTCAGGCCTTGGTCTTCTCCTCCAAAGCCCTCTTCTCTGCCCTTATGACTCCTCCCATTCGTGAAGGTCCAACTCACGACCTTCATATTCCCCCACATCTGTAAGGCCTTTGCTGCCTTTCTATCAATCTCATACCAGCACTGCCCATCCCAGTTCACTTCTGAGGCTCCCGGGCACCACTGGTTAGCTGATCTGGGCCTTGCCTACCAGGAACAGTTCTAGAAGATTCATCCCACAGGGTTATCACATTTCAATAGGGCAGAACAAGAGAAATGAATGGATGTGGGATGGTAAGGTATAAAGAACTCCCAGAGGCAGTGTTCAGAACTCACCAAGGCTTCCTATCCAGTCCCAGAGACCTGGAGAGTGGGGAGGAGTTCAAGGAGATACCCAGCAGAATCACAGCAGGAGGGCACAGGGAGGAGTCCAGAGAATAGGAAGCTGGGCTGAGATACCTTCACCTCTGTCAGGACTGTGGCCAACGGCTGGCAACCACTTCCACTAGAAGCCAAGGTCCTAAAATTGAGTGTTCCTCCTCAGGGATTCCTGAATTTCCTTTTTAAGTGGGAGTTTAAGGTTTCTGAGACAAGTTCAGGATTTCTAAGCATCTGCATTTTTCCTAGCCATTTTGTGATTTAAAAACTACACAGAAAGCCAGTCCTTCTGTAGTCAGAGAAGGGGGAAAGGGAATTGTGTGGTTAATCCTAGCAATGCCCAAACCACACTGTAGTGGACAAGGTGTTCTACCTTCTTCTAAGAAGGTCTTTTATGGAGTTTGGGCCAATGTTAATTTAGCCAAAAGAAATGTCATCTCCCATTTCTACGTCTGGTCCCTGGCAGTACAGAAGCTACGGAATCAGCAGTGAAAGCAGGACCACGTCCGGTTCACCACAGAGCGTACATCTTCTAATGGAGGAAGATGGGTTTGTTTCACATGGATAGCGTCTAAACGAATGCTCATCTTATAATAGTACATTAAGCTCTTCAATTATATTTTATTTTATTTTTATTGCAGGATACTATGGGGATACAAATATTTTGGTTACATGTTATGACTTTGCCTCATTTAATGCTCATATCAAACTTTGTTCATTTAGTGCTCATATCAAACTTACAAGGTTTGCTTCACTTTACAGATGGCAGAAAAAAAAACAAAAAAGAACCTCAAATGCTCCAGAGATTAAGAACTAAGATGTAACTCCAGACACATCTGGCGCTGAACTGAATAAGCAGCTTTTCCCTCTAGCCAACGTTGGACAGGTCAAGGGGGTGCCTCCCTGGGCCACGAAGGACAGCTAACATCTGGGATGCCATCCCTTTCACCACTCTATGGACAAGGTCAGGATCTGAGAATGCTTCACATTTCTTTTCATATATTATCTCCTTAGTAAGCAATATTGGTGTTTTCTTACTTGCTCTCTTTTTTTAATGTGGCTCAGCAGTCAAAGGGAGAAATTAGTGAGAGAGCTGAACAAGGAAAAAGATGAAATTAGTAAAAAATAGAAACCCTTGATTTAGGAAACTTATAAATTTCATTTCCAAAATAAGGATCTAATCTAAAAATATTGCTCTTGAAGGCTGAAATGCTTTTTAAAAAATCACAAGGGTACACTGATCTAACTAATGGGTTTCAAATTTTTTCAAGGGGTCCCAAAATCCATATAATATAAACTACTTATACTCTTTCACAAAACAAAATAGAAGTAATTATTTAAAAAAAAAAGTAAAGCAAGAAGGTACAGCATGACATCTTATCGGGATGTCATTATCACAGAATGCAAGAAAGGATTCAAAGACTAACAAGGGTTCTGCCAAAAGAACACAAGAATCTGATGAAGAGGCTTTCAGTGGCCAAATTTAGTCCAAATAATGATAATTGATTGTAACATACCGAATAGATAAAATCCCATGAGTATACAGCAATATGCATTAAAAAATAAAAAAGGAAAGAAAATCTTTGTAATGCAATTATTATAATATATTCGCATGTTTTGCTATAGCTTGGGAATCAGTTATCTGTTTCAGTGTTCCTTTCTTATTGAATTTTTGTTTTGTTATAACCTTTTCCATTACAAAAGTAAAATAAGAAAATGAATAAGCACCACAGTGGGTAAGGCCTTTGGTGGCAGAGAAAGAAATTATCCTTTAGACACCCATTATTTTTTTTGAGGCTGTAAGGTGGAAGAAATAGAAAAAAGAAATGAAAACATTCATATTTGGAATTTCAGATAAAGAGGTAAGAGACTCTTCCCCTAACTTTATATTGTCTTTGCACCATGATTTGAACAGGCTGTATTCTCTAAATGTTTACAAAGTTCAATAATTTGCAGAGTTAAGAGAAAAAAAACAAATATTCCTGAAAGGAAGAAACAGTAAAAGAAGAGTCAATCCTAACAGAAGCTAAAAGGTAGAGAACTAAAGTCGTGAGGCCTCACGAGGTGCTTTCTGTAGTGAAGACCACTGCGTGATGTAACTGGACACATACCAGACTCACGTCAGGATTCCTGGAGAAGAGTCTCAAATCTGCCACCTGCTAGCTGGGTCCTGGAGAAGCCCCTGTATCCTTTGCATTATGGCTTTCTTAATAAAGGAGTTGGTCTTGATGACCTTCACTCCCACTCTTTGATACCAAGAATATTTGAACTTCTATCTCCTTATGCCGTGTGCTCCTGTGAGAATTAAATTCCCTGTGCCCCAGGTTCTTTATCTGTAAATGGGGATGTCAATGGTTCCTGCACCTGGAACACGGCCTGGCCCACAGTGAACATGCCAAAAATGTTAGCTGTTGTCATAACAATTAAAAATTATTATTACCATCACCTGTCCAAAAGCTTTTCCAAAAGCTAATAATCCTTCAAGGACCAGCTCTGGTGACTTCATTACTCCAACAGGAATCACCTCTATCTGTCTCCTTTGTTTTCATACAATGCTGTCTTATTTTTTTTATTTCAGCATATTATGGGGGTACAAATATTACGGTTACGTA
>VBSM01001681.1:4160829-4257667 GCA_008086735.1 Cheirogaleus medius
GCTGATAACTAGAATCTATTTAGAACTCAGGAAAATCAGCAAGGAAAAATCAATGCTGTCTTTTGATAGTGCCTGAATATCTATACCATTTCAGAATGAGATGTATGCATATCACTGCACTCCAAACAGCAACGTGAGGCCATTTCTTCTCTAGAGTGGGAGAGAGAAAAGAAGAATGGCTGGAATAGGTCTAACACTGATTTTTTTCAGTGAGTAAGAGAAGCCTATCCATAGGTAAAAATCAAGCCTTGAAAGAAAACTCAATTGACAAGAGAGCCTAGCACTCATAACTTGGATAGGCAAGTCTGGTTGTGAGATTGATAGAATGTGGGTAAAGGTTGAAGCTGGGTATATGTGGTTCATGATACTGTTCTCTATGATTTTATCTAGCTGAATATTTCCTAATCACTTTCTTTTAAGAAAAAAGAATGGTTGAAAATAAAAATCTTATCTTCTATAATACTGGGCGTATGCGTTGTGCAGATGACCAAAAGCTCCCTAGTTGACAAGTAATCTCTTAGATGCCTTTTCTCTGTTCCCTATAACCTTGTCAATAGGTTCAACCTCAACATCTTAAGAAATTTATATGAAAGGTCTCAGCTATGCATACAGAGGGGGCATGAAGTTTTCATAATAGATTACTAAATGCCTCCTTTTTACATCAGGTCTGGACCAGCCCCTATGCAAGGAGAGAAAGCAAAGCAATAGAATCAAGGTGAAAAAAATCACCTTCGTCTCCCAGTTACCCAACTGTCCTGTCCCTTTGAAAGTCCCTTAGCAAACTGCAAATTGTGCTTTAAAAAATGACATACTCCTTTGTTTTAAAAACCCAGAAATACCATTGTCTTTGGAATGCCCTCAGGGTTAGAACTGTCTAAAAATAAAACATTACTTCAGGGACATGAAAAGAATTACCCAATGAATGTGACACAAAATGAATTAAACAAAACAAAGAACTATATGAGATACACTTCTTTCAAAGATGCTCCCCCTTTTTAGTCCACAGTCCTCATCATTTGGTAGGTCTGTGGACAGTATTAAGCCAGGGAGAAGAAGTAAACTCTGAAGGTTGGACAAGAGCAAAAACATCTAAAAAAGGAACAAAGTAACTTATCCCAGGTCCTTTTCCAGTTTAATAGTCCATGTGTCACATATGAGCAACTTTCTCATCAGACTCCATTCATTCAACAGATTTACTCAACTCTCAGGATGTGCAAGGTGCTGGGGGTGAGGGGTCGAGGAGTGGGGGACAGCCTCCAGTGCCCTCACAATGTGCAGTAACAGAAGTGTGCACAGGATACAGAGGGATCACACAGGACGCAGCCAAGCCAGGCTGAGGGGTGGGGCAGGACAGGAGACAATGGCTTCTCAAGTAATGCCTCAAGGCAAAAGAGCCTGGCAGTGAAAAGCGCAGGCTCCGGGACAGACTGCCTGGGTTCAAATCCCAGCACCAGGGCTCAATGACCATAAGAGGGTTATTTAACCTCTGTCTCACTTTTCACACAATAAATTTGGCTTTTAAAAAAGTTAGTGTTTTAAGTGAGTATTTTGTAGAAAAAGCTTATAACAGTACTCGGCAAACAAGTGATCATATATTGTCTAAACTGGAACATTCTGAACATGAAAGAGGACCATACTAATAATTAGACCAAGACAAAAGGAATCAATCAGAAGTGTCCAAGGCAAATTGGAACACCCTATATACATGCTCATGGTTGTTATTACTGAAGGATGTTGGCCAAGCAAAGCAGCAGAGAAAGGATGTTATGGCAGAAGGAACAATACATGCAATAATGGAGAGGCAAGAGACCGGGCAATCAGCTCAAAGAATTCAGGTTCCTTTACACCCACTCCCATAGAATGAGCTTCCTTTCCCACAGAGCACTCAGTGCAGGTTGTATGATAGTATGTACTATCACTGTGAATACATGACTAGCATCGATTTCCCCCAGTAGACTATAAGCTCCCGAGAAGCCTCATTTTGTTCAGAAAGCTTAGTTACTGGCACAACATGGGCACTCAAGTATCTGTTGAATAGTTGAAGGAACTTGGCATGCTAGAGACGAGAACACAAAGCAGATTGCAGAGGTCATGAGGCATGCTGCTCGGGTGTACTTTCAAGAGAGAACCTGCCATGAGAAGTAGAGTTAGCTGACAGCTCCTAGCTGTGGGGTTTCTAGGATCTGCCTTGGCTTTCAAGCTAGGGGTGTGCTCTCTTCAGGTAGTTCTAGCCAATAACTGAGCAAGGCTCACCAATCCTTACTAGTGGGGACTCCTCCATAGATGATCTTTGCACCAAAGCTCCCTGTTGGAGTGGACAAGACTTACTCAGAGCAGCACTGCAGTCCAAGGCTCTTCCTACCCCATTTTCCTTCATTCTTTCCTTTTTCACAGGCTTGCATCACAATCTAAAGTTTCCCTGCCTGCTCCTTCTCTCTCTTCCCATTATCTTTCACAGACTTCTCTCTCAATGACTCTCTAGCACTTCTAATGCCATGTTGGTGTCTGCTTCCTGGAAATACCAACCAACATGAAGGCAGACAGATACAACGCTGAAACATTAAACAAGAATCATTCTCAAGTATTATGTAATTTTAATTTTATTCTGGTCTGCTGGGAAATGATGACAAATACATATTCCATAAAGAACAATCTAGAGAATGGCCTGAAAGAATGGCACAATCATTGCTGTGGACTGAATTGTGTCCTCCCCCTACAAATTCATATGTTGAAGCCCTAATGTGGTGAGTATTTGGAGATGGGCCTTTGGGAGGTAATTCTGTTTAGATGAAGTCATGAGGGTGAGGACCTAGTGACGGAACTGGTGCCTTTGTAAGAAAGACACCAGAGAGCTTGTTCTCTCTCTCCCTTTCTACCACGTGAGGACATGTCAAGAAGGTGGTCACCTGAAAGCCAGGAAGAGAAGCCTCACCAGAACTTGCCCATGCTGGTGCCCTGATCTCAGACTTCCCACATCCAGAACTGGAAGAAATTTGTTTTCAAGCCACCCAGTCTGTGGTATTTCACAACGGCAGCCCAAACTGACTAATACAATCACCTTCTAGTGAAACATCCAGATGAGAAATGACGAAGGTATGGATAAAAGCATGAGAAGAGACAAAGCTTAACCACTGATGCTGCCACAAGATGGCTGTGTGTGGAACTGTCCAAGGAAACGGTAATTATCCCAGTTATACCCCTAAGCAATTGGTGTATGCAGAGGCAGAGTAACTCACCCAAGATCGCCCATCTGGCTAGTGTGAAGTCCATGTTCCTCTCATCAGACCACTTTGCACCCAGAGGAAAACCTTTAAGGACTTACAGAGGAAGAGGATGAGTTCCATTTCACATGAGACCACCCCACTTAGTATCTACCTGGAGACTAAACTTCCATTCACATAGGCATTAGGTCCTAGTATTTTGACAAAAACTGAGACAATATCCAAATATTCCGTGCAAGGATGATAGTACGTCACAATGGCAATAGCAAACTGTACTGACTTTCCACCACGTAGACACTTTTCAGTCAGCACACGGCACTGAGTGCCTACTCACTTTGGCTTCAGAAGGCAAAAAACAATATATGAATTGAATGGAGGAAATGGACACACAGGTGAGTACCCAAATATGTGGCGATAAGAAATACAAACAAAGAGCTATGGGAAGATATACAAGACTAAAGAGTGCAGGGAAGGATTAGAAGGGAGAAATTATTTGAATTGGGCCTTGAAGAAGGAACAAGGATTGGACAAAGCTTCTCATCTCTGAAGTTACTGCCAAGTACCAAAGGTACCCACACATGCCCTTACATGGAGAAAATATGGCAAAGATTCGAATGAGTAGCTTAGTTTCAGCATCATACTTCACACAAATTAGTTCTTTAGAAGCCCCTGGAAATTAATCACAAACCAAAGAGTTCAAAATTCACCATTGCGTAGTCTCAGATTCTTATGCCTACTTACTCCTTTCTACAACAATGAATGAGTACGAATGACCGGGACAGGAGCATTAGACAACGGACACCCTGCCACTATGTTCTGGCTGTTGTCACAGCTCTTGGGAATATAGTTCAACAGTCCCCAACCTGGGCTCTCCTCCAGGCCTTCTTTTTGATGTGCAGGGAACCTCAGACAGCTCACTTTAGCACAAACACTATTTTATCAACCAACTACCTTGGATGAAAGGACAAATGAGTACGTGGAGAGAATCTACGTCTGATTATATGTGGTCTTGGCCTGCAGTAAGATGACACCTCTGCAAAACTCAGGGCTCACACCCCAAACACTGGGGTGAGGCTTCTGGTTGTACAGAGAAAGCATTCAGAGGCTCCTCTACATCTCTAGTGAGGCCTTGCCTTGGAGAGAAGGTTCACCTAACACCTCTGTCTCAGCAGGTGAGCAAGAAGTCAGCTGTAGACAAGCACTCTTGCCCACTTTCCAGCTTTATGGCTGTCCCACCTGTCATTCATTTCAGAATGTTACTTTTCTGGGGCCCTTCTGACATGCAGTTCCTTACGTGATGCTATAGACTGAATGTTTGTGTCCCCTGCAAAATTCATATGCTGAAACCTAATGTCTAATATGACAGCGTTTGGATGTGGGGCTTTTGGGAGGTGATTAGATCATAATCCCTCCTGAACAGGACTAGTGACCTCATAGCAGAGACTCCGGAGAACACCCTTGCTTTCTTCCACCATGTGAAGACACAGCAAAAAGATAGCAAGCCATCTATGAGCCAGGAAGCAGGCCTTCGCCAGACAGCAAATCTGCTGTTGCCTTGATCTTCAACTTCCAGGCTCCAGAACTGAGAGAAATAAATTTCTGTTACTTACAAGCCACCCAGGTCTATGGTATTCTGCTATAGTAACCCAAATGGACTAAGACACCTGCAAAGTAAAGATAATGGTTAGCATGTCAACAATCCCCACAAGAATCAATGAGAGGATGTGTTCCACTCTGCTTTGGGAAAGTCCGTTCTCTGGACAGAGTGCCGGATAAATGCAGTACTTCATCTCTCCTTACCAAGGTTAAAGGCCCGTCTTTACACTATACATAGGGAACAAATTCAGGGGGAAAGGAAATGATTTGGTAAAATGTAGTCACCAAGTATCTCTTTGCCTTCATAAGTCACAGCTTTATCTGTGCCAATTCTTCTAGAGCCTATTATTTTATTTTGCAAGTTTATCTTCTCAATTTCACTGAAAATTTCTGAGAATCAAGAACTATGTCTTAAGCATCTTAACAGCTTTACACAGTTTTGAATAGAGAACTATACGCAAAATAAGATTTCAGTATCTATTTTTTGGATAAATGATTTTAAAATGATCAGTCCAGTCCCTCTGCAGTTTTTTCTGCAAGATCCAAGTGTGATAAAATATAATTGTGTACATGTGAGAGAAAAGAGAAACATTTCACATTTGGTAATGGAATAATTTGGTCTTATTTAGTGCAATTATTTTGACTGAATGGATAAATTCCAATCTTAAAACTCCTCCAGTTAAACGTAACTCAAATTTTAATTACTTCCTACTAAGTTGTATTTATGTTTCAGTTGATTAACCACTTAAAATTATTGAGTTGCTATCAATTAAAATAAAAATATCACTAATAATTCTGTGGCTTTTCTGAGGGTCACAGTCTTGTAACTTGTTAATTTTTCTTGGGCCTCTCTGAGCCTTGCTTAATCTAACCCTAACCATTCAGCTCAGCTCTACAGAGCAGCTTTGCAGAGCATCACCTGATTGCTTCAAGGGTGTGAGACACTGCTTTGTTTGGGGGCAACCTATCTTCAAGTACTTAAGAATTGGGTAAGAAGGCTGGAGTGATCCCTTGGTGATGTAAAATGAGTGGGTATCCCAAAGGATTGAGAAGGAGGTGGTATGTGGCCTGTCATCCACAAAAAGCAACTCAGGAGTGTATATGTGGGTAGCTAAAAACAAAGACCTGAGATACACACACACACGTGAGCTCTACAAACTCCAACACTCTTAGCCAAGATGTACAGGTGAGACTGCTTCACACTACTCCACTGCCCACTTCTGCTATATGTTTTTGTTCAGGGAGCTCTTTGTCTTCAAAAGCTGATGTTAGCTTGAATAAAAGTCTTGGTTTAGAAGACACACAAAAATGGCAGCTTCCAGGGTAATTAATTGCTCTGAATGTCCCTAAAGCTGCCCTGGGAGGACACCCCCCTTTTCCCTCAGAGGCAAACTAAGTTAGCCTGGGAGCAAGAGCTCAGGAATCCCGCCAGGTTCCTGTTCACTCAATACACAGAAGACAGGGATTAGAGACCCTCCTTGAGTGAACCATCTCCCTGGTACCTCTAAGCAGCAGGCAGAGGAAGTGGGCCTGACTGGACAGGAAGTCACCTGGTTGCAGGAATAATGGAGATGCAGGGATGATGGGGGCACAAAGAGAAAAGGTGAAGTGTTTTCATTTCTGCCCTCTCATTTTGAGAACTTTAGAAGCTGCCCTCAGAGAGGAAATGTTACCCAAACATCCTCTTGGGGACAGAGTTTGCCTTTGTTTTTGCTCAGGATTTCACAAGACCCATCCCTCAACCCAAGGAGGAACTGGGGAGAACAGATTGCCGACCTTCTCAGGTTGGACAACTTACTGGAACCGGTGTTCTGGGACTGTGCCTTCCTGCTCTGTGCTGTGGGTGCACACAGGAAGTCTGGATGTCCTGCCTCACCCCTGCTGCCTGGCTCCTTCTCTGGGCAGAGCCCCACCTCACCTAGCTGGCTCCTAGCTAAACACCACTGCAATCACTAAAATAAAAAAAATAAAAAATGAGGAGGGGAAACAAAAAGCACAATTAAATGGGCACTTTTTCTGTATGCAAAAATAAAGTCTAAGCTTTAGATTTCAGTTTCTTAATCTTACAGTTTATAAAACATCAGCTGTCTCCCCTGCTCACCCTCAGATCAGTCCCAAATAGCCAAGCACCCACTTGTTCACTTCTCTTGCCCTTTGTCTGAGTGTTGGTCTGGTCTAGACAAAGAATGATGAACCACACTGCCCCCGCCCCACACACACATCCTGGTCTCCTTGCATGGATCTAACTACTTCTTGGGCTCTAGCATGACCATCTCATATAAGGAATGGAGGTAGTGCCCCCCAGCCCTTCCTGCTCTGAATGCTGTCATTCCTGGCTCTGATGTGGCAACTTGGCTTTGGCCTTGAATTCTCTTCATCAGATTCTCCCTGGATCACTGTCTGTGACCCAGGCTTGATTCCAACCAGCCCTGTAGAAGTGATGTAGCCCACAAAGGCTGAGTGCCTCCCCTTTGCAGAGATGAGCTGAGAGGGGCTGCCACCCACCGCCAAAGCCCTGTTATATCTCAACCTGGAAAAATGAGCATGGCTGGATGAAAGACCTGGAAAAGTAATCAGCTCTAACATTCTGACTCTATTTGGACTAGAAAAACCCAAGGGAACAACTGGAAGCTCACACACAGGACATAAACCTTAGGGCAGAGTGGCTTACTTTTTATACATACTCTGCCTCTGCAGTTTTGCTGTTCCTTTCACCTCCTTTCCCTTTCTGTCTCCCTGTTTACAATCAACTGCTTCTCCCAAGACTCCCACCCCAATCTCCAGCATTACGTCACAGAAATAAGCAGTAACCTACTCCAAACTCAAGGCCCAATATCAGTTTCCAGAGGAAGTCCTTGTCCCCATCTGTATCTCAGCCTCCTCCTCACATGCATAATGAGGATGGCAGTGGCATCGTTGACGCCTCAAAGTGTAAACAGACGCTAAGCTGTGAAACAACAGACACATGTAAGGGCCTATTATTACTATTACTATTATCAGTGTCATTCCCTGCCTTTATGGAAAGTTCCTTATATTTTTTTTAGCTTTATCAAGGTATAATTGATATATAAAATTACACACATCTAATGTATATATTTGAGGAGTTTGGACATATTAAAAAGATTTAAAAATCTAGACCCTTAAATCCTCTTTCTGCCTTCCTCTTTCTGCAAATCTCATGAGACTCCCTCTCTCTTTGTGGCCCGCATCACCCAGAGTTACATTCCTCTGTGATCATTTCCTCCTTCCTCTGGACCGTGGGGGTCCTCCAGATGCTGCTCGACCCCTCCCTAGCAATCTGTCTCACGCTTCCTCAATCCTTCAGCCCCCTTCAGCTAGCTGCTCCTTGGACACTGTTTATTAAAGGAGCATCATTCGCTTGTGGCATCATGCCTTTGTCCGCACCCTTCAAACCATCTGTTACTTTCTCTGTGACTCACCGCTGGTACAAAGCAGGAGAAATCTTGTTTTCCCACAGCAACAAAACATAGGGTGGGCTAATTTGCCATCTTTCCCACCATCTTACAGAGGATCAGTGAAAGGCATGGGGGATTATGGCCAGAAAAGGAACCATCATGGGGATGTGCTAGGTAGGAGGGGTGATGAACAACAGAGACACAGTGATGGGTGGACTCCTTGATGATCCTTACTACCGGTATTCAGTAAGATTGTTTCAACTTGCTGGAAATCACAGTGAAATTGCAAGAGATGCTCAAGTCCCTGGTGATTAAAGAAATGCAAATAAACAAAAAAAAAATCAAGATTTCAACTTACACATATTAGCCTAGCAAAAATTAGAAAGTTGGATGATGCCAAGCATAGGTAAGGATTTTGGGAAACAGGAAACCTTCAAGAATTGCTAGTGGAGGGACAGTCTGGTAGAGCTATTTGGGAGAGCAATCCAATACTACTTGGTGAAATTAAGCACAGCCCAGCAAGTTTATTCCCATGTATGTATTCCAGAGGAATGCTGTTGACAGCAGTATTGTTTGTGGGGAAGGGAGCTGGAGCAAGTCAGGGTGAGCATCACTGGATGGATAAATGGGTAAAATGTGGTGGATGTTGTATGGAGAAGCAGAACAAAGAAAAGCAGCGGGTTTGGTGTACCCATAGCAACACGGATAGATCCAAAAATTTCAAGGCTTAGCGGATAAAAAATGAGATGATGTATTATAATACATGGATACAAAACAATACAAATTTTATAATACACTCAAATAAAAAAAGATACACAGATGGTCCCTTGCTTATGACAGTTACATTTACAGTTTTTTAACTTTATGATGGTACAAAGGCAATACATTTGATAGAAACCATACTTCAAATTTTGGATTTTGATTCAAAATTCTTTATAATAACTATTATAAAATAGGCTTTGTACTAGATGATTTTGCCCAACTGTAGGCTAATATTAGTGTTCTGAGCACTTAATGTAGGCTAGGCTAAGCTATGATGTTCAGTAGGGCAGGTATATTAAATACATTTTTGAATTTCAATTTTTTTTTTGTTTTTGAGACAGAGTCTCTCCATCACCCCGGGTAGAATGTAGTAGTGTCATCGTAGCTCACTGCAATCTCAAACACCTGGGCTCAAGTGATCCTCTTGCCTTAGCCTCTAAAGTGGCTGGGACTAGAGGTACACACCACCACATCTTGCTAATTTTTTCTATTTTTGGTAGAGACGGGGTCTTGCTCTTGCTCTTGCTCAGGCTGGTCTTGAACTCCTGACCTCAAGTGATCCTCCCATCTCCGCCTCCCAGAGTGCTAGGATTATAGATGTGAGCCACCATGCCTGGCTGACTTTCAATATTTTTAACTTAAATTCAGCTTATCGAGACATAACCCCATCATTAAGTCAAGAAGCATCTGTACATTAAAGCAAGTTAAAATGACTGCCTGTGGGGGAAGGAGAATCAAATGAGGTGTGAGGATGAAAGGAAATAAATGCTTAAGTAAATATCACGAGGGGGTCCTATACAATAATGTGCCATGTACCAAAGAATGGGATTAACGCAATTCTCTGTACTTGTGATTTAAAAAACAAAACAAAAAAGCCCCTCAACCTTGGAAGACAGGTATAAGGAACTTGAAACCCCAACTCTACTACTTTCTAATTAATCTGGACAAATTAATTCATCTTTATGAAGCTCAGCAAATAACCCAATTAAAAAATGGGCAAAGGACCTGAATGGGCATATCTCAAGACACATACAAACGGCTGTTAAATAAACAAGAATCAGAGAAAACACTCGCTGCAAAGAGTTTACTGTACTCAGAGCAACAAAATGCTTTCTCTGTGTGTCACTCCCAGGACATGGATATTGCTTTGTGACAGAGAATGAGTCCTTGTAATGACACGTTATAATGAGCTTTAAATCAGCTCTCTTTTTAACAAACGTTCTTCAGAGTTTATTATGTGTTCCTTTTATAGGTGTATTCATAGAACTTGCTCACAAATTGCATCAGAGTTCTAAGGCTTTTCCAGAGGAGAACCCACCTTTAAATGTCCTCAGCATCCCCAGCTTACTGCCCATAAGTTGAGAGGAGAGGAGGGAAGAGGTAGCAGGTTCCCCACAGCCCTGCCACTGCTGAGGCTGAGCTGCTCAGTGCCAGAGAGGACTTGGAGAAGCCAGTCTTGTACTCCTGTCTTGTGCATCTATTCACTCCTTACCATGACAGTCCACTTCTCCCAGAGGGCAGGCACAGCATCTCACATACACTGGGCACTTTGAAGCTCTCTCTGAATCTGTGACTGTGTCAGGCTATCAAAATGGTTTAATCATCTAAAAAGACGTGTGGGAAGGTTGGCAACGACCTACGATGGTTATCATCCTGGTGAGCCCCTGGTGCCCCCAGGGGGAAAAGGGAGAAGACTCTGTTAGAGCCCTTCACTGGCACTTCCTTACCACAGAATGAGGTATGGTTGGTGGTAATGAGCCACGAGAGAATGGGCAAAAACTCAGCAATGGGCTTTTCTAGGAAGGTGGGAAATTTAGAAAGACATGTTAAAGATGGAGGGATCTGGGTAGCATAAAACAAAAAGAAATATGTTTTCTTATAAGAGGGAAATTTATCAGGTTTTGCGAGTAAAAATAGGATATATTAAATCAACAAATTCAAGAGACTGTATATAAGTATACAAAATACTGTGGGGAAAGCAGACAAGATAAGGAGACTGAACACTGTACACATTTTTGGGTGCATAAGAGTGAGGTGAATCAATTACATTTGGACTTTGACCACACAGACAGACAAGCCTGGACAGACCATGCACCGACCCAGGCTGCAGGTGTGATGTGGTAAAGGGAAAGCTTTCAGAAGTGCAGGAAGCCAGAAGGTAGGGTGAACATCACGTGGTGTCACTACTTCACCTGAAGGGCAGGCCTAGGGAGGAGTTTGGGCATTAAAAGATGACACAGAAAGGAAGGGATTGGATTATAAATAAAAGGACTTGAACTGAACTGAGCCTCAAGTTCCTGCAGGACTGTAATGGACATGACTTGATCTTAGGTGATCTAAATAAAATCAGTCCTCCAAATGTAGATTGCCTCAATCATTTCCTCACACTATTGCTGAAATGAAGGAGTCTTGGGGGAACAAGACTAAGTGCCCTTATTTTATTAGCCAGATATGCATTTGTCTAATTATTTCTTAGGTTATTTAAAAAGGAATTGGTTCTCTTATGTAAAGACCCAATGTCAAACTAAAATCAACCGTGTAACTTTATAAGACCCATAAGAAATTAATCCAGGACCAACACAAAGTAAGTCTGTAGTCATAAAAGCAGCAGTGTTATTTGTAAAGAAATTATATTGGTAGTGACGTCTAAACCAGAACTGTCAGCTCCATCCTCACGAAAATGTGAGGAGTGTGTCAGTTCACCGCTCCACTAGCTGTGCCAGCTTCAGGGAAGAAAGGTCATTCAAGGTGCCTCACAATTTAGCAACAGGTTTCCCTCTTTCTAAATTCACCTCCCAGCCTTCTTCTGTTCTACACAAAAAGAAGTGTTCACCATTTTATCCTGCTCAGAATACCTTCCCTCTTCCCTGCTATTTAACTTCTCCCCATCCTTCCAGGCCCACATTGGCCCAGGAAACCCTGTCCAATTGCTCCTGTCCACAGTGATCTCTCCCTTTTCTGAACCTCTAACACATGCCTTCTTTACAGCTCACTTAGCATTTAGTACTATCAGTTTTCTTATGTGCTTCACCACCCCAAATAATTGTGAACAACTTCTAGAGGGTAGAACCCCACCTTCTATCCTCACAGGTAATGAGTGCTGTGAATGTTTATAATTTTGTGATTTTTTTTAAACAAAAATTAATTCAATCCATGTTCCTCAATCCAGTCACATATCTTAAAATTTCAACTAGATTATGTCTCTCTCCCTCTCCCCCAACATTTCAAACCCTCCATCAGCTTTCTATTGCACTTAAGTGTCAATCTATATGCCTTACCCTGCTTAGAAGGTTCTGCAAAATCTCTTTCTTAATCTCTAATCTCATCTCTTGCCACAATCCTCCAAACCAGCATCTGTCTTCTAGCCGTACCTGCACTCTTGTAACTCCTAAACATGCCAGTTTTATCCTGCCTCGAGCTCCTTGCACATGCTGTTCTCTCTAGGCCTGAAGTGCTGCCTCTGTCTCCACCTCCCCACAACCTTCCCCCAACACAGTGGTCACACAGCATGGCTAGGCCCTCCCCATTCATGGTGTCTCAGCTAAGTTCACCTGCCTGAGAGGACTTCCTTACCCACACCACTTGCTATGGTCTGAACATGGTCCCCCAAAGTGCTGGAAACCTAAACTCTAATGCAACGTGTTGGGAAGTGGGCCCTTTAAGAGGTGATTAAGTCATGAGGGCTCTTCCCTCTTGAATGGATTAATGCTGTTATCTTGGGAGTGAATTAGTTGTAGACGGAGCAGGCTCTTGATAAGAGCATGGGTTTGGCCCAATTTCCTTTCTATGTCTCATGCCCTCGCTTCCGCCTTCCTCCATGGGATGACCCTCGCCAGATGCTGGGGCCACATTCTTGGATTTCCCAGTCTCTAGAATGGTAAGCCAGATAAACTTCTGTTCCTTATCAACTACCCAGTCTATTTTGTTACAACAGTACAAAGTAGACTGAGGCACCACCTGAAGTACATTTCCACAATCCTCACCATCTCAGCACCCGATGTTTCCTTCAAAACACTTTGTCATGTATGTGTTCAGTCCTATTGGCCCTCACCAGTCTCACAAGACAAAGGTCTCTGAGAGCAAAACACTTATATTAGCATAAACCAGGTGCAGTGTCAAGTAATTATTTGATTTATGTAAGTTAATTAATATAAAAACCTGTAACTGAAGACATTTGAAAACCTGTTCTAAATTCATAATGTAAACAGGTAGTAGCATACTACATTAGTAATTCAGAGTGCTAAGCAGGTAAGATGCAGTCAAGCTCTGGATGGAAAGCATGAAATAAAACTTCAGCAACAAGGGAGAAGCTGTCAGGAAAGGTCTAGTGGACAAGATGAACAGGAGATTTATTTCTGGTACCAGGCTTCTAGCCTGACAATACCTTTATAAAGAATATAATCACCTACCAGATGGACACATGTTAAGAAGTCAGACGATACCTAGTCTTATGAGGCTATGGAGCACAAGGGCTCCCATTACACTAGTGAGAGCATAAAGCGGTATAACCACTTGGAAAACAATTTGGCACTATCTAGTAAAGGTAAACATGCACAGTACCTGTTGATAATTATAAAACCTAGAGAAAGTCTCACATGCATGTTCCTATGTAAGATATGCACGAGAGGAGCATACTAGGAGACATAAATAAGAATATCAATGGCACTGTTCATTGTTCATAAGGGAATGGATAAACAGTACCCATTCATGTAAGTGAAAACAACTAAACTGTAGGTAAAAACTTCAACATGGATGAATCTCAAACAATGCTAAGCACAAGATGCAAAGATCACAGAAAAATATGCACACTATGGATTCATTTTTGGTTAAGGATATGTAAATAGATGTTAAAACTCAACAACAGTAAAGAACTGCAAATTTTAGGGTACTAGTTACACCTAGTAGACAGGGAAATGCACCTGGAAAATGGCATGTTAGGGGCTCCAAAGGAAGTGGTAATATTCCAGTTTTAACAGACAGAGGGTACACATTTTTTATACCTAACATATATATTATAATTGCTCTTCTATGTGGGATAAATTAACTTTTTAAATATTAACAAACACTGATCAAACTATAGAAGAGGGAAAGTAGTTTGTTTTTACACTAAGGATACTGTGCAGTGGGGTAGAGACCCCTTCAAACTGCCTATGAAGCCCACAGCTCCATATATGTGTCCACTCAAAAGCACAATAGCTGCAAAAGCCCCAATAGCCTGCAATTTTCTCAGCCTCATTCCAGGTTCTATTCTTAGTATTTTACCTTTTTTCTTTCTTCTTTCACTTTCACTCTTAAGTTTTAAGTTGATACATTTTATACATCTTTGTAAATCATCCTAAATCCTTTATAGAACAAGATGTGATATAAAATAAATGAGATATACATTAGAAATAATATGGTAATACAAAACAGACAGAAGAGATCGTCTTGTATCCAGATACACACAACACTAAAGGGATGGTATCTGCCACTAAGGGGATACCAGATGGCAATGGGAATGAAGTTGGTGGTTATCCCAGTATAACACCAATTAAATCTGAAGCTCCAGCAAAGTTCTTACTTTACAGAAAAGATGAGTATAAGTAAATCAATGGGAATCTCGTGAGGAATGTCATGTTTGGGCTGACAAATATAGTAAAGTAATTGGAATATAAGCACATGTGAAGAATTATGATCACAGTAAAATCTCAAAACACACTAATGAAGCAAAGAGGAATAGATTTACATAGCTATTATGGTTGCTTTGAATTCTTACACTTAGAGACTATATTTACCCATTACAGAAGAACCTCCAGAACAGTCTATTTCCTTGTTTATAGAACCAAAATTGCCATGCATTAATAACCACAATTATATTGAAAAATTCAGATGCGTGATTCCCACCCACTTTAAGCTTTGATAACAGCTGAACCATGTAGAAATAGGCACATGCTGGTATTGCAATTTTCATTTTAAAATATTTTTATTCCTAAACTGCTATGTACAAATACTCATAACCACAAGAATGCCATATGGACATAATTTTTTTTCGTTTAAAAAAGAATTGGCCCAGTTATAAGACAACTTGTTGAAAATAAGGTCGAGAAGCTATCAATTAAAGGCAGCGTAGAAGTGCTTAATTAAGGAATGTGCATCCTATGTTGAGGTCCTTTCATTTTATCAGGAGGAGAGAACCTGTTTCTAGAGCATGAAAAAGATGGGTTTCTTCTGTACTAACTAGAGCTAAAAAAAAAAAAAGAAAGAAAAAAAAAGTCAAAATTAGGTCAGAGTTGGGGAGATTAGGCTTAAGCCACAAGGAAAAAAACCAAGATACCACATCCCCCCTTCAAGAGCACTGTGATTTTATGATTTACAAAGAAAAATTTGGTTTCCTCTATGAGGAAAAAGATGAACTGGCAAAATACAACTGCATTTAGTTAATCTGCCATTTATCTGCCACAGCTATGAAATGCAACATCCTGGTTAATTGAAAACTATTAACCAAGAGTTAGGGAGTCTCTCCACATACGGGAGTATCTCTGTGCTTTAGGGTGTACGTATGTGTGTCTACCTGTATGTGTGTATATTTTTACACATCCTTACACATAACCACACTTTCGGATTCCACATAATTAAAACACACACAGTACTAAAAAAAAATGCAGTGGTAATTTAATCCACTCGACAAATATACATCGAATACATCTATATTCAAGAATCATATCATTGTGGCTTTAGCAGGCCATCCCAAAGAGTAAGATCATGTCCCCAACGTTACCATGTAAAACATAAAAGGCCTTGTCCTACCTTCTAAAAGTCTACAGCCTGGCAGGGATATGATTGCACTTCGCTATCTCAGGACTTTCAGGGTCTTCTAAGGGACTGCATGATCATGACTGTACCACAGATGGGAAGAAGTGTCAGTCCTGGAACAAAAGGCCAGTAAACCAACTTTGGTTGTCTTTAATATCTACATAATGTGCATGTGATCTCTAGAATAGATTTCTTTGTAAGGAAGGAAGGGGCACCTTTAAACCCATGGTTTCATCAACACCATCTTCCCTTGCTTTAAGCCACCTCTGAAACCTCTACCACATTCTGTAATTGTCCATAAGAAAGATTCTTTTCTCTAACCAATCTTTATATTCAAATTTGTTCTTTCCCTTTGTTTTGAAAAGTACGATTTGTATCTAAAATGTCCCCTTATGCTCAACGTGGACCTTTAAAAGTGGAGTGTTAAAATAACTCAGATGTTTCATGAAATGACATTTCTGTGCAATATCCTTGTAAAGGAAGCAGGATTCCAGAAACAGAAATTAGAATTAAAATTAGGTCCTTTTGGCAAATCTTTCTTGAATCTATTTATGCAAGTGTGTTTAGGGCTCAACAGACTGTGACACAGAGAATAAAGACACTAAAGACACTAACATCTGTCCATAGGGAGACAGTAGGGACTTATCAAGGAGTTAATTTTGAATTTTAAATCCAGTGCTCCCAAAGAGCTAAACACAAATTTCCCCAAAATAGATCACATAAAGGTAACTTCATGTGTTTACTTTCTTTTGGCTTGTACTACGGAATCCCTTCTGGGGGATTTCAGAAGATAGAACTGAATGTGTTTTAGGTCAGTAGAAGTGATCCTTGGTTGTAGACCAGATGCTTTCCTGCAAACAGTGTCTTAATTGAGTCGCACCCAACGGGGCTCCATCGCCCATGGTCTGCCCTCAGACTGGCAGACATTACAGCTTTCATCTGTCCAGACATGAAAAACACGGAGAGGCAACTGGGAAGGAAAGCAGCAAGAAATGAAGGAGGGCTCTTCATCAGGCACAAAGTACTCAGCAGAAATATGGCACAAAGGGGATGCTGTCTATGTGAAGTGATCCACAAAGTTGAATAAGAGCATTCCATGACCTCCACTGTTCCTTATACTTCCCTGGGCAGGATGAGCTCTGAGTGCTTAGCATTAAGACAGCCCCTCCTCTGGCTGGGGTTAAATGGGAGCCCTGTGCACTCTGTATAAGACCACCCCTCAAGCAGGAGTCCAGTAGGAGACCCAAAACCCTGGATGCTGCCCTCCTCCCCCCCATAGCCATAGGCTTGGGAATATCAGGACCAATTTAATCACACTTCTTACCCCTGTTAACAAGAGACAACGAGAAGCTCATGACTCCCAGGACACTTTTTGTCCTTCAACTTTTATTATCATATAGTCCTTTCCATTCCTTTTCCTGACCCTATCTCCCCACCCTTCCCCAATGCCTGAACCCCTTCTCCTGTGCTCTCTGAAACAGACATACATCAGCAAGATCCCCTGTACCCCAGCTTCTTCTGACTCTTCCCTGAGGACACTGCTTGCCTGCCCCCCAGCCTTCTTCTGTGGTTACTATTTTCTCCCGACATTCCCTGAACCTTAAGGCTTAGGGATGGAGTGGGTGTCCTCATTGCTTCTATTTACCACATCTAGACAATTGTCTCTCCTTTCCTTTCCTGTAAAACCCTGGGCTCTGAATCACACAAAATCAGACTGTACCACCTACTCTCCCTCATTCTGGGAAGATCAGGGTTCCTGGTCCCCTGCCACTCTCCATCACTCCTACGGCCATGACTCTCGCTGAATTCAATAACCACACAGACCATCCTTCCAATCCTCTGGCTTCTCGGTCCCTATCCTCCACCCTAATGCCAAGGTCACACACCAGTTCCTACCATGAAACTCCTCCATGTTACTCTCCAACCACCACTTCTTCTCTGTCAGTTCCCCACCTTGGTACCCCAACTTCAGAAAATCTGACCCCAATGAGACCTGTGATCCATTGGATTCTACCACTTTCCATGGCTCCTCACCCTTCTTATGTCCAACCTCACCTCCTTAACCATTTTAATTCCACAGTCAATTATCATAACTACTCCCTTCCATATATGCTGAACTCTCCCCCTCATTCCAGCAAAACCATGACCTGGTTAACGTTAACACTCCACTCATTCTCATGAGGGATCAGAGGGAGGAAAAAACCACAACCCCTTTGAATGGTCTCATGCTAAATCCACAATCTGGAACCTCAAGTGGGCCCTTAACATTACCCAGGTAACAGGCAAAAGTTCTCAGAAGTGTTGTTTCCAATTTTCTCCTCCCATTCTCTTGAATCCACAAGAACTTGATAAATCTTTGTAGAAATGATCTGACATTAAATATCGCCACCAGATTTTAGATTAAAACAAATTTAATTCTGTGAAAGTAAATTTTATAGATTTACTTCAAATTTCTAAATGATATATATGTCCCAAGACTATATACCACTATGTGTCCAAAGATTTCTCTTGTCACAAATCCTTATGAGACTAAAACAGGAGAATGTATGGCAGCGTATATTAAAGATTTAAGCTCACTAACCACCTTCCTTTAAACCTACCCCGATTCTTCAGACCACAGCCTTATATACTACTGAACCAAAAGAATGTCCATTAGCTAGAGACAGATGTTTTTATTCTGCGTCTAAAGAAAATTAAAACAATTTTTAAAAATGGGATGTTAATAGAGAGTAAAGTTATCAAAAACTCTAAAAGGCTTTCCTGGCTATTGTTTATGCATTGGGTTAACAGGCTATAATTTTCCAATGTCAAAAAATAGTATGATTTCCTGCCAGAGGAAAATATCCACATCAGAAAAACAAAAACTGGATTAAGAAATGACTAAGCATTGATTTTATTTGCAAAGCTAATAAGTGACCTTTTCTCCTAGAAAATGCATTCTATGACTCTCTCTCCAGCACTGCCACACAGAAGACTCACCATCCATGCTATCAGATTTAAACTGCAGGATTTTAGGATACCAAATTAATTGCCTATGAATGATATTGATATTTCCTTTTAAAAATAAGTGCCAGAACTGGTAGCAATACTCAGTTAAATGGAACTGTAGGTCTACAAACTGCCAAAGTTGTTCCTTCAGGGTGAAGCACTCACCGATTTTCCTTTCATTTTTGGGTAAACATTCAAGGTAAAGTGATAAATTTGAATATACATGCCATCATAAAATCTCCCCTTAGCAGGTATTTACATATTCCACATGACAGAGCTGTATGCCTACTTAGTAACATATTGCTTTGGAATTATTCTGAACTTTAAGCTCCTAGGGAACAAGGCCACTCCTTTGTATTCATATCACTTAGTGTCATAGTGTATATACAGTTGAATTTAACAGATGCTCTGTGGATGTCCAGTCCTCCTTACCCATTTAATGCTCTGTCTTAGACGATACTACAAACACTTGGTCAGTAGCACCATGCATGTTTTAAATATCGTTGTGACTCAAGCATTACAAAAATGACCCACGTAGCCTAAAACATTTGTACCGCAATATTTTGAAATTAAAAAAAAAAATGATATGACTGGATGAGGTCTCCAAAGATGGAGCAGCAGGGAAAAAAAAAACAAAGAATGAAGCATCCTCGTTGTACAAACATTCAAACTACATAACAAAATGCGAAAAGAAAAAAATCACTTGGAAAAATCACTAAGATTTTATGGAATGTCCCTTGTATGTTCACATATATGCATTTACAATTTTACATACATTGAGTAACATTAAGTTGTCCTATGATTAGAATTATTTTAACTTACAAATGTCATGGATATCTTTCCATTAAAAGCAAAAACTACTGTATCATTTTTAACAGCCACATAGCATTCCATAGTCAACATGTACCATTATTTAATAACAATTCTCCTACTATTGGATATTTAGGGTACTTCTATTTTTTATTGCAAACACAACCTCTAATGGGTATCTCTGTGCATGCATCTTTTTACAACTATGCAATTAGACAAATACTAGAAGTTGAATTACTGGGCCAAAATATATACAAATTTTTATATTTATTGCCAAACTGCCCTCCAGAAAGGTTATAACATCACAGAAAAATACTAAAAATTGGGCAAATACTAACATTTGAATTTCTGGGTAAATTCTAGAAGGAATTTTCACCCTCATGACCTAATTACTTCCCAAAGGCCACACCTGCAAATATTATCACATTGGATAGATATATTAAAACATATGAATTTAGGGGCGGGAGACACCAACAGTACGTACACTTACCAAAATGCAAGCTATGCCTGAAATAGCTCAGCCATGTGCCCCAGTGAAATTCAAGATCAAAGTATTTTAACAATGAGTGTTTTCACAGCATCTCCACAAAACTCACAGAATAAACCCAGGGCAGGGTAGAAATCTGGGTTGTAGGCCATGCTCTGCTACCCAAGCTACTGACTGACCTTGGGCAAGTCATTTCCCTTCCCTAGGTTGACAATCCTCAGCTTAAACATCACATCCTCATAAGAGCTTTCTTGGACCCTAAGGCAGCAGCTCCCCATCATGGGCTTCTGCATCTCTCGGTAAAGCTCTCATCAGACTTTTAATTATTTGTCCAATGTATGTCTCTCTCCACCTGATGGTAAGCTCCATGCCTAAGCTCACATCATATCCCCTGCTCCTTACACAGTGCCTGGCCAAAGGGGGGGGAGGGAAGGAGGGAAGAATGAAGTAAATTATGGAATCAATAAATTGATAATCAAAAAATGAGGTGGTAAACCAGATGACCTCTGTATTAAGGGCATTTCTTCCTCTTGAATTCTATAAATGCTTGTGTCTAATTAGGTTAAAGCATTTATGGATCACCTACTTTGCATGGAACCTCATGCTTGGTCTACAGGGAGAAAAAGGGTAGCCAAGGATATGTGAGAATTAGGTCTCGTCCTGGCCCCTCAAAGAAATGTGTCTGGCTCCGGGGAAAAAAATGCATTAAACAACTAGGACAAAGGAACAGAACAACTTTAATAAAAAACAATGACTTCACCAGTTCTCCACATCTCCAGTGTGATGGAGAACTCAAGGAGTTACATTAAATGCTCTTTCTGATTATGAGCCTAATTCATGGCATCTGAGAGAGGTGATCTGACTCCTCTGCAGTCACACAGCCAATTAAGTGAGACCTGAGGGAAAAGAACCCAGGCCCTCCCATCTCCTGGTAGTGAGGGGGAAACGAAGCCCCTTAGATCAAAAGTGGGGCTAATGTTTCCTAAGACTGCAGGCTCTTCACAGGGTTACAATAGGGGGAAAAGTTAGGATCCAACTCAACAAATAAAGTCAGATATGGCCAAATCAATCTGAAGGCAGACTGTTTTGGAGGCATACAGAATTTGGACCCTTCCAAACAAATGTCAGTCCAGGGAGAATTAGACAAGTAATTATTAAATATATAGTAAAAATGTAAAAATGGCAAATAAGTGAAAGCAAAAGGAATGAGTAAGACAGATTACTGCAATGCACTGAATGTTTGACCCCCTACCAAGTTCTTATGTTGAAGTCCTAACCCCCACTGCTATGGTATTAGGAGGTGAGGTCTTTGGGAGATAATTAGGTAAGGAAGATAGAGCCCTCATAAATGGGGTCAGTGTCCTTATAATCAGAGGCCAGAGAGCTAGTTTGCTCTCTTTCTGCCATATGAGGATATAATGAGACGTCAGCAGTCTGCTACTTGGAAGCAGGCCTTCACTAGAACCTTACCATGCTGGCACCTGATCTCAGATTTCCAGTCTCTGGACTGTGAGAAATAAATTTTTGGTTTTTTAAAGGCACCCAGTCTTTGTCATCACAGCCCTAACTAAGCAACTACAAAGAGGAACTATTAATGCAACGAAACCCCCATATTCAGAGCTGTGTGCCTCCTACCATGCAGCCAATGCAAAGCATGCCAGAATAGCACATGGCATGGTCTACGTCTATAGAGGCTTCACCCTCTAATTGTGGAGACAAAATATGTAATAGAGGGAAAAAAATTCTAGTAAGTAACAAAGACCCCTAGCCTAAGAAGCAAAGCTATGTAAACAGGGAGGCTTGGGGCAGAATTATGAAATGGGGCTTTGCCCTTAGCACCTCTTGGTCTCCCCCTGTGGGCCTCTCCCGCTCAGGTGCATTCCTCCCCATCCCTCCCAACCTGGGGAAGAGGACCTATAGGGACCACAGAGTAGCCAAAGCACTTAACCACCTGTCTCATAGCCAAACAAAAGACAGGAAGGGCAGCCCAGACAGAAAAGATGGGGCAGAGAGAACACACCTGGCTGCAGGGGCCATTCTGACTCCTGAGACTTGAACTAGAACAAGAGGCAAGTCGTTTCTCTCTCCTCAAGAACAAACCCTTAGGCTGTCTATCTTGCCAAGGCAGAGCCCAAGCCCATCATCTCTTTTTCTAAATTCTGAGAGAACAGCAGAGAGCTTCCAGGAGTAGGGGAAAGTTTGGATTAGCAGACAGGGCAAAAAACAGAGGTTTACTTAAAAATGAAGGTGGAATAGGATATGAGACCTTACGCAAGTCAGCAAAGCAGCCACGTATTTGATCTGCTGTACCCCTACTTCTCTTCCCCTTCTCTTTATGTACCCATAATTGCAAAAAAAAATTTCAAAATCAATAGCTTTTAAAACTCAATTTACTCAAGAGGCTACAATTATTCAGAGGCTACATTTCTTTCTTCCTCCAACTATGCATGCTTCCAGTGAGGAAAGCTACGTGGTGGACGTCTGCTATCTCCCCTTCAGAAGCATTAACAAGTTAGAGTACAACCCAGTCTCAGTTTGTTACCAGGCTCCCCTTCTTCAACTCTAAAACACACCCGGATACAGGCACTCCCTCTATCAGTGTTCATGGAGAGAAAAGGCTGGAGGTTCCTGTTGCCTGCCTATAAAATCTCTTCAAAGAAATTACACTGGATAATTTTTCTGATTATGAATCTAAAAAAAATCTACCTTAATTTTTTTCCAAAAGAAGTATCTAAGAATATAGTGATGGATTTCTTTATAACACCAATATTCCCATGGCCTTTTATAGATCTCCCTCATGAGCCTGAGGTCAAAACATAAAACCACAAAATTTAGACAACCTGTAACAGTTCAACTAGAAACATACATGAATATCCAAAAATTGCAGAAGAATCCAAGCAGTTGTACTCATGTCTTCTCACCAATAAATTCATGAGAAACAAAGTTAATTCAATGAAAATCACACATATATATGAAATTACCAGCCCATGTTAATGACTTAAAAAATAGATCAAAGTAGAAAAAGAAATAGGTATTTAAGTTTTTCTTCTCTTGAGTAGAAAAAAATTTAAAAGCCTTATTTAGGTACATGAGACAATAAGAAAAAGGCAAATGGGAGGAGTAAGAGATAGTGAGAAGAGGCAGAAGGTGGTAGTTTGAGAAACCAAAATTTATAGACCCCACATATGGCTTAAATCATTTGAGCAAGAAGTTGAGCATTATGTTTCAAACAGAATGAACAAAAGAAACACTGATACGCTCTCAGCTGACAGTGAAGGGCAGAGCTTCAGGGATAGCATCACCATTGTTTGAGAACACTGGCAGGATTATTCATGCTAACCGTGTTATAATTGAGGATCAATATGGGGCAGAGTCTGCCTAAATAAACTCCAAGGGCTTGTCTAGACAATCCTGCTAATGACATGTTACATGTTATTAAATGATGTTTAGAATAAAAAGCCTATTGGTTGGGCCTTGAAAAACTTTGTATATAAAGAGGTATTCTTTGTGATCACAGCATTTGAGCTTCGTGATAAATCTCACTTTACATGAGAGGAGACAAATGGTGAGAAAAGGAATCAGTGCTCAAGGTTGTAGAAAGTTGCCGTGAAACCAGTGTCAATTTCCGATGTGGGCAGATACAGCAGGATGTTCTGAGTGTCTATGAGCATGATTTTCACAATTCACAGGTAGAGGAAGGAGACTGTATCCTTCAGGTGCTTACTAATAGGATTAGGGTACTGGAGCCCTATCAAAGGAAGATGCAGTTAGAGGAGGTGTACAAGTGGCAAGGGGAGGATGGCTAATCAAGAACTGTGATGTCGGCCAGCTCTAGAATTCTCACGGTCACAAACTTTATCAGCAAGCACGCATGTATGCAGAGCACTGGGCCAGAGAGGACCAGGGCAGGAGAGTATCCCAAGCACCATGCTCACAAGCATCCTGTAAGGTAGGTATTATGGTTCCCATCCTAAAAATTTAAAAAAATTGAGGCTGCGAGAAATTAGGTATTTTGTCCAAAGTCACATTTCTAAAAACTGACAGAGGCTGGATAGAAATACAGATCTGGATACTAAGCCCAAGGTCTGTCAAAGCTACCAAATGGTCATTGAAAAGAAAAAAAAAGTATTCTATGCAGGGAGAAGAGTATGAGACAAAGGGCCAGTTTGGGTAAAGAAGTTTGTGCATAGAAAGAGGAGACAGAAATTCAGAAAGAAATTGGAGTCAGCCTGTGGCTAGGCTTAATGCATAGTTAAGAAGTACCTTGTTCTATAGCCAGCTAGGAACCACAGAACTCTGGAAATAAGAGAAAGATGTAAGAAAGGAGGCAAAGAGACTATAGAACTTAAACAAGGTAACAGGGTTAATGGGAGGAAGAAAAAAGATGGAGTAGTATGTGGAGAAACACCAGAAGAACCATAAGTTAAAATTCAGAACTGGACTAATAAGGAAGTCTGGTCTCTCAAAGTAAAAACATTATTTTCTAAGTTGGGGGGTCTCTAAATAATATCTAACATTTAATGCCTGGCAAATACTGTACTAATGCAATAATTGAAAATTTCACAAGTAACCTAATAAGTTATTTCCAGTGGAAAAGGAAGTGTTTTTGATAGCCAGGGGCTGCACACTCCTGTCTGTCCTCTTCCTTGTCTGTGATGGCCCCTCTAAAGCAGGGGTCCTCAAACTTTTTAAACAGGGGGCCAGTTCACCGTCCCTCAGACCGTTGGAGAGTGCGCACTGTGGGCCCAGGATGAGTCGGCTGCTAAGCAGGACAGGCAGCGGCGGCAAAAACACCCAGCGGGCCAGATAAATGACCTAGGCGGGCGGCATGTGGCTCGTGAGCCATAGTTTGAGGACGCCTGCTCTAAAGAAAGTGTGCTGATAGGAAGGGGTCATGTTTGAGGACATTGCATCAGCAATAGCTTTGCTTCTTTAAAAGGTGGAGGCCAAGATTCAGTGGTGGGCTTGGGAGGGAAAGGGCTGAGAAGGCTTACCCTTTCCTGTGCATCACAGGAAGGACAGGGCAGCTCAGGGCTGGGGGGTGATCCTGGGCCCTCAAGCATCTACACCCAAAGTCCTTCCTCTGCCCCCATGCACATGTATCCCCAGGGACCTCACAGGGAGTGGCATATGGCAGGACAGGAATCAAGGGTTCAGGATCCCTGGCTCTCAGCCCTCTTTCAGAATCTCTCTGTACCCTGGAGAGAGATGTCTTTACTGTTGCTACAGAATCTTCACTGAGGGATGAAAATTAATTCCTGATTCTATGTGAACAAACACAGTTTCATTTTTGTAAAAAAAATTACATATGCACAAATTTGAGTTACTTTATCTTTAGTTTATACTGTCAGATGAGTGCTTCTTTAAAATTAAAATTGAAGATTTTAATCTTCTGGCAACATGTTATCTATATATATATATATACAAACCTTCCTGTTCAGAAGAAACATGGATATATGTTAAAATTAATAATAAGATACATTTCTATGTTTTTCCCTTCTCTATTTTTTTTAAATTCAATAGAAGGGGGATAGGGATCTTCAGTCAAAAGAATAACTGGAATCTCTACTCTTTTTTGGCAGTCAGCAGCTGGGATGAGAGAGCTGATCCCCATCACCCTTCAGTAACAAACTACATTCTTTCCTCAATCAGCAGCTGAAGAAGCCCTGCTGACCCCTTCTTCTTCAGACTGCCTTTCAACAAAAGCTGCACCCCCTCTAAGGAAATACTAACTTATTCTCTGTAAGTGGTGCCACCGTGATCCAGTTACTTGAAGACAAGTGTAAGAGCCTTAAACGAATTCAATGAAATGAAGGGCTATTTGTGCTGCCATGGGTCACCCCATGCACAGCTGTGTGGGTGCAAATGGAGCTTGGACCATCAGTCTTACCCTGACACAGAATTCTAAATAAAGATGGAGCCTTCTGCAATATCAGAATTGTACTCCCATGTAAAGTCCCCCTCAATCATTGGCTCAAATGAAACTAACACTCCAAGATTGAGGGAAAGTGAGCAAAACACACTATGAAAAAATTTTAAGTCCACTTTGTAAGGCACTAATCCCCAAAGTGTCAACATTTAGATTAAACTTATTTTTAGAGTAATAAGCTGAGTTACTTTCCTTTGTTAGAACTGGAATCTTACAAACCCAGCTGTTGAACAACACTTGTCAAAGATGTTAAAATGTCTTTCAATATTTAGACAGTCACCTAACTGTTATTCCTGTGGGATATATGGGTGGCTGAGAGAATCATATTTGATAGATGTTAAAAATAAGATACCTATATGGAAAATACAACTTCCTTTTCTCAAGAATCCAACCCAGCAGTTTCCCTAACATTCTGCACCAAGATACAGCCAGACTTCTCAAATAAAAGAATGGATTCATGCTTTCACACAATTGCTATTAAACATGTATGCTTTGTGAATAATCTTCCAATTCTTTATTACACACATAACTCAGAATATCGTTTCTATTGATTTCAGGAGTTAATTCAGGGTTCTCATACTATAGGGGAGTATTGCTTCCTTCTAGGGGAAGTGCCAGGGCCGTGGCCCTTACTAAGGCAAGTATCCCTATGCCATAGCTGTTTGGACCAGGAGAGAGCACCAGCACCTCTAAGACTGCCTGGTATAAGAGCTTTGACCAGAAGAGATGGTAGTTACTAAAGAACCTATCACACCTTTTCTTCTTTCAGAGTTTGTCCTATATACAAATCATCAATTAGGCTGTGGAGATGATAAAGGGAAGCAGGAACACAAGGACCCAAAGAGAGAAGCCAAAATGGGAATGCAGAGCCATGTTAATTGTCTAGAAATAGAATATGGACTGACCAACCACTATTAAGCACAGACACATCCTCAGGTTACAAAGATCAAAACAATCTTCCCGCTCCTGAGTTAATGCCTGTCTCCACAAGGTCTATCCAGACTAATTCTCTCATCCTAAAAGGCTCCTGGGATTCTTTGCAGACTTGCCATATGACTGAGATTCTATTTTCTTTATTTTTTCATGTATCCTTACTTAAACTTTCCATTTTTTAAAGTAACTTGAGTCAGTTGTCATTGTTGTGATCAAAACAGTTACATGGGCCCCACGACAAGATGTCCAAAAGTGTTCCCTTTCTCTTTGCTAACTGTAGAACAATCTCAGATCTTCCAATAGTCTACATTTAACTTCACAAATTTAGGGGCTACTTTGCCAATATTTGCAATCAAAGAGAAAGAAAGGAAATGGACAGCAAAACCTATCTTCCTCAGACTGTATTTAAATTGCTCTTGTTGCATTTTTCCTCTTAGTAGATCACTGTTACATGTAGATCACAATCTACTTTCAAGTAGATGTGGGAAGTTTAACTGAAGTCAAGAATGAAAATGCAGCACCTTGTGGGAGCCTCAGTAGTTTCTCTACTCTCTGGAGCACTGATCACCTTCTGTGACTTCTGGGTTGACATTGAGCCTCTAGGGATAAGTCCTGGGGTAGCAGAACTAGATTCTTATGGTCCCAATAGAATAATATTGGCTCATAACAGTTCTAGCATTGGGGAAAGGTCAGGTCATATTAGAAATGAATGAATCAGACTCTTAGAGTACCAGCACCTTTTTCAACTCTAATTATTCCTCCCTCCACATCGCCCCCAAAACCAACACAAACTCATTTCTCTAGCATTCAGTGATTCTCAATCACGGGTTATTTTGAAATGTCAGGGGACACACGGGTTGACACAATGACTTGGTTAGAGTAATATGGACATTTAGTGAACAAGGACTAAACATCCTATAGAGGACTGGAAAGTTCCATACAACAATGAGTCATTCTATCAAAAGGCTAGCAGTACCCTCCTTGAGAAAAATGGGACCCCTCCAACATTCAGGATGCACAAAAGTGAGTAAAAGAAAGCAAACTGAAGAGAAGAGGACATACAAAAAACTTATGGCTATCAAATGCTTAATGATGAGAAAACTGAAGCTTTCCCATTAAGATCAAGAACAAGGTTAGGAAGTCCCCTATCACCACTTCTTCTCAACATTGTACTAGAAGTCCTACATAATGCAATAATACAAAAGAAGAAAAGATATACAGATTGGGAAGGAAGAAATAAAACTATCTGTTCACAGATGGCATCACCTATTTAGTAAATCTAAAAGAATCAACAAGAAAAAACTCTTGGAACTAATAAGCAATTATAGCAAGGTTGCAGGATACAAGGTTAATATATAAAAGTCAACTGCTTTCCTCTATACCAACAAACGAAATTTGAAATTAAAAGCACAATACCATTTACATTAGCATCTCCAAAGACGAAATACTTACCTAAAAATTAAACAAAATGTGTACAAGATCCATATGAGGAAAAGTATAAAACTCTGATGAAAGAGGTCAAAGAGCTACTAAATAAATGGAGCAATGTTCCACGTTCGTGGATAGAAAAGCACAATATTGTCAAGATGTCAGTTCTTCCCAACTTGATCTACAGATTACATGAAATCCCAATCAAAATCCCAGCAAGTTATGTTGTGGCTATTAACAAGCTTATTCTAATGTTTTTATGGAGAGGCAAAAGACCCAGAATAGCCAACACAAAATCAAAGGAAAAGAACAAAGCTGGAAGATTAACACTACCTGACCTCAAGGTTTACTATAAAGCTACAGTAATCCAGACAATATGGTACTAATAAAAGAATAGAGCAATAGATCAATGGAACAGAAAAAGAGAGCCCACAAATATACCCACATCAAGATATTCAACTGATCTTTAACTAAGGAGTAAAGGCAATATAATGGAGCAAAGATAATCTTTTCAACAAATGGTGCTAGAACTGGACGTACACACACACACACACACACACAAAAATTAATCTAGACACAGACCTTATACCCTTCAACTCAAACTCAAAATGGATCACAGGTCTAAATGCAAAACACAAAACTATAAAACTCCTAAGATATAACATAGGAGTGTACCTAGATGATCTTGAGTAAGGTGATGACTTTTTAGATATAACATCAAAAGTGTGAAAAGAAGAATTGATAACCTGGACTTCTAATTAAAAAAGTCTTCTCTCTGAAAGATGTCAAGAGAATGAAAAGACAACCCACAGATTGGAAGAAAACATTTGCAAAAGAGACACCTGACAAAAGGCTATTGTGCAAAATATACAAAGAACTCTTAAAAGTCAACAACCTAATTAAAAAAATCAGCCAAAAACTTTAACAGATACCTCATCAGAGAGGATACAAAGATAGTAAATATGCATATGAAAAGATGTTCCATGTCATATGTTATCAGGAAAATGCAAATTAAAACAATGAGATATCATTATACACCTATTAGAATGGCCAAAATCTGGAACACTGACAACATCAAATGCTGGTGTGGATATGGAGCAACAGGAACTCTCATTTATTTGTTGGTGGGAACGCAAAATGACAGTGGCCATTTTTAAAGACAGTTTGGCAGCTTCTTATAAAACAAAACATGCTCTTACCATATGATGCAGCAATCATGCTCCTTGGTATTTATCCAAAGGAGTTGAGAACTTATGTCCACACAAAAACCTGCACATGGATATTTATAGCAGCTTTATTCATAATCGCCAAAGCATAGAAGCAACCAAGGCATGTTTTAGTAGGTGAATGGACAAATGGATAAATTATTCATTGCTAAAAAGAAATGAGCTATCAAACCATGAAAGACATGGAGGAAACAAATGCATACTACTAACTGAAAGAAGTTAATTTGAAAAGGCTAAATACTGTATGATTCCATTATGACATTTTGGAAAAGGCAAAGCTATGGAGACAGTAAAAAGATCAGCCAGGACTTGGGGGGATTGGAGGGGGGGAAGATATGAAAAGGCAGAGCATAGAGTATTTTTAGGGCAGTGAAAATACATTGGTCCAAACCCAAAGAATGCACCACACCAAGAGTGAATCCTAATGTAAACTACGGACTTTGGGTGATAATGATATGTCAATGTGGGTTCATCGATTGTAACAAATGTGCCATTCTGGTGGATGATGTTGATAATGAGAGGAGGCTATGCATGTGTGGGAGCAGGGGGGCATATGATAACTCTATACCTCCCTCTCAATTTTGCTTGAACCTAAAACTGTTCAAACAAACAAATGAAGTCTTTTTAATAAAGAGAGAGAAAGGCAGGAAGAAAACAAGCAATGCACACCATCAGAAGTCAATCAGTAGAATTAAGGCTCCTCAAGAATCAATTCCAGGTTCCCTCCACTTTCTTCCCCTCACCTCCAGCAAAATATTAATACTGACTGCCGCAAGATCCTCATTCTCATTCCCTCTACCATGCAAAACAATCTTGGGTTCAGTTAACTTTAAATTACATCTTTTAAAAATTCTGTTTATATTTCCACATTTTTTTAACTGGAAAAATATTTTTAATAAAAAATGTTTTAATTTATTTTATTTTAGAGTATTACAGGGATACAAATGCTTTGGTTACATAAATTGTCTTTGCACCACATGACACATCTTTTCATTTGTTCTAATTATAATTTCTGAGCAACTAATGTTGTTCATATTAATAGATAATATCAACTGAAAATTCTTCCATGTTGCTAAAGGGCTTAATTGCCAAATCTGTGCTGTAATATGTCTGTTGGAAAATTTGCTTTAGAGACTAATTCTTCAGGGGATAAATTCCTCAGAGGTTAAGCCTTGTGAATTAATACCCTCTTATGAAACACTTTTTTGAGCCAAGCTGGGGCTTGAAAAACAAGGAGGTGAAAATTCTCTTGCACCTCTTCCAAACTCTTTGTAAAGCTCTAGGTAGTATCAAAAGAGACATCTTGTACAAACAAGCCTCACCACCAAGGGTAAGGGCAGAGAATAACCAAATAGAGACAGCTCAGCAGCCCTGGATTGAAGGCCAGATATTTTGGAGGCAGAGCATTCGATAATGTAAAAGATGGATCCATGGCAGACAGATGCCACAGCAAAGTAAAAATTTCAGCAAGATATACTCAGACTGAAAGCCTCCCTAGAACGGAAAAGCCCAAAATTCAATTCTGTTTTAAATGAGTTGAGGCCTTGTTATATTAATATTAATAACAAGAACACACTGTTACTACAACTGTGGGTTTCTAACAAACAAGGGTCTTCTCATAGGCAAAAGCAGTGCTGTCCAACAGAACTTTCTCTGATGAACATGCTCTTGGACATGCTCTGTATCTGCACTGTCCAATACAGTAGTCATTAAGAACATGTAACTGCAGAGCACTTGAATGTCACCAGTATAAATGAAGAACTGAATTTTTATTTAGTTTTAATTAATTTAAATAAAAATAGCCACATGCGGCTAATGGTTACTGTATTGGGCAATGCAGGAAAAGGCTTAGACCATGGTTTGGGAAAATGATCCAAGAGGTTATCAAAGGAAATCTTACATATATTCTGATCACTTGGAGGAATACTTTCTCAGTGTCCTCGCCACCAAAAACACACAGACAATCTGTAAGATGGCAAAGATGGCACTACATTAGAAACCACTAGACATAGCAGTGCTTCTCAAATTTTAGCATCCATCAGGATCACCTGGGGGTCTTGTTAAAAGAGATTATTAGGCCCACTCCTAGACATCTGATTCAGTAGATCTGTACATTTCTAACAAGTACAAATGATTCTGATGCTGCTGGTACAGGAGACACGCTCTGAATAGAATAAAAACTTCAGCATTCAAACAGCAGCCTACTCCTACCCAAAGTGGAGCTTCTTTGATTTGTCTCCTTTCTTCTACACTGAAGTGCCACTTTCTTCATGGTACATAGAATCCTTCTAAAACATTCTTACAAGTTTTGTTTAACATCTAGGACTATAAATGTATGACAGAATGCAAATAAACCAGGCGAACTATGATGGGTTCTCCACATATTGGATCCAAGAGAGAGTATATTTGTAAAATTTGTAAGTCTAATAATCATGGGACCAGAAACACAGCAAGGGGTAACTCAATCCCTGCACTGTCCCTGTTTTCGAGTTGAACTGAGGCTTTCTATTAAAATAATGTGGATTACTTCAGGTCTAGGTCAGTTATGGCCTATTTTACTATCCCAACACATAGTACCAGAAAAGTGTTAAAAGAACACATGCCATATTAAAACATCTTATTTATCACTCAACAGGCATATATTGAAGATAATCCCTTTCCATTCTTTGCATATTCCCAAAGAGAAAAAAATAGAAATGTAAAGGTTCTAGAATAAAAGCATATTTCTTCAAACATTCTCTGATCTCTATTGTATTTTCTATAAAAACTGATCTAGACCAGCAGTCATTTGGGGGGATATTTTTCTTTCAGGGGCTACTTCTTTATAGTCTTTGCTCTAATTATACATGAGTCACTTTAACATTAAAAGATCACCCTTAATCACCCAAATGCCATTTTTCTTTACTGCTCTTATGAACAACCTTCTTTCTGCCTCATCCACTCTTCCCTATCTTAACTTTGCAAAAAAAGAAAAGCCTTTATCCAGAATATACTGTCACAATGAATCAGAAGATGATGCCTTTGAATGAACTCAGACTCTAGTACTGTTCATTATTTCCCATATCACTAACCTTTGCCGTTTTTCAAACTCCCACTGTTCCTCCGTTATTGCCAACACAAAGATCAAGAGTGATCCTAGAAGTTTGGGAGGACAGGTTCTAGAAATCTGGGGGGACAGGTACTGTTCCTCAGCATTTATAGAGTCCTCAAATAGTCACACAATACTATGTACATGATTTCTGTAGGCTACTGACTTATTAATATGTGTCTTCTTTACAGGTAAGGAAACTGAAGCAAAATGAAGTTAAACGATTAAAATTCAGTACCAGAGAAACTCACAACAAGATTAAATCATTGTACTCCTTCAGCAGAGGTTCTTAACCAGGGAAATTTTGCTTCCTAGGGGTCATTTGGCAATGTTTGGAGACATTTTTGATTGTCACAACTGTAGGGGGAGCTGCTGGCATTTGTGGGTAGAGGCCAAGGACACTGCTGAACATACTATTACATAATGCACAGGACAGTCCTCACAAGAATATCCTGACTCAAAATATCAACAGTTCAAGGTTAAGAAGCCCTGGTCCACTGGCATCTCTAGCATTACTTTCTTTGGCCCCTAATCAATAGTTAAAGAATGGTTCCTCACATCTTAGGGATGTGGTGACCATTGTGGAGGGGAAGGGCATACCTCTAACCCTTCCTAGGGAGAGGCAAAGATATAAAATGTAACCAAAATGTTAAAAAAAAAAAACAAAAACATTTATTGGGTGTCGGGCAGGTGGGAGGGAGAGGGAGGGGATGGGTATATACATACATAATGAATGTGATGCTCACCACCTGGGGATGGACACACTCGAAGCTCTGACTCGAGGGGGGAGGGGAGGCAAGGGCAATATATGTAACCTTAACAACATTTGTACCCCCATAATATGCTGAAAGAAAAAAAAAGAATGGTTCCCACTACAATTTAATCCTTATATAGTCTTTACACAAAAAATGCGCCAGTCAAGTGCTATTTCTGTCATGCTACTTTTAAAATAGAGAATATATGGACCTACAGAGGAAATTGAGGACAGTTAGCAAAGCTCAGCTCCTTTATTTTAATGAGAAAACCTGGCAAAGCCTAGCTCTTTTCCTTAGCAACCTCCAGGCCTGAGACCGCACCTGGCTGCTCATCTGGACTCTTCCATCATTGATGTGCTTTGCAGCTGCCCTTTCCCTGCTTTGATTACCTCCAAGTACTCCACAGCAATAATGACATACACTTATTGGAATCTCCAGAGATCTGCATCCCCCAGTTGTCCATTTTATTCAGTAAACTATACTCACTACTGACCATGTGAGGCACACCTAAGGATATCAGCCTTTCTGGGTGCCCTCTGACTATGCCTGGGTAATGGAAAATTATCTAGCAAGGGTTCGACAGCATTGGGCCAAGTTGCTTAAAATAACTCCAGTTTTCAGCTGAGTACTTTTTTTTTTTAACCTCCTGTCCCTCTTTCCTAACTATCCTTAGCTCTGCTTAGATTTATATTAATCATAGCTTCAGTTATGATGTTCCTGATGCCTATATGCATTGCATGAGGGGCTACAAATAGATGAGAGAATGGGCATGTGACTTCCAGTGATGCTGGATAAAATGGAATAGGCAGAACCATGTGCTTTGCTAGTGCCATTATCCACCAAACTAGGAACTTTCAACTCTGAGGAGTTATTTCCTTCATTAAAAAAAGCAATTAGTGAACGAAACATTAAGCAGAGTGACCAATGAAAAAGGAAGATGGTGGGTGGTGAGGGAAATATGAGCTAGCAGAGCTAATATGATATGGCTACAAGAAAATGACGATCAGCCCCAGTTTCCTTCTCTACAGTGCACTACAAGAAGGTTCAACAACCCCTTCTATATAAAATCACATCCTATACAGATTCTCCACCAATTCCTGTATTGAGATATTTCCATGCACAGATCCTGTCTCATCACCTTGGATCATGGTTTTCTTTTTGTAATGGGATTTTCATGGTGTCTATGACTTGAATCAATAAAGGCTCAGGGAGACCAGTTCTCATTGCACTGACTCCAAGAGACTGGCGAGACAAAAGCCTCTAGGACTTGTCAAAGCCGAAAAAACAATGGCAGAGAAGGCCTTTGCCTTACCCTGGAGTAGAGGGTGTGGAAGCCTTCAAACCCACTCACATCCTCACGACCCATCGGCTCTGCTGCTTTTCACCACTCGCTCACTTGCATGTTGGACCCACCACCAATCGATCAGCAACTGCCAAAGACAAAAATGAATGAATGCGTTAGGCCAAAGGACCACAACTTCAAGTCCCAAGCCACTCTTTAAGTGAGTTTGTTAGAGTAGGCTAAGTGCTTAATGCATAGACCCAAACATGTATAATGGCTCAAGCTCAATACAAGTTTATTTCTTGTTCCTTTTTGCATACTGAACAGGTAGACATGTCAGTCAGTGATGGCCTTGAGGCAATGATCAAGGCAGCCAGGCTGCCATCTTTCAAATATAATTTCCAAGGATGCCCTTAGGGTCCTCTCCATTCCCACCAGCTAGGAATGGAAAAATAGCATGGAGGAGCTTGCATGGGCGCTGTGTGTGTGTGTGTGTGTGTTGTTTTTGTTCCTAGAAGTGGATCATGATTTTCTACTTTCACTCACTTTCTGTTGGTTAGCCAAAACTCAATCACATAGCCACACCTAATCCCATGGGCTACAGGGCAGCAAGTAATCTCTATTGTACAAAGCTGACTCCAGACCAACCAAGGAGGCACCTTAGGTTTAGAAAATGCTATACGCATTTTGGATGCTACACTAACACAGTAACCTTAACTACTCTGAGTCTCAGTTTCGCCATCTGTAAAATACCCTGCCCCTCTTACAGAGTCAATGTAAGACTCAAAATGAAAGAAAGCAGTACTTCTCAGACTTTAACATGCATGCACATCCTCTATGCATCTTGAAAAAAAATACAGATTCTGATTTGGTAGGTCATGGGTGATGCCTGAAAGTCTGCATGTCTAACAAGCTCCCAGGTGATATTGATGCACCTGCCCACTGGACACGCTTTGAGTGGAAAAGAGATAAAGGGTTAGAGAATACTACATAAACCACAAGGTGATTTGCAGGAATAAAGAATTATTATCCTGGCACCAACCTTGACTGATTATAAATGAATCCCCAAATAGACTAAATATATCCTAAAAATGCAGCCTGAGTATCAGAATTTCAGTCACCTGATTTCAGATCAGGAAAGAATTTAATTGGCCACTACTCTTTCCCCTTATTTTCTAGCCAAGGAAACAAACTCAGAAGTCAGTGATGCCCCTAAAATCTTATAACAACTCAGTAAGGTGCTAGGATTAGAAGATCCTAATATGCAGATATTGGACTTCTTTATTACCTAACATAATAATTTATGTTATAAACCCAATTATAACCTTACTGCTAAAGCAAGAACATTACTCTGGCCCACCCAAAAATGTACCAGAAGGTGATATTCACCAGCATGGGTCGCCATGGTACCAAACGTAGGCAAGGTGTCACAGGACACAAAGCAAGAGATTTTAAGCAAAATGTTCTTCAAAATGCAGTGATCCCCAAAGTTATGTCTCCCATGTCCAAAATGTAACTTGAACACAGAAAACAACTTCTGTATACCTTCTGTCAAAAACAAGAATTTTAAAAAACACAACAAGAATTTTTATTTTAAACATATGCAAACTCTAAGTCACTCCTATTTGGGGACAATTAGAGAACTTGGGGTTGCAAATAGAAAAAGGAAATAAAATAATTAGCTGAGGAGAAGCAGTGACTTACATGGTGAACCCTGGGTACAAGTAAAGGAATATAAAGATTTTTTAAAAATCCCTGGCATGTAAAGTATTTTGCATCTCTGGGAGGATTGTAGTGGGACCTAGGAGCTCATAGTTAGCACAAGATGTAGTACCACAGAAGGTAACGACAGAAGTCATAAATCAGAAAGGCAATGAATATCTGGAAATCAGATCAGATTGGGGAAACAAGGGCCCCTTGGTATGCACATCACCACCAAGAAAGCAACATGAATTTAAAAGTGTTTTGGTAAAATTAGGAGAGTACTTATTGAGCAAGAAATGATAAATGGAAATCAATTCTTACATATCCATTATTAAGATGGATTAAACACTATTATTAGCATCTTCATTTAGTAAGCAATTTTTAAAAAGGTAGAAATGTTCCTAACAACCTCCACAGGTTTACTTCTGTACTCTCCTCTTCCACCATAACATCTTTAGCTCTTCAGTCAAGAACATTCTCATCCTGGCAATTTTCCAGAACTAACTCTAGAATTGTTATTCTATTTTTGTGCCACAGTCCCCTTTGGTAGTCTGTTGAAGCCTAAGCACTCCCTCCTCAGAATATTAAATGTATAAGATAAAATACATTAGATTACAAAGGAAGTGAATTATATGGAAATACTCTTCTATCCACACAGACCTTGGGGAGTCCACAGACCCAATTTCAGAACATCTGATTGGGGGGTGACTCATAGGATGATGAATGTTTCTTCTTACAGGAAACAGTATACACAGAAAAGTTTTAAAAACTCTAAAGACACACAGTAAAGAATCCTGTTCAGAGTCAGTTAATGAAGAAAAGAATGTGCTGCAAAGAGAAGCCTGACCTTGAATTTCTGCCAAAACTCAAACCAATTCATGCTGTGGCTTTAAAATCCTACATTAAGGAATCACTCAGAGAATTTTCTTGGCCCCAGCTCTGTAGACACAATACATTCTGTGGCATGATGGCAGGTGAAAAATGGCAGCAATGGAGAAGGGAAGACTGTGTAGAGTCCTGAGCTTGGGTCTCAGTCTTCTAACTAGTTCTGAGCCAATAACTAGCTCTGTTAGGTTGGTCTAGTCACTCAGCTCTAAGTTCAAACTCCCTGTCTATATATTGAGAAGGTTAAGTTAAAAACCATAAAGGGTTTTTTCCTACTGGGAACTGTTAGGACTCTAAGACAATACATAATCATTTTTCTGGGAAGAAACATTAGCAAGATTTCTTTTTGACCTAGCCTCTTGGAGTGAAAATACCTTCTAAATGAGAATTTTTCAGAGGCTTCAGAAATACCTTATGAGAATCACCTGATCATAGAACTTCAGACTAGAAGAGATTTTAAGAGACATCTACTAGTTCACCAATCCCAGTGAACAGGTGAGAAAAATAAGGTTCAGAAAGGTGAAGAGACTTATTTGTGGCCACATAATGAGGCAACATTAATGGACTGTTGTGACTACTGCTATCTAGCACCAGCAGAATTTTAGGATTCGGCCTTGGTAGTAAAAACCAGCTCATCAATTCATTTTAAGAGAGGCAGAAATAAACATCAAATAAGCCCATCCAGAGGATGAGAACTGCACAAGGAAGCAGGTGACTGGGGTAAGGGCACCCAGGGTCAAAGCCGAGGCCCTCATTACGCACTGTAACTTCCCCATCACTGGCAAAGCACTCACGTCTCTCAAATTTCATGTCCACAAAATTCATCTCAAAGAACAGTCAATAGCAGTCAAAGAATAGCTATTTCAAAAGAAGGGGGTGAATGAATGAATCCTGACGAATAAGGTCAATAAAAGCAAGCTTCAAGTTTTGGGCTATTAATACAACCTTGAAGGGTCAGTATCAGCTAAGAAAATCTAAAAACACTTGTTGGGAATTTTCAAGTTTTAGAAGAAAATAGTTCAGTGTAACTTTAACCTGTCCTCTGTGGACAGCCTTAAAATATAGTTGACTACTTCATTAGCATTAATTTTACTAATCCTCTCACTGCTGTCTTCAGAGCATGTAATTGCTGGCTACTGCTCAGGTTTAAATCGCATGTACATTTCCACCACCCCACCCATGTGTGCAGACTAGCTTTACACACAAATAACTAGAAACAAAGAAGTTGTTGGAAATGTTGATCGAATGATTTGAATATCATATTTAATTAACCAATATGTATGCCAAGTGCTTTTAAAGCCTTATACTGTGATGCTTCATCATCAGTTTATTCTCTGCCTTCTCCCCTCAGAAGCGCACACACGAGTGCAAAGTAATCAAAGCCATTCCTCAATCTCCACAACACACATTCCTACCTTATACAAACAGTTATGGCCTTCAGAACTATTCTGAGATTCTCTTTGACTGGGAGCTGACACAGCCTTTCAAAATCTTCTAGACTCCAGGCTACCCAGTGGTGGGGTTCGCCAGCTCCAGCATTCAACTCCTCCAGGAATTCCCAGAGGCAGCAGTGCCATCTACTGGTAGGGAGGGTACGACTTGTTTTCTGGAAGCCTGTGGGTGGCCGGAGCCAAAGACCCGAAAGAACCACAGCCTAGATTTGGGTTTTTGTAATCCTTTCTTTTCGAGAACACATTACAAGCACAACTGATACTTACAACCCGAGACGTGCAACCTCCACAGGAGCCTCCACCATGTGAATGGCAGGTCCTCTGGAAGCCAAATAAAACCCAGTCAGGCTAGCCAATATTGAGGCAGCGCTGCCTGGAAATGCCTCCTCAAGGCTCTAAAGGCAAGCGGAGCCCCACTGAATTAAACATATCCTGGCTGTCCTCTTTCCCCACTGCTTCCCTATCAGATGATCTCAGCCAGTGTCCCCCACCTGTGGCACTGTTATCTAGTTCTATCTTACAGCATGCATCTTAAGGAAGGAGCTCAGACCCCTCTCAACGTGAAAGCTGTTATATTTATACAATGTGACACAGATGCTCCTCAAAAGACACTATTGCTTAGGCATGCAGGTCGGACTCTAATCTCTCTCATTCACTCTCCATCCTCCCTGCCTCTGACCCAGGGGATAGAAACGACAGAAAGGAAATGATTTCGTTCTTGCTTTGAAAGCAACACTAGTGGGCTTTTATTGAATCAGAGAACAAAACCTTGTCCTATAGGTCACTGAGGTATGCTGCTTCCCTCAAGATGGACTAAGCCTGCCAATCTTCCTGTTGACCCTTGTATAACCTAATCAGTGTTTCTCAACCTTTTCAAAACCCATCTGCCGTCCACAGACTAAATATAAGCATTGCAAGCCCTTTGTGTAGTTTATGTAATAAAAATGACAGTTTTCTAAAAATAAAACTGTATACCTTTTTAAACTATGCCACCTACCTCAGAATTGCCTCCCTTCAACTGCATACCAGCTTAAAAAAAAATCACTAAACAAGTTTTAAATTATTCTAATTTGTTTTGTCTTCCAATCTATCAGGTGACAACTTATATTTCACTTTACTAAGGTCATCTGTGATATTCCCAATGAGCTTTGCAGCAACTTCTATTCTTTTGCTTTCATTCATCTCAAAAAAATCATCAAAAGTTGAGTTATTGCAGCTGATAAATTTGTTAGGGGTATCAAATTCAGGTTTAAGTGTTTCTTTTAAAGAAAAAATTAACTTGCCTAGAAGATGTCACTGGCCTGGGGTATGTTTTAGATGTTTGAAATCATCTGATTTCCTAAAGAAACTTAACTGTAGGGGAGGGTAAGAGTAACAAAAGGGCTTTTAAGTGGTAACAGAACGTTTTGGAGAAGTCAGGTAGAGAGATCCTTGCCCATTTCATATCAGAATAAGTTCTGGATAAATTACACTGGAATTCCAGAATACGGAAGTCTTTATAACGACAGCTGAACCATTTCTTACTGATATTACCAGGTATATCCAACAAATTAACAAGTTAGTTAACCAGTGGAAAACTGAAAGGACTTTTTATGTTTCACTGTAAGATGTACAATATGCCCTTGCTATTGCAGGTCTGAGGAAATGGAGGAGAGACAGGGAATACCTTGTACAGTTTTACTTGCTCTTAAGCTCCTGGACACACCCTCCCCTTTTTAAAGTATGATATAACATCGACATCGCTCTCCCTAACCCCTCCACACACCTCTTTTGGCAGCCAAATGGTCTTTAAACACACACTTTTCAAAGAATTAAGGAGGTTTGAATAGGTTTGATTTAGATTCTGTCTTCCCTCTTCCTACAGCCCATTAACATGATGAAAATAATCACCCACTTGGGCAGCCCCTTTCAAACCTCGGTTTACAGAAATCACCACCCTCTCCCCTCAAAAATATTATTTTCTAGAAGAATCATCTCAGTGTGGTGGTCTAGTCTGCAGTTCACTGCAGGCATTTCCCTGTTCACCATTTACCAGTCATCAGTAACACTGTATCTGTAATTCCTTTTCGTAGGCTCTCATTTAGACCTGCTCCACCAGTGCCCAAGTGCTTTTTTAAAAGAATTCTTAGCCTCTTAACGAATCTCTGGATTCCTTTGGCAGGCTCAAAGCATTCAATCGCGGTGAAACTCTGGGGTGAGAGCTGGTGTGCAGGTCCAGCGGGAGGAGAAGCCTCCTCCGGGCAGCATCGGGGCTCAGTCCACTGGGGATGCCGCCCACCCGGCCCGCACCAAGCCAGAAGGGCTCTTCGCACAGCTGCGCTAGGAATCGGCTTCGCTCACAGCCGCCGGATTAGTTCGAGCCCCACCGGCTCGGCCAAAGTGACACTACATTTCTTTTCCCTCGTTCTCTCATGTGACAGGTCCCACAGCATTAAAGCCACCTCCTCCTCGGCCCAAGCCCGGGTCCAGCGCCGGTGACATCCCAGCCCCACCACCCGCACCCTTTACCTGGGGAGGAGGCTGAAGCCAGCATCCCTCCGGGCGGGAAACAAAGGCGGAGGCAAGGCTGCCCGGTGGGTAACTCCCCTCGGGCAGACCGTCGCCGCGGTGGGGAGGATGGGGAGGTGCATCAGAGGGTAGGAAAGGGGAAACCGAGGCAACGAGGTGGGTGGCTGAGCCGGGACTGCATCCTTCCTGAAGCGTGGCTCCGCAGGCAGGCAGACCCCAGACCTCCCCCTGCTCCGCCCAGCCCTGCTCAAGCCTCTCACTGGGACCCGGCATGCGAGGGACAGCAGGAGCCGCCCCGCGGCGCCGCTTACCTCTGGAGAAGCGCTCCGGCTCCCTCCGACGGCTACGGAGAAAGCCCCGCCGCTCGCGCACGCGCTCTCGCGCCTTCGCCCCTCCGGCCCCCGCGCGCGCCCCTCCGACCCGGCTCTGGCCCGCCCCGGCCCTGTCCGTCAGCGTCCACGAGAGCCAATCCGATTGCACGGAAGGCCCAGCGCTAGTCACGTGGCCAGACCAGCCAATCACCAAATTGCCCTCGGCAGCGCCCGCTCCGATGTCCCTGGGGGTTCGGTTGTTGCCAAGCCGAGCGGGTGCGAGGTGGGCACAAAGGGTTGAGCTCTGTTTTCTGGGGGTTGAGAGGCACTCAGTTGATCAATTACCAGATCAATTGATTTCTCAAATTTTAATACAAATAAGGATCACCTAGGTATCTTTTATAAACTACGGATTCTGTTGCAAAGTCTGGGGTAGGTACCCAAGATTCTACAATTCTAGCCGGCTCCCAGGTGTGATGAGGATGCTCCGGGTCTGAGGACCACACTTTGAATAGCCCCTGTCGGAAAAGGTTGGCTATAGCCCCTGCTCCATGTTATTTGAAAGTTTTGCGACCTTTCTTGTCCTTCCTCCAGTGATGGAAAGCATTCCAGTGACTGACTAAGCATGGGGCGTTCTGGCGAGGCTTGTAGTTTGGGCGCCAGCTGACAGAAGGGGTGCTTAATTTCCACATTTCTCGCCCTTAGGCTATGGAGCAGTACCTGTGCCAGTTTGGTGATTGGCGTGTAGAAACCAGAAGTGGAGAGAGAAAGCTCAAAGAGAACACTAGGTCTAGGTTCATCCAAAAGTATTGGGCATGTGTGACTGTGCTAGACTCTTGGCCAGAGTGGCGACACAAGTGGTCCCTGCTTTCTTTCTGGAAACTTATGGTCTGTCATAGAACTACACAGGCAAGCTCAGAAAGAAGCATGTAGAAAAAACATGGTCACAGCAACTTGGGCAATTCAGGTGTAAGCCAAAGAGTCTGTAAAATAATCTGCCTTAGAGATCTTAAAAATTGTCCAAATATTCTTGTCAGCAATTACACAATCAAGTCAGGAAGCTCATTGCCTCTCCCATCTTTCAAACTTAGCCTAAAGCCTTAATGTTTTCAGATTGGCCAGCTAGAACCTTTGTTGTTCAGCATAGCCAAGCTCTTATTGCCCGATAATATTACTAAGGTGATTCAAGGGTCTTAAGTGCCAAGTTCTCCAAAACTTTCTTCCCCCATCTCTTCTGATCAGGTATGATATAACACTGCTTCAAGCAGTTGTCTCTCACCATTCATCAAGGTGATCAAACTGCCACTTAGAGAAAATTTCACCCTTGTCAAGGTGTCTTAGGCCTCTCTAGCTTCTCAGCCCCAGAAGTGAAGCCCACTTAATCTCAGACATTGTTTATCACCTTACTCCTACCAGAGATGGCATTGTATAAAATTCAGAGTACAGGGAACATATTAAATCTATCACAACAATGGTTCTGACTATAACAGGAGTAAAGAAACATCTTAGCAAGAAAAATAGGATTGAAAGCATCAAAGAAAGTTTCTTTTGCTATCATTAAACCAGTCGTTCTCAAGCCTAGCTGCAAGGTAAGTATTTAAGGAAATAGATTGTGGGGCCCTATACCTGGAGGTCTGATTGGAATGAGGAAGGGGGCCTGGATAGCTATAGGTTTAAAAAGTTCCATCAGTAATTTGATATGCAGCCATGCTTGAGAACACCTGCGTAAGCTGCTAGATCGATGGATTCATTCTTTAACAAGGAAAACTTAACTCTGCACCACAAATCACTAATGACATAAAAACTCTGTAAACAGAGGAACGTTTCCACATAATTTTTGAGAATTGATTTTTTAAAGGCTCAAAATAATTCATAGGTAATAAATACTTCAAAGACCATTCAGTGGAACAAATGGAAAAGCTAGATCCACAACTAGGTTAGATTCCAGTCGACTTAATATTTCAAAAAGAACCCATTGTTCTTTGTCAACCATGCCAAACTGATCAACTCTCTTGTGATAGCTTCACTTGTTTTGTGCCCTTCTTAATGAAAACAAATTTCCAATTGAGCATTATTAAGAGTTATTCTCTAAGGGTTTTCCCCACCATGTGGAACAAAATCACCTAAGGTACTTGTTAAAATGCATATTCCCAAGGCCCAACCCAGAACCTTCTCCAGCCTCTCTTATGCCACAATTCTGAAACCAGTACTGGTTAAATTTAAGTACAAGTTGTACCTCCTGATACAGGATAACTACATATAAACAAACCCTCCAGTAAAATAGCTATGCTAGAAGTTTATCATAGTTTGTCATTCTACCTAAATAAAGAAGTTGAGTCTATTTTAAAGGATTTTGAGAAATTCTCAAGTCTCTTTACTGGAGTTTTTATCAAATTGTTATTTTGTGAAATAAAGAGATTAGTGCTTGAATCCTAGAAAAAACTATTGCTGCAGAGTTTTTCTATGGAGTAATATTTGTTGTAGTGGGATATGACCTACTTATTAACAGTTTTTAACTAAATAGTGAGGTCCCCTCAGACCGTTCTACCAACAACAACCATCTTGCTCAAAAATGACTATTTGTGATAACAGAAATATGGAAGTCCAATGTGTGAGCCTGCAAACTGGCTTCCCTCCCTCTCTGACGCTTTTAAAAATATATTTCACAGCATTCAAATGGGGGAGAAATTTTTCTCACCTTGTAAACTCGTAGCTTTTGCTATTGGGTAAAATAAGGACAGTTTTCACTAATACTTAACTAGTACGAGTAATGTAAATTTTTAACTAGAGAAAAGCATTTGTTTTTCTCTTTGTGGGTGTCGTCATTACAGAAAGCAGCAACAGAAAGGAAGGAGATTCTTGCTTGAGGATATGAATTTGAGAAAAGATCATCGAGGCTGTCACTAATTTTCTGTTTTTCAGTCTACTTGCTTCATATATATATAACCTGGCTATCCTGTTTCAGGAAATCGATATATTAGAATGTGATATGAATTAGCTCAAAGTTTCCTACCCTCCACTCCAGAAATTGCTCAGTGAGAGATTTAGGTATATTTGTAAAGAAAAAGATATAAACCACCCACCAATTTGCCAAGTCCTAAAAATCCACCCATTGCTTTATTATAATCAGAGCCTCCATAGACTGCTTTATAATTGCTAATTACCTTTTTATCTCTGACAATAAATAGCTTCTTTAAACTTAATTGATTTCATTTGTGAAGACCCATAGATTACCCAAGATTTCTAGTTTCCATCTGTCATATAGATCCAACCAGGAAAACATTTTATATCTATGTGTCTGTATTTTAATAACTGATACATTTTTCCATTCAGTGTGACTATGTACAGATTTAACTTAGAGGGAATTTTTGTAGAAAAGTTGGTTTTCTTTATGTTCTTTATAGAGAATGTATTTTTATAAAATATTTCAGATTTAAAATGTGTATAGATAATATATGCCCCTCTATACTCTATCAACTTAAAAAACACACTATAAATACAGTCCAAACCCCCACATACCCTTCCCAACAAGTTGATTTTTTAGATGGAGGTTTCACATTTAGCAAGCTTAGCCACAGAAGAGAGAGAATGGTTTATGGAAGAAAACACCATGTTACGTGCATATAATAGACAACACAAATGTAAATGGGCAAAAACTCTTGCTGAATAAAATGTTTGGACACTCTGAACTGATATAAGAAAAAGATAAGAGAGCTGGAAATCTCCTGTGGTCCAACACCTATGCTTTACAATTACAAATTTGGACATAGAAAGCAAGTAACCCTTAGGAAAAAAAAAAACATAATTTGGAACAGCGATGAGGTGAAGAATCAGATTTCATTTATTCAGCAAACACAATACTTTATCCCTGTCTTTTAGCTCCTTTTATAAGAGAAGCTATCATAATTCAAAATAAAAAGTTTTGTTATAAGGCACATAACATTATAAGAAAGCATATAGGAGGAGCACCAATTCTGATTGATGAAATAAGGGAAGGCTTTCTGAAAGAAGTGATCCCTGAACTGAATTCCAAAGAACTTTTAAGAGTTAACCAGTTGTTATGGACTGTTTTATGTCCCCTCCAAATTTATACGTTGACCCTCCCCCCAAATGTGATGGTTTTAGGAAGTGGGACATTTGGGAGGTAATTAGAATTAGATGAGGCCATAAGGATAGAGCCTTCACAAATGGGATTAGTGTCCTTATTTGTTGCACCTGCTTTTTCACTCCTGAGCTCTTTAGCGAAAGAATAAATAATTACCAAAAACACAGTGTTTAGAAAAAAGGAGAGAGACCAAAATCTAAAGGAGAAAATGGCCTCCTCAGCCACATCACTCCCCCTATTTATTTCCAAGGACACGTGCAAAGGGTCAGGGCTCTTTGCTAATTTCCTTAACAACTTCCATACAGGTCAGCTGTTTTCAGCTGACCTTTGCACACAGCAAACAAGCAGCTTTGAGCAGGCGTTTTCACCTGACCCTTCATTCACCTTGCTCACATTCATTCCATACATCCATCCATCCTTTCTTCTAGGCCCAGCTTCTACATTATTAAAGTCACCGGGGACTTGCTTCTGCTCTCTGCTGTCTGTCATGTAAACCATGTAAGAATACAACAAGAAGTCAGCAGTCTGCAACCCAGAAGAGGGCCCTCACCAGAACCTAATCATGGTGGCCCCTTGATCTCCAGCCTCCAGCCTTGTGAGAAATAAATTTCTGTTGTTAAGCCATCCAGTCTATGGTACTTGGTTATAGGAGTCCAAATAGACTAAGACATCAGCAAATGGCAAAAGGAAGGGTGTTCCAGGCCTAGGGAACAGCCCATGTTCTCCTAAGAGCGTAGAACATGGGGAAGAGAAAGTAGTTTAATTTGACTGAGTGTGAGAGGGGAAGGAGAAAAATTATGACTGAACAATGGGCAAAAGAGTAAAATTCAAGGATGGCAAATGCATGATATGCCATTCTTCCATCCACCTGTACAAATGGCAAACAATCAATCATAGTATTCAATTCTGTTATAGTGAACATAAGTAAAATCTAGGGTTATATGATCTGGGTTAAAATCCCAGCTCCTCGACCTACCAGCTGTGTAAACTCACACAATTTTGACCTTAGAAGATACTAGATAAATGATTTGCACAGTTATGTCATTTTTAAAATGGAAATAATGGCCATACAAGTATAGTAATCCCCCCTTATCCTCAGGGGATACATTCCACATGCCTGAAACCACAGATAGTACCAAATCTTACATATACCATGCTTTTTCTTATACATACATACCTATGATAAAGTTTAATTTATAAATTAGGTGCAGTAAGAGATTAACAATAACAAAAAATAGAACAATTATAACAACATGCAGTAATAAATTATGTGACTATGGACTCTGTCTTTCAGTTTCTTATACTGTACTGTGGGTAACAAACTGCAGAAAGAGAAATCGCAGATAAGAGGGGACTACTATACTTGTTTCTTACAGTTGTTAATGAGCTAAAGCAGGGTTTGGCATGTAGACAGTGCTAAATAAACTTTAGCTATTATTAATATTATTCTCCTAAACCCAGACGTGGCCTCAGACTCCTGAATGCACTGTTGCTGGCATCCCACTTCAACTAATCAGAATGGATCCCCCATGGGACACTCCTTGACATCCCTGGTGCCTGACAGCTCTGATTTAAAGTTCATCCTAATGCCACTCACCTATGCCAATTCTTTTCTGCATTTAAGCAAGTTTTCTATGATTAAATATTTCTCTCAGTCCCAAACCAAGTCATAAAAAACTGGCCTCTGACAACTCTAAATATCTTCTTGAAAACTGAAAGATTATTTTCACTGATTTTTTTCTTTATAATTTTTTTAATAAAACATACCATATTTTAAGTAGTTTGGACTTTTGTTCCTTAAATGCATTACTTATCACTTGCTCACACTCAAGTTTATATGCCATTTTTATGACTGTATCTCATGTATTTCTGAACCATGTTCCTACCAGCTTGCCATTCCTATGAAGAAGAGCTTAGCATCCCCTACAAAGATGTAATACTGGGGCACATGGATTCTACCAAGTGATTCCCCCAAATTCTCATGACTAAGTCCTAGACCTGGGTTGTCTTTTGTGTATGCATCCATTCCCACTCAGAAACACCTCTGGGATTCTCTGTGGTATGAACCAGACTAGATGCTAAGGATACAGGGCCAAGCAAACAGGCGTGGTCCACCTAGAGAAAGTTTACTATCTCTGCCTGTCCTCCAAGTACTATACTCCAGGCTGAAAAGCTCTGTTAGCCCAGTGGTACCCCACCAAGATCTCCTTGTATCCCTTTTACCAGCCCTGTGCACTCATTTTCTAGCCTCTGCTCCATTTCCTGTGATTTTCAGAGGATTAACTTTGACAATGGCACCACTTCACCTGTGTGGAGAACCAAAAATGCCTAAGAGAGTATACCAACCCTGTTCGGCAGCCCATAACCAATGATTAACAGGTGTACATGTGCAAAACCCCAGCTCCATTCCTTCAAAGTCGGGCAAACTGTGAGATGTTTATACTACAAAGCTCCCTGAATGACCAGGCTGAGTCTGTTGCTTGAAACGCCAACCATGCTTGACTCTATGAGTTCCTCCTGGGAGCACTTTCTTTATAAATCACTTGCACCTGAATGCTTGGCTCAGGGTCTGCGTCTGGGAAAACTCAGAAGCAGTTCTGGGCCACCAGAACTGGCCACCCCTTTGCTTATTATTGCTTATTATTAAGGTGTAGAATTTATCATATTATACTTAGGCTAAGGTATGTTATATACTGTATATTGTAAATTGCATGAGGATAGAGACCATGATTCATTCATCTTTGAAACCCCCCAAACAATGACACATAGCTAGAGCTCTGTAAATCTCTGTTGAATTGACTTGAGCTGAAATGTCTCTGGTATGTCTCTCTGCAACATTTCAATCCCTTACCAGCCACTTCTCTGATCTTAACCCCACCTCTCTGTCCCTTGATAATTCAGCTCCAGCCACGTTGTCTTCTTAACTGTTTATCAAATATACCAAGTCTACTCTTGTCTCTGGCGAGAACACTCTGCCCCCACACCCCCACCACCTTGCATCTGCAAGGCCCTCCCTCCCATACTAAATTCAGGTCTCTGCTCAGAGAATTCTCTTGTCACAGAGGCCTTTCCCTAGTCAATTGATCCAAAGTAGCATTCCCTCCCACAGAGTTTACTCTCTAACTCAGCCTTTCTCATAGGGTTCCTTCAGAAAACTAAGCCTTACAGAAAATGACTTCAGTGACTGCTTTCTTGAGTCTCCCAAGGATGCCACACGGCTGGTGTCATTCTAGCTGCATAGGAGAGAAGTTAATTCATGCTATACAAAGGGTAGCCTAGGGCATGAGAGTTTACTTCTCTGCTGGAACAGAGAAGGGCCGCTCTAAACTATAATCCTACCATTTTCCCCTTACCTCTCATCAACAGCGGATGAATTATATCTTTGTTGTCTCCCAACCCTTTAGAATACAAGCACGTGAACTTTGGTTCTGGTCCCTGCTTAACCCCAGGGTCTAGAACTGGTACATAGCAAACTCTCAGAAAGTATGTGTTGAATGGATGTCGCAGGATCCATTTGTGTTATAACTCTTAACAACTTTTCAATTGCTAAAACAGTTTATGTTAAAACTTCTCCATCCAGAAATACATATATTGTAGATTACCTGAATGGTGACAGAAAGTGTTAAATGGAATTAGAAAAGCTGAAAATAATCTGGCCAGATGATAATAATGAAAGGCTTTACTATCCAAACACAGAGTAGCTGACTGCTCAATCAGGAGAAGAGGTGCGGGAGGAGGGGCGTGTGGTGGGTGTAAATTGAGCACTGCTTTCTAAATCCCACAAGGAGAGGAAACCAAGGGAACTTTCATCCCAAACAGGATCAGAAATGCATCCAAGAGATTGCTGTGGGTGAACTACTAAGCAAAAACTAACAACATAATTAAATTTTACATCCTCGTGGGACAGGAGAAAACCAAGTAACAAACTGCATACCCTTTAGATTTTTTAAAAAGGGAAATGTGATAAATATAGACTCTGTTTAGGAGACGATTGAAATAAAGGACATTAAAAAGTCAATAGCCCACAAGTAAAGTCTATATACTTTTTTGTTGTCATTTGTTTTCCATATACTGAGGAATAAAAACAACAAGCATTACAGACAGAAGCTAAAAAGAGAACTGCTGGAGCCATGTAAATTATCAGAGAAAAAGAGTACATATTCCTCTAAACTGGTAGTTCATGTGAAAAGAATAAAGAAACCCAATCAATTATAAATAAAGAGAATAATAACTACAACAAAAAAGACTTTAAAAGCACCTTAAAAATGTCTTCAAAACCCATAAAAGTAGATCATTTTAATATGTCAGAGAGAAGAAGTCACTCAAAGAATAAGTGGAATACTTTGATCTTGGTGGGATAAAGGATTTGCTTAAGAATAGAGAGGGGCATATTTCACAGGCTGAATTATTTGCTCCAAATTAAGACATTGAAAAAATAATATAGAGATTTACTTTCCTATGAATCCCCAAAGATGGATGAGTTAGAATTACTTTAGTGACCATGTACTATTTCTCAGAATACTTTACAAAGCTGAACAAAATCCGTGTGGACAAACCATCAGGACTGAGAGATGGGGACCCTGTTGACTCAAATAGGTGACTTGTATCTACAGATGAGTAACTGTCCTTCATTCCTACCAAGGTGTTCAGAGGGAGCTGAAGAAAGATAATCTCAGATTACTTTTGTTTTTTATTTTATTTTATTTTTATTTTTATTTTATTGAGACAGAGTCTCACTCTGTTGCCCTGGCTACAGTGAGACTTTTGTTTAAATATTCAATGATTTTAACCTCAATTATAGGCTCCATTACTTCACCCAACTTAAAATTAATGAAATGGCTATTTGACCAGACCTGATAAGGATTATATGTGGCCATGTTCTATTTTTTCTTATGTCTCTTGACATTAACTATCATTTGTGAATTTATTCACCAATTACACTTAACATTGCAGTTTTAAAAGATACTGAAAGCCCAGTACGTAGTAATCATTCAATTACTGTTACCCAATTTAAAATAGATTGTTCAGTAAATAAATAAAAATACAAATATCAAAGAATTAAAGTAAAATAAATTCTAGGCTGTCTGCCCTCCCTGCTTATTTTCTTTCTTTTTTGTACTGAGCTCCCACCTGGAAGTCTATCAGCTATGTCAGCATCAGCCCTCTGACAAAAGTTTCTACTAACAAGGTACCCAAAAACATGGCCCTCATATATTCCTATAGCTATTTGTGCTTAAGAACTCCTCCTGAGAGAACCTTGAAGTAGCTAAAGCCATTCCATTAGAAAGAGTATTCAGGTCTTCTGTTTTCAGAGATTTTTTTTATTTCAGCATATTATGGGGGTACAAATGTTAATGTTACCTATATTGCCCATGCCCCCCGATCCCCTGGAGTCAGAGCTTCAAGCGTGACCATCCCCCAAACGTTGCACATCTCACTCATTATGTTTGTATGTACCCATCCCCTCCCCCCCACCTGCCCGACAGCCGATAAATGTTATTCCTATATGTCCACTTAGGTGTTGATCCATTAATACCAATTTGCTGGTGAGTACATATGGTGCTTGTTTTTCCATTCTTGAGATACTTCACTTAGTAGAATGGGTTCCAGCTCTATCCATGAAAATACAAGAGGTGCTTTTTTTAAAGAAGATTCATTTTCTCTTGGCTAGAGCCCTCTCCCCAGTGTTTTGATTGCCTTTCCTTCCTAAGGTTAGAGCTTTGGTTTCAAAGAGGGCTCTAGACCCATTCCTGTGCTTCTGCCAAAGATTTGGATTTCCATAGTCCAAGATCCCTCTCCTCTGTTGCCTGCACTCATAGCACACATATTTTCTATTAAAACCCCAAACTAGGATTAATGCTTCCAACCTCAGAGATATAATTAGAAATGAGCCTCAGAGAAGTACTTTACTAAATTCTCCCAGTTTGCTTCTATAATATTAATACAATATTCAATGATCAACAAAATATATAATATTCTGTTCCAAACATCATAGTGCTTATTATCAACATTCCCACTTCCCAAGTCTGGGTTCAGTATTCAGCATCTCTTCTCTGAGCTCCCATGGCTACCTTGCCCTTCCCCTAACATGGCTTCTATCACACTGAATTGCAATTGGCTGTTCAGTGGTTCCTCACCTCCACTAGGCTCAGTTCTGTGAGGGCAAGGACCATTTCTGTCTTGCCCATCATCGTATCCTGGCCCCTAGAACAATTTCTGGTGCAGAGCAGGTGCTCAATCATTATTTGTTAAATGAGGACAAGCACTCATCCTCAGAATCCTCCTTCCACTTCTGTGGGCATCTCTGCTGACTCTCCTCTGAACTGGAGAATTCCCATTACTTATTAGTATTGTCTATTGTTAATATTCCTTTACATTTCTTTTCCTTTCAGGGTTCTGTGTTCTCTCTGTTAATATGTGCATGTGTAAATATTTAAATTTCTGCTCAGGTTAAATTCACTTCTCCATTCTCACATTTCTTTTTTTCCCCTTGCTAATTTTAGTAAGATCATCAAACCTAGATAGTACTACTTCAAATGTAAACAACTGACCCCTTGTTCACATTGCCAGTGATTGTATAAATAGCCATATATCCAACAGCCATTGATGACAAAAAGAAATATGATATTCTTGGTGTTCCATTTCTTTACATTTTAATTTTTCTAATTCTAAGTGTAAATTCCCTTTTCTATGACTTTTTAAAATCACTATATCTCATAATCACTTGTCACTGAGTTTCAAACTTGAGTGTGCATCAGAATCACCTGGATGGCTTGTAAAAACAGAATCATTGGGCCCTACCTGTAGAGTTTCTGATCCAGCAGATCTGGGGTGATGTAAATATTTTTGCCTGAGGACCACACCTTAGAATCACTATACTGTGTCAGTGATACAGTATTTCAATGAAAAACCAAAAAACAATATAAAAATAATAAATAATAAAAAAAATCTGTGTCTGGGCGTGGTGGCTCACGCCTGTAATCCTAGCACTCTGGGAAGCTGAGGTGGGTGGATCGCTGAAGGTCAGGAGTTCGAAACCAGCCTGAGCAAGAGCAAGACCCCATCTCTACTAAAAACAGAAATAAATTAATTGGACAACTAAAAATATATAGAAAAAATTAGCCAGGCATGGTGGCGCATGCCTGTAGTCCCAGCTACTTGGGTGGTTGAGGCAGAAGGATTGTTTGAGCCCAGGAATTTGAGGTTGCTGTGAGCTAGGCTGATGCCATGGCACTCTAGCCTGGGCAACAGAGTAAGACTTTGTCAAGAAAAAAAGGATGGAAGGAAGGAGGGAAGGAAGGAAGGAAGGAAGGAAGGAAGGAAGGAAGGAAGGTCTGTATAAAAGTAATTGCTCTCTGTAATTGGTTATGACCAAATGTGGGACTGGAAGTCATTCTAAGATGCCAGTCCAGTATCACACAACAGCTTAAATGGTCAGCCAGATAGTGAACATCATTCAGAAGAAATATATATTATTTCTATTAAAACTTTGTGCACCTCTGGTTATTCAAATTCAAGGAAGCTACATTAGCCCTGGAAAAAGTTCCAGGAAGGGCATCTAGGCTGATGGAAAGCAAGAGTTTCACTGGAGAGAAGGCTACCCTGTAAGGCCAAATGAAAGGGACTGGAAGGTTTTCTCATTTCAGAATGGTAAAAGCTAAGAAGTGGGACAATCATTATCTCCAACATCACAAACAGTATGGATAGATTGATCACTCAAGTCTGAAATCCTAGAATGCAGGAAGTGAAGGTCCTTTGAAAATTGAACTTTGGGAGGTTTATGAAGAAAGTACTACTTCATTCGATAAGCATGATTTGTGGTCCTTTTAACTTCCAAGAATGATGTAAGGAAAATAAAGATAATGAAAATATATTTTGTCAAGTAGGTAGGTGATAAAGCCATGAATTGCTTAAAATGAAAGAAGAATTAGCCTTAACACAGAAGTGAGGACCACCCACCTCCCATCACATGCCCCCATTGCTGCCTTTGACAAAAGCATGTGGTAAGCATTCCTTGAGTTTTGCTTCATAACACAGTTCTAACTCTGAAAATCAGATGAGCAATCTAAGACCTTTAGACTTCATATGTTCCACTTCACCTTGCAATATGCCCTGTGATCCAACTTTGGGACCAGTAACCAAAAATATTAAAGATAATGACTAATAATCCCATTTGCTTACTCACACATGCTCCAGCTTTGAGAATGCCCTCCCTGGGCATGGTAATTTAGACAACCCTGATAACCATGTGAGTTTAGGAACACTTCTGTCACCCAGGGCTGAGGCCCAGGCAAGTAAAATGTGGCAAACAATACAGAAAAGGAAAAAAGAGTGAGAGAGGGATACAGACTGTGGTTTAAGGAGGGTTTACAGTACCAATGCCTGCATGGTGAGGCTGGTGAAGCTAAGGAGTGAATCAGGCTAAGACACGCAACAGGAAGAAGCAGCGACTGTGTTGTTACTGAATTGTACTCTGTTGTTGCAACATGGGAGTATAAGACCAGTTACATCTCATGATTTTTAAAGAAATCTAGATTTTTTAAATGGGAATTTATCCCATTGTTTAAAAGAATATATCTATGGGCCAAAAAAAACCACATCTGCAAATCAGATATGGCCCTTGCCTAAAAGAGTCAACTCCTTTTGATCCTTCTTAAAATCTCCCAAACTCCCAGAACTGTATTACATGATCACTGCTAGGCACAAGGGAATCTGGGAAATATACTTTTTTTTTTTAGCAAGGTACATCGTTGCCATGAATAATATCTGGATTCTACTTAGGAGGCCACATATCCTAAGAGGGAAGAAGCCCCATGCTTTGGAACACTAGATTTAAGAGAATTCCACACACCTGTATCTTTTCATCAATCTCCTTTCTCCCAGCTCTTGAATTATCCTTGGAAGTCTCCAGATCAATCCATTGACCTGAGTATAATGTGGCTTGTACTGTTTATTTTATAACTACAATAAGTTAAAGGAAGGACTGCAGTCACTGTGCCAAATGTGGCCGTTTTCAGTATAGTGCAGGTCTGCATAAAGCAGACAAATGGGAAAGGAAAGATATGCTAAAAATTCCATTTGCACAAATGAAAACTTGAATCTGCTTTTGCTAAGACTTTCATGATAGGGCAGACATACTTCTGTCACTGCCCTAATCTTGAGACAAGCAAATGTCTGAGAAATCATTGATTTAAATTGCTTTGGGAAATATCCTTGAAGTCAAAGCTGGATGGAGCAAGTACACACTTCTCAATTTCATGCCATTGACTGTCTTATTTAAAAGAGTCAATTGAATAGTACTCCATGGTATACATATACCACATTTTGTTGATCCACTCATGTATTGTTGGGCACCTGGGTTGTTTCCACAACTTTGCAATTGTGAACTGTGCTGCTATAAACATTCGCGTGCAGGTGTCTTTTTCATAGAGTGACTTTTGTTCTTTTGGGTATATGCCCAGTAATGGGGTATGGTCATGCTTGAGGCTCTGCCTCGAGGGGGGAGGGGGGCGTGGGCAATATACATAACCGTAATATTTGTACCCCCATAATATGCTGAAAAAATAAAAAAATAAAAAAAATAAAAGAGTCAATTGTACTCATTTTAAAACCCATAAAGAGAAGGAAGTAATTCACTAGTAATGGAATGGTCATGGATGAGGATCGACTAAGGCTTCAGAACTGCCTTATCATTTTTCTAATTTTAGATTTGAGGGGCTTCTCCTTAAACAATACAGGTATAGTGCATCCAACAGAGACACTAGGAAGGACACAAGTTTCAATGTTTCTGTAATCTCAAGAGATCTGAATTCACTGTTGATTTCACCTAGAATTCATTTTCTTCAAATTTTATAATAGTTGAGGGTGGACTTACTCTAATTTTTCATTCACTGGGAAGAAAGAGAAACCATTTGCTTCCATTTTTGCTTTTTATTTATTTCAAGGTATTTTTAAATTTGCTTTGTCGTTTTGTGGGGTTTTTTAAATATCAAAATCTCTAGTCATCAAGATGTTCTAGAACTAATGGTGTCTGAAGAGTCTGGCAATAGCAACGCAAATCCACATTTGAACATTAAATCCCCAGTGCTGGCGTTGTTTACTCTGAGCCATGCTGACCAACTCTCCGTGTGCCTTCATCTATTTCATCAAAGACGGCTGCCAGCTCACATAGAGCCAATATTTGTGTTTCAATCTAGCCAAGTCTCTTTGGAGTTCATCCTTCATTGCTCTTCCAGTGAGAAATGTCAAGGCCCTGCCCTATTCTGTGGTTTTAGGGAATGGTTTTTCCTTATTCTCGTAATCCAGATCAGGAATCAGATGGGAATTTTTTTTTTCCTTGTCAATCCAGAAGTTTTACTTATTATCACATTTGCCTCAGCAACCTATGCTAAGTCTTGTGAATCAATACTTAATTCAGACATTTAAACTCACAGTTCATGATATAAAATGCCCCTCTGTATTGTGTTGGATAGACATTGCTTTTGGATTGGATATATGAAAAATCCAACTCTGTGGTTTATCCAAAATTTATTTTAATCTTCTCTTGTGACAAGAAATCTGAAGGTAGGCTGGTACGGTGGCTGTGCAAGGCCATTGTTGCTGGTCAGGTTTCCCCGGAAAGCAGACTCTGCCATGGAGACTATATGCACGAAATTTGTTGAAGAAAGCTCTTGGGATCACCTGTGGGGTAAGGGAAGGCATCAGGATTGGGTAAGAGGAAGGATTTAGGCTATGTATGGTCACAAAAAGATCTCATCCAATCATGTGGGGAGCTCTGAAGCTGGCCCTCAGAGTCTTTCTGTGTTGGGACACGGGGACTGGCCTATATACTCCGTCATTCACTGATCATTAGATGTGGGCTGCCTGCTAGGAAGGGGGCATGGCCTGGGCAGGGTGTCTATCTTCAGCTAAGGGCAATTCCCAGAGAGGGCTGACAGCTGAGGGGCATCCGCTATCAACAGTCCCAGCAGTGGAGATCGAGAATTCCACCCTGAAAGGGAATTGGATGGTATGGCACAGTGCCCACCACAGCTCTCAATGTCCCAGACTCCTTCACCCTTCTGATCTGACATTCTTAACATGTGGCTTTCATGCTCATGGCTGCTTCGTGATCTCAAGATGACTTCCACCCCTAGCCTTATTTCTGCACTCTGGACAGGAACAAGAAGAAGCAACAGGAGGAAGAGGCAGTGCCTTTATCAGGAAATCAACCATTATCCAGAAATGTCCAGCAATCTTTCATCATGTCTTCTTGACCAGAACTTGTTACGTGGCTGCCATAGCTACAAGAGATGCCAGGAAATGTGTGGTTTAGTCAGAAGCATTGCTGCCTTGACCAAAATCAGAATTTAGAATTTTTTAAGAAAAAGAAGAACTGAGTATGGCATTAGCAACTCACAATTCTCCCAAACCATCTGATTTTCAAAAAGAGTTAACTCCCTTTGTCAAGGAGTTAGTGGCTCTATAAACTTCAAGGCTTTCTTTTGTCTATAAACTTCAAGGATTTCTTTTGTCTGTTTTGTTTTCAGAAGTTACTTCTCTATCTTAATTATGTACTGCTTGTACTACTACCCTGTTCTGCAGTCACTGGAGGTTAGACTCCATTTTCTAATAGTCCTGTTTGTCTCAAAATAATAATTCTTAAGCTTCATTCTGAGTGATTCATCACTTCTCTCTTTTGCCCTGTCTAATACATGTACGCACACAGATACATGTTTTCACTCTGTGCTGTTGAGAGAAAATGATGATAAACCATCATTGTTAGATCCTCATCAGTGCTGGATCAAACTAAGGTACATGTAGAGGTAAGGGAGAAGAGAGACCATTGTCAACAGGACCACCACAAAGTCCAAGGTAGGGAATCCTACTGAAGTAGAATTGACCAGGAGTAGGGTTGTCACATTTAGTTAATCAAAATGGAGGATGCCCAGTAAAATTTGAATTTCAGATCAACAACAAATAATTTTAGGATAGGTATATCTCGAACATACCTGTGCAAATTACATGGGACATAATGATACTAAATTTTATTTGTTGTTGATCTGAAATTAGAATTTAACTGGGTATCCTGTGTTTTATCTGGCCACTCTGATTAGGGGGAACAGTGTTCACACTGCCACAGAGTCTGATACTGCCATTGTGCCCATGTCGATAGCTATTGACGCCAGACACTCCCTTGGAACTTCTCCACAAACCTCTAGTCTAAGAACCACTGTTCAATATTTTTGGAAACTCATCAATCAATGCAGCTAAATTTTTGCAAAAATTACATTTTTTTTATATTTCCTAGAGCACAGACCCCCTAGAGTACGTGGATATGTTTCAAGTGGCTCTCTGAATCCACTGACATTATGTGGATATTTTTATGCATATGGACTTATGGACATTTTTCTGGAGAGGAAGCTCATAGCTTTCATCCCATTCTAAAAGGAGTTAATGACTCAAAAAAAGGTTTGTTTCCAGGCAGAAAGCACTAAAGAAACATCAGGCAGCCTGTTAATTTATCTTGGTTATTTTACATGGGGACAGAGGTAGAAATATCAGTCATGGAACAATTGCTTTAGAATTCTTTTAGGCAAATTTGGAGCAACTATGAGAATAAACTCTTTTTTCTTTGCCAGTCCAAAATCAATTATAGAGTTAGATATTAGTCAGGCGTGTCCTTCAGCAAAGCCTCTTAATCTTAGAAACCACTCACACTCCTTTCTTAGCACCTCTGTGAATGAGGTTTCTCTCCTTTAACTGCTGAGCTGTTTCAAAGGGTAGAGATTAGAGAACACCATATTCTTCTTTGGAGGGGCAGATTGAGAGGTTTTCCTGTAGTCAAGTCCTGTAGACATGGCCCTGTCACTACTTTGTCTTAGTGTTTTGTTCATTCATGGTGTTTGACAGTGAAGACCTCTAATTATAACTCTTTGCTTCTCATTTGGGCTCTGTTCTTTTACAGGAAATGCTACAAAGTAATAAGCATAGAAACAGTCTCATTATTAATGTAAAACTGTGGAATATTCCAAACTTCATGTTCCCTTCCATTCCTAGTGCAGTGTAATGATCTAACCCTTGGAGCATTGTGCTCTTCTAACAACAGTTTTCTGAGTTCATATGCTCATAATGACACAGTCATTGTACCATGGCAAATTGTCAGGAAAGCCTCTGGCCGCATTTACAGGATTTCCCGAGAGTCCCTGGCATACCGCCATTATCTACATCCCAGAGTGGAGTATGCCCAATATACTATGAGCATTTTGAAGGAACCACATCTTATTTGACTCCTTCAAACCCCTGGCCCTAGTTTAGTGCCTTGAATACAATAGAGAGCTGTAAATATTTGTTGAATAATCAAAAGGATGGATGAATAAATTAATGAATGAATAAAAGCTTTATAAGACCACAAGGAACTTAGGATAGCTTGGCCAGAGGCTAATAACAGCCTTCCCTCTCTGGATGCAGGCTTCTCCTCTGAGAACTCAGATAGAGAATTACTCCATTCCTTTCCAGTCTCTAGAAAGAAGACAACAGAGTTAGAAATTTTATTCTACCCCAGAGGGATTTTGTTATTTATTTTAAATATTCTGGTGAATTGATTTGGGAAAGAGAAAAAGAAGACAGATTCCAAGATCCTAGATTCATGTTAAATATGTAGCTTATCAGGTTCTCTAAATCAGAACTGGGGAGCAGAGAAGACTTCTAGAAGGGAGTATTTCCTAATCTGAGACCTCTCAGATGAATAGGGATTAGTAAAGTAAATGGTATAATGAGTACTGGGGCAAGGGGAGAAAGATGTTCTGAGTAGAGAAACCACATGTGTGTGCCATAGTCTCAGGGCAGATGCACCTTGGCACATTTGAGACAGATCAGTCAGGGTTTATAAACCAAATTAAGAAGTACCACCCTTCAGCATGGGCAAGTTCCTATCCTCTTCCTGTCCCCCAGCTTGGGCCCATGGCTCAGGGGGCCTGTGCTTTGGAGAGCCTACCTCGAAATTGTCTAAGTCCCCCTCTAATGTTTCGGACCAGTTGGTTATGGTAGTGCCATTCATTGGTCAGGGCACCCAGAGCCCAGACTGGGATTTTCTATTTCTCTCTTTCAGAGTACTCTTTAATCTCCTACCCCAGGTGTGGGGTTGAACAGTTGCTCAGGGAGCTCCAGGACTCACACTATGAGGTTGTCTTTGTGCTCCAGGGCCAAGTCCTGGTCCCAGAATCATGGTCTACCAAGCAGATTGTTCCTGCTGCCAGGTAAAGTATATTTTTGTGCATCATCACAAGAGATTGGGCCACCAGCATTATGCTAACATGCTGGTTTTAGATGACTCAAACTGTTTGTACAAATGGGGTCCCCACAAGAAATATTTTCCCAGGTCCTGCATAGCCTATGGGTGGCTTTGTTAAGGAATTTGGACTTTATCCTAAGAGTAAGAGGAAACTTCGAACTACATTACCCAAAAGGTCATTTTGTCTAAATCTTTTTTATTAAAATTTTTTATTGCAGTAAAATATAAATAACATAAAATTTACCATTACAACCATTTTTATGTATACAATTCAGTGGCATCAACACGAATGTGCAGCCATTAAATCTCCCATTTGATATAGTAAGGAACTAAATAAAGCCCAGAGAGGCCAACTGACTTGTCAAGGTCACACATGTGACTGGTGGAAGAGCTCTTTGTTGTGCAGAGAAGAAGAGCTCTTTGTCAGTGCTTTTCCCACTTTTCCAATTCATTCATTTAGTGGATAAGGAAACTGAGTCCTGAAAGGTAAAGTGACCTTGACCAAGCAAGCCAGGAGTAGCGATAGTGAGATCTCCTGACCCTTTGGCCAGCACTCTGCTTTCTCCATCTCACTGCTTCAGACTGTCCTAACTTCTCCCTTCCCCAGTTCTTTCCAGTAGAAATTTTAGGCTCCCTTGAACCAAAATGTGAGCTTCACACAGCCAATTAGCACCTAAAAATGATTTTCTAAATCAGTGCTTGGGGAGGGTGTCAAATCCACTGGCTGCAATATGTCTTCACACCAGACTTCAGTAGTTTGTCAGTTATGGATGGAAGAAACGACGTGCTGCCGTTTCCCATCGCTACTAAAGTTCTTCACGAGTTTTTGGCTGTAAATCAAGATTAAGGAACCCATAGAGTAATTTAGATTATTTCCAGTGCATTATATACATTGGGATTAGTTTGCTTAAATACATGACCATTTAAGAGAGTCTGGCACATATTAGGTGATCAATGAATTATTTGTTGAATTAGTGAATGCAGTTACTATTCATCGAATTTTTTCTTTCATTTTTAAAATTAAGGTATCATTTACATGCAGCACAATTCACTTTTTTAGGTGTGCCGTTCTGAGAGTTTTGACAAGTGTTCACAGTCATTTCACCACCATCACAATCAAGCTGTAGGACAATTCAGTCATCCTCAAAATTCTCCTGTGCCCCTTGCCAGCCCTGGCAACCACTGATCTGTTTTGTGTCCTTATAGATTGCCTTTGCAAAAATGTTGTATAAATGGAATCATACAATACGAGGCCTTTTGAGTCTAGTTTATGTCACTTAGCATTATGTTTTTGAGGTTCTTCTATGTTGATGCATGTATCAATAGTTCATTGCTGTTTTCCACTGCATATAGCAGGTTCTCGAATAATGTCATTTTATTATAACATTGATTAGGAAAAAATTGATTCCTGGCTGAGGCCACTGTCTTTGTGGAGTTTGCATGTTTCTCTCCATGTTTGAGTGGGTTTTCTCTCAGTACTCTGGTTTCCTCCTACATCCCAAAGATGTGCACATTAGGTGAGTGGCCCCTGTCTGAGTGAGCATGTGTGTTTGAGGGTGCCCTGCGATGGAATGGCATCCTGACCAGGGTTGGTTCCCTCTTGGTGCCCTGTGCTGCTGGGATAGGCTTGAGCTTCTTACAATCCTTAACTGAATAAGTGGCTAAATAATTATCTTACCTATTTTTAAAAAAAACTTTCTTAAATGTATGTATAAATGTAAACATTTATTTCAATGTTTAATATTAGAAGTGTTTCTGTCTTTATTTAGAAGTTTGGTGATGTTTTTGTGACCAGAAATATGCTGTAGGAACTTAACTCTTATTTACATTAATTAGCCTATGGCAAAATTGGTTTTGTTAGACATTGTTTTGCTTAAAGTTGAAGTTCCAAGAACCTAGGTGAGGACTTAACTGTGTTGTACCATAGTTTGTTTACCCTTTCCTAAGTTGAAAGGTATTTGGGCTGTTCTAGATTTTGTTATTTGTTGAATTTCCATTTCAGTGTTTATTTGTTTAAAGGCCTGTCAGAATCTGGGACTCTAGAAAGAAGGTGTGTTCAAAACTCCTATTATTTGACATGTTTATATGATCTGTGTTGAAACTAAAGATTTGAGGCAAAGAGTAAGTCTAACTTCCTACAAGCAAAGCAAGAGGTATAATGCAAAGCATAAACATAGATTCTGAGTGGCTTTACGTGGATCAGAGTCTGGATCTGCACTCTCACCCTGGTTCTGCTATGGAATCTTGGTGGGTATTTGGTCTTTTTCTGGCTTACTTGTATCTTGGGAATATCTTGCCTTCACACTGGGGGAAACATAGTTATTATGAGACCTGTTCCATTTTCCTAGCTTTCTTTGCAGCTAAAGCTATCACATGACCTTGGCTCCACCAATCAAATGCAGTGCAGGAGACTTCGGTTTGTATGAGAGCAAGGGGAATCTGTTTTCTGGGAAGGGTGGTGGTGAAAGTGTCTTGCTTAGGGGATGGTAAGAGGAGGAAGTCTGGCAACACAGCTCAGCATTGCCAATCTGATCTATGATCTCTGTGATCAGTAACAATATTAGCTAAAGAGGGATCATTTGTTGCAGCTAACAACACTACTATTTCAGCAGAAAGGATTAGCAAATGAGCCTTCTGTTATTGTTTTCTCATCTGCAAAGCAGATCAAAATTCCTGACTTTTTTATTTGTAACTCTTGAAGGTGTTTTTTCCTGTATTAGACACAGTATTCTCTTTTTTTGAGGATCCATCAAAGAAATTGTACTCATGTCTCATGAATTGTTGGGCTTCCCCTATAGATGCATTTTTATCTTACAGATATCATGAATTATGTAATCCATTTGTCAGTGTTCCCCTTATTTTATTGGCTGCTAGAGAGGTCAGAGCCAAATTTGAGGCCCAACTTCAGAAGTCTCGTAGATCTTAAGACATGTATTTTGTCTTCCAAATGTACTTATACTTTCATCTAATTTTTCTACTTTATTTAACCTTCATTCCTGGTTCCCTCACTTTAAAAAGTTTATATGATAAAGAAAAAAATGGAATATTATCTCATCACTCAGGTAACTAAAGGATATGTGTCTTTGGTTAGAAAATTAAAACTGTACAGAAAGGCATAAAACAAAAATTTCCCACCTCTGCTAAAGTCCAAAGTCACCAAAGATAACCACATTTCATTCAAGGAAAAACATGCATCTGTGAGCATGTATTTAAAATTAAGTAAATTATAGTTGAAAGGATGGAGAATTAAAAAAAATTTTAAAGACGTTCTCACCTCAACAGTTAGAGATCATAATGGTGTACTAAATCATAATATTTGCTATTCAGTATAATTTCTATGATAGAGTAAAAGTTCCCCAAAGCATATAGTAGTCTGAAAAACATAATTGTTTGGCATTTGATGATTTGCAAATACACTGCAAATTTCTGTTGAATAATTACTGAGGTTGTCTCTGCTAACTGCACAGATGGACTTGCTAACATTGAGGATACATTCAACCTTTGCACAATGCAGGGATTAGGGGTACAAACCATCGTGTAGTCAAAAATCCATGTATAAATTTTGGCTTCACCAAAACTTAACTACTAATAGCCTACTGTTGACCAGAAGCCTTACTGATAACATAAACAGTCAATTAACACATATTTTGTGTATTATGTGTATTATGAGGTCTTTATCTTCATCACCTCCACATTGAAATGTGGGTAAGGGGAAGGGGGAGGTCTTGCAGGCTTAGGAGTGGCAGGGACAGAAGAAAAGTCATATAGAAGTGGACCTGCACAGTTCAAACTCACTTTGTTCAAGGGTCAACTGTGCATTTATTTAAATTTACACAAAAGAGATCATATTCTACATAATTTTCTGCACCTTCTTTTTAACTAATGATATATCTCGGAGATCTTTTAATATCAGCATATACAGAAGGAACATTTCCTTTTAAAATGTCTCCAAAGTATACTACCTTATTCATGTATCAAAATTTACTTAACTGGTCTCCTGAATGATGAGTTTCTTTAGTTTTCTTCATTTTTTCCACTATTATAAAAATTTTTGCAATAAATATTTTTAAACTTTTATTTTGGTGAAAATTTGCAATGAATTCCTAGCAGTGAAATTGCTAGACAAATTGGTACAATACTAGGTAGATATTGCTAGATTGCCCTCCAAGAGACGGGCACCATTTTTCACTCCTATGTGTGTTGTATCAGCATTACCATTTCCACATGTTCTCATCATCACATCATCAGTGTTTTAAATTTTTACCAGTGCGGGAAAATGGTATCTTACTCTTGCCTTGATTTTCATTTATTTAATTATATTTTTCAGAGTTTAAAAAAAAAATCTTTGGACTGAATACACTTTTGGGACCCATTTCAAAATCTTGAATTAATGTGAACTATAAAAAATTATATATATTGCATTTCTTTAAAGCACTTAAAAACCAGCTATCCTGCCTCTAAATTGGTAGTTCTGCATCCTGGCTGCACATTTGAAACACCTGGAGTGCATTTTAAAAATACCTTTGCCTGGGCCTTATCCCAGATCAATTAAGTCAGAATCTCTTGGGGTAGGGCCTGGCCTTGATATTTTTAAAAAGTTCCCCAGATAATTTACAAATGCAGCCAGGGCTGACAACCACCACTCTAAATGTATGATAATAGATGCTACAAATAGTATGTTTAAGAGGTTTAAGGTTCCAGTCCTGGATGGTACCAGTTGAATGCATAAAAGCACATTTTCTAAGCTGCCTTTTCTTTAAACAAGGATCTGACATATTCATGGTGGTGAAGCGACAACCGTCTTGCTCAGTCACCATCCTCCTCCTCTGCTGTATCCCTGTCTGTGCAGCCAGCATTTCAGGAAGAAATGACAAACTCACACTTTACAAGTTAATAATTGATATCACCAAATCAAAGAAAGTCACCAGCAGAATGGTGATTAATCTCTTTATGATCAAAGTTGTAAGAGCCCCTTCCTGTTGAGCTTATGACTGTAATTGGCTCATCCTCCAATGGTAAAAAGGAAAAGATGATCATAAAGAAGGAAAGCCACTGCTACTCCATGTGAAAGAGGCTCTTTAAAGTTTGCCTGTCATTCTTCAGCTTCCCTGGTTCCTATGACAAGTGTGTCACAAGCTGTCATTTGTCGCGCGCCCCTCGCCAGCAAGGACCACGCAACACTTGGAGTTCTTCTGTTGTGCTTTATTGGGGTTCCCTCTTACTCTTACATTCTGCGGAAGACCCAGCGCGGCGGGGAGCAGGCACTAATATACACTCACACAAACAGGAAGCAGCAGGGATAGGCCAGCCAAGGCAGCCAAGGACCGGATAGGGCCACGTACTGAGACACCCTCACGCCCCTCTGGCGCGCAAGCGCACTCAGATGTTTACCACTAAGCTGCACCCGGAACTAGGCGCCATCTTGTAATGGCGGAACACCGCGCCCCACAGTCATTTCATTTGCTGGAGCTAAACCATGATGGATTTTTCTGCCGACTCAGCAATACCTAATAGGGGGAAAACTGCTGTGAAAACAATCCAGTTTATCAATTCAATTTGAATTTTTAATAATATCAGGAAAAGATCAGATAATCACAATAACTTCTAATTCAGGATTTCTGAACGTGTTTTCATTTAACAATACAAAATCAGATAATGTGAGTGTGAAAATAATTTTTTAATTCTTATTCAATTGCTTTTGATTTCCTGGTCCATGCTAATTAATACTTATTTTCTCCCCATTCTCTAAAGGAAGTAGATTACATTTTCAAGCAAAAGTTGTTGATAGGCAAGAATTAGAACATAGAAATCTTTTAAAAATACATCAAAGAAGAGCTAAAATCTAAAAATTTGCCACCAATTAATAAGTCAACTCCAACAATATAATTTTTGAAAAAGAATATTTGGAATTTTAGCTTCCCTTTAATTGAATGTATTGTGGTATGATTTAGGTACAATAAACTTCACAGGCTTAAAGTGAACAATTTTATGAGTTTTTGTGGCTGTATACACTCTTGAAACTACCACAATCAACATAAAAAACTTTTCCATCACTCCCAAGAGTACCTCATGTACCTCTGCAGTCTCTCCTTCTACCCCTGACCTCCAGGCAACTTATCATCTGCTTTCTATCTCTATAGATTAGTATGCATTTTATTTTTAGGTGAATGAAATCATATAGCATGTGCTCTTTTTGTGTGGCTTCTTTTGCTCAGCTTAATATTTATGAAATATACCCAGGTTGTGGCATGTAACCAGTACTTAATTCCTTTTTGTTGCAGAGTGCTATTCCACTGTATGGATGTACTCCAGTTTGTTATCCATTCTCCTGATGATTGACTTTTGGGTAGTTTCCAGTCTTGGGCTATTAAGAATAATGCTGCTATGAGCCTTCTTGTACAGTGTTTATGTGGACATAAAGCAATATGCTAATATTAGTGTACATATAGTTTAAATCCTAATGCACATATATAGTTTTGTTGATTTGGGGGGACATTTTATAAAAATCAAGTACTATGATTTCCATGGCTCTTTATCCACCTAATTATCTCAGTCTCCAAACAAAACGACTTTCAGGTTTTGCATGCACAGCTCTACTGGCTGCCATTTATATCATGATGCATCATCTGCTTAACTGCATGTGGCTACAGGAGTCCTCAACTAGTTCTCTTTCAATGAGGCCAGAATATTCTCCCTTGCCTGTCTGCCCCTGATATTAATAATGATGGGTTAACCTTTCTAGAAGTCATTCCCATCATTATTCTGTCTTAAGAATGCTCAGTAGACCATACGATGCAGCAATTCCAGTACCGGTATACATCCAAAGGAAATGAAATCAGCATGCTGAAGAGACATCTAAATTCCCAAGTTCTTAGTAGCATTATGTACAATAGCCAAAGTATTGAATCAACCTGAGTGTTCATCAACAGATGAATGGATAAAGAAATTGTGGTATATATACACAATGGAATACTATTCAGCCTTTAAAAATAAGGAAATTCTGTCACTTGAAAAAGCATGGATAAACCTGAAGGACATTATGTTAAGTGAAATAAGCCAGGCATAGAAAGAAAAATACCACATGATCTCATTTATATGGAGAATCTAAAAAAGGTGAACTCATAGAAGTAGAGGGTAGGATGGTGGCTACCATTCACTTAGAAAAATGGGCTCCAGCTCCATCCAGAATAATACAAGAGGTGCTAGATTACAATTGTTTTTTGTGGCTGAGTAGTACTCCATGGTATACATATACCACATTTGATTAATCTACTCATGTATTGATTGGCACTTGGGTTGTTTCCACATCTTTGCAATTGTGAATTGTGCTGCTATAAACATTTGAATGCAGATGTCTTTTTTATAGAATGTCTTTTTTTTTTCCTTTTGGTAAATACCCAGTAGTTGGATTGCTGGATCAAATGGTAGTTCTACTTTTAGTTCTTTGAGTTATCTCCATACTGGTTTCCACAGAGGTTGTACTAGTTTGCAGTCCCACCAGCAGTGTATGAGTGTTCCTATCTCTCTGCATTCATGCCAACATTTATTGTTTTGGGACTTTTTGATAATAGCTAATCTCAGTGTAATTAAGTGATATTGTGGTTTTGATTTGCATTTCCCTGATGATTAGAGATCAGTGAAAAGTTTTTGTTCATGTCCTTTGCCCACATTTTAATGGGGTTGTTTGATTTTTTTCTTGTTGATTTTCTTACATTCTATATAGATTCTAGTTATCAGCTCTTTATCAAATGTGTTTCATGCAAATATTTTCTCCCATTCTGTAGGTTGTCTATTTGCTCTAATGATAGTATCCTTGGCTGTGCAGAAGCTTTTTAATTTGATCACATCCCATTTATTTCTTTTTGCTGTTGCTGCAATTGCTTTGGGGGCATTCTTCATAAATTCTTTGCCTAGACCAATGTCTATAAGAGTTTTTTCAACATTTTCTTCTAGAATTTTTATGGTTTCATGCCTTAGGTTTAAGTCTGTTAGCCACCATGAGTTGATTTTTGTGAGAGGTGAGAGGTACGGATCCTGCTTCAGTCTTCTACTGCCACATTTATTTTATTAATATATAAATATAAAATGACTGTTGGAGTTCATTTAGTGCTGCTATAACAAAATACCATAGGCTGGGTAATTTATAATAAACAGAAACTTATTGGCTCATAGTTCTGGAGGCTGAGAGGTTCAATATCAAGGCACTGGAAGGCTTGGTGGTTCTGATTCCAAGACAGTGCCTTGAATGTCACATCCTTCAGAGGGAAGCAATGCTTTGTCTTCACGCAGTGGAAGGGCAAAGAGGCAAAAGGGGGCTGAACTTGCCCTTTTATAATGGCATTAATCCCACTCATGAGAATGAAGTGCTCATGGCCTAATCATCTCTTAAAGGTCCTATTTCTTAATATTATTACAATGGCAATTAAATTCCAACATGATTTTTAGGAGGGACAAATATTCAGACTGTAATAATGACAAGCGGGCAAAGTACACTATGTCCATGTATACCCCGTGCGTGCCCTAATACTATATAATTGTCACAATGGTCACCAATCAGGCCATCTTTACCATCACTTTGAGCAAGCAAATGTTTACTTCTTTTATGTGAGATCTCTTTATTGACCAGTGCTGAGGTATGCTGAACCAAAACGTAGCCACAAGCCAAACTCTGGTTCCTAATTTTGGATTATTGGAGCCTGTCTTTGGATGAAAGAATAAAATGACAATCATTACAAGAGTTTTGCAGCAGCAAAGGCCAGTATTGATTAAATCTCCGGAGACCTTTGATGGGCCTGGATCAAACACAGATGTATCCCATATTCAGAGAGGCCAGCAAGGAGAAAGGAGACGCTGATATCAACAACTCATTTTAGCAGAGTGTAGCAGGCCTAAAGAGACTGAGGAGGCTATTTTTAAAAGCCCTTCATTTTGTGCCTGATTTATAAGGCAGACACTAAAAATATTAATAAGTAGAAATGGTGCTTATCCATGAACATGATGAGCTTTCAAGTTCTGGAGCCACAAGGTGACAGACTGCAGTGAAGATGCTTGCATCCTTATAAAATCCTGGAGGGATCCAACTTTAAAGAAGAAAACATTGGTATTTTAAATCTCAGTTTGGCATTTAACTGTGTTAAGTCATTCTGTTGCATTGGCATCACTTAGCCTTAAAAAAAAAAAAACCCAGATTGTACTATACATCATAGAAGCTTTAATATAGATGCTTTAAACCCAAGGGAAATTATGTCCTATGCAAATTATTTCCCTGACATGGGCTTTCTTCTGGGTCCTCTGATGGTAACTTGCATATAGCTATACTGAAACAGGTCAGAAGTTGATTTAAAAACAAGATGACTGTATTATCAGGGTGAAGGAAATAGATATAATGGCTAAAGTAGTGCATCACTGGGGGAAATTTAATCAAAGAAAACAAGAGTTGGCAAACAGAGTTGTTCCTAAACCAATTTACCAAGCTATTCTTGCCAGGAAAACCAGGTGCAGTCCATAACTACATGACTTCAATACACCACTATAATAATTAAAAATAGAAAAAAACCTATACATGGTATAACTACTTTGGAAAAAGTTTAGCGGTGCTTAATAAAGCTGAATATATACATACCTTAATGACCCAGCTATTCTGGTCTTAGGTATGCACCCTACAGAAACACATGCTAATGTGCACCAAAAGACTTGTGTAAGAATGTTCATAGCAGCATTCCTTGTAATAGCCTATAACTGGAAACAACCCAAAGTCCATTAACAGGAAAATGGATAAACAAACTGTGGTATAGTCTCACAATGGACTATCGCACAACAATGAAGATTTACAAACTGCAGTAACATGGATGAACCTTAACGACATAATATTGAGTGAAAATGTTAAATCAGACACACCAGAGTACACACGGCATGATTCAGATGAACGTGAATTGAACTATGTTGTTCAGTAATACATACTTAGGTAGTAAAACTAGCAAGCAAAGCAAGGATGTGCATGGCATAACAGAATGGTGAATATCCCCAGGGAAAGAAGGGCTTATCATAAGGAAGGGCACACAAGAGGCTTCTCTTGCTTGACCTGGATGGAGTAACATGAATTCATTTCCCTATAATTTGTTAACTTGTATATTGATGTTTTATGCACATTTTAGTATGCTTGTCACATTTCAACATTTTTAAAAAGAAGGAAAAATGGAAATAATATATTTTGGGTTTCTTGACAAGATAATTTTTGCCCTGCACATTGTCAAGGGAATTTAACAATAAATCCATAATCGTATATCTATGTGAGTGTTTTTCAAGTTGAAACATTGTCCACTTTTAAAGTTCTCCTTGAAAATATCTGTTTACTCCTGTTCTCTAGACAAAGTGACTTTTGTCAAACAAAAGTTAATAGATAAGAATTGGAACATAGAAATCTTGTAAAAAAAAAAAAAAGAAGAAGAAGAAAGAAAAGAAAACTATTACTGTCCTTGATACAAAGAAGAGAAATAGAAATAATTTCTGGAAGCCATCACTTGAAAGGTTTACAAGGATTTACATTTCTATACTATAACAGGCATCCATCTGTGAGACCATGAACTCTTGCAGGTGCCCTTTTCCTTTTAGTTGATAATTCATCTCAAATCATTCCCTCCATTACTGTCTGAGCTCCCTCTGATGGACACCAAGCATGAAGAGTGCATGGGTCATTGCTCTAACCACAGGCCTGAGAGAGGAACATTCCAAGTCTGGGCCTGCCATCTTACTGAGTACCCATGGGCAGCATTGACTCCATGTATTCTTTTCCTCATCATTAAATTGGGGTCATAGCCTTTCCTAATCTACTTTGCTGCCTCAGCATATGGGTTCATTTTTCAAGGCCAGAAAAAGTTTATTTCAATTTAAAATGTCTACTTTTATGGGTAGATTTTAACACATTCATGAGAGAGTGTCTTATTTTTCAGTTTGTATGTTTTTGGCATTTTAAAGGATTTTTGTTCTTGTGTTCAGTTTAAAAAATTACTTCACTAGCTCTCTCCTTTCTCCTTATGGGCAGATTTCAACACTTCCATGAAATAGCTTTGCTTTTCAGCTTCTGCTGGGTTTTTTAGCATTTTCAAGGATTTTTATTCCTTTATGCATTATTAAAGTGACTTCACTAGATCTCCCTCTTTCTTCCTACATGCCCTGGAATCTGGAATTATATTTGGTGGGTGAGAGAGAGAGTGAGAGAGCTAGAGAGTGAGCAAGAGGAAAGGAGATAGAAAGAGCACAGAGATGTATGGTTTTATAGATGGATGTACTTTCAACTTGAAAGTTTTGGCATAAGACACTATGAGGCCAGAAAAAGATGTCACTTTACAACTTAAAAATGAGATTTTGACTCTGAACTTTTTTCCAGTGCTATTTATTTATGCATCAAATAGAAACAGAGATACTTCTACTCCATTTCTTTTAAGATAAAAATAGTAATGTCAAGCTGTGAGAGATCCAAAGGAAATAAAACTTAGTTACCCAAAATGGATTCAGAGAAATTACAGAAAAAATACCCTAATACTTTAATATAGAGAGTTAAGATATTTGATCTATAGAAAAGCTCATGGATCAAAAACAAGCAGGCCTAGATTTTTCTTTCTATACATCACCATTTTTGAGTCATAGACATCTTTGAGGATCTAGAGAAAGTGAATGTACATAGGCAAAACATTTAACTTATACTATTGCAGGAGTCACAGATATGCTAAAGCCCATCCATCTATAACATCCCTTAGGCTATAGATCTGAAGCTCTAGAATAATGCCCAAGGTAATTCCAGCTGACGAGATGCAGAGATCATGAGGCATTCCTTTTTCCTCCTGGGCACATGGGACAGGTATTTTATTAAGGCAGCAGTAAGAAGGAGAAGCAGCTACCATTTTTTCAGCCTTATTTTCCACTTGTGTGAGCTGGGTTCTTTTTATTGCAAGGAACAGTCTTAATTGGTATTGCTTAAGATGTATTCATTGTGAAAATACCTGGGGAAATCAGCAAAGTAGGAATTCCAATCTTGTGGCCAGGCTCACTCAGGTAAAGTTCACAGCCAAGCCTCAAGGCGACATGGCAATGGGGACTCATGGATTGGGGCCCTAGAGGTCCAAACATGGGTTCCTGCATTTTTATCTTAGTACTCTACCTACATGTGTGACTCTGCTACTCCCTCTACCTCCATTTTGTTCTGTGAGTCCATTCTTATCATCAACTCACTGACTCTCTGAAGCATAGTTCAGCTCTCTAAATATGATTGCTTCAGATGATCGCTATCCCCTGTAGATAGACTCTTTTCACTGAGCTAATTGGCTTTGACTATCTTGGACTTGGAAGAAATGTCTCAGAAGGGGACTATGAATGGCAAGCCCTCAGAAGTTTGGCCTATCCACCATTTACCCAACGATCTCATAACACTATATAAAAGTAACTCCAAGTATATACCTGTGAAGCTAGGACTTTGTGGCAGTTATAGACAACATGAAAATAAGATTCTGTTGCATCATGGGCCACTATGCACCACTAATGGGTCAGCAGCAAGTTTGAGACTGGAATTCATCATATGGATAGAATTTTCTGACTGTGGACTCCTGCAGATGTGAGTGCTCCACAGAATAGACTTTTTGCTGAAAAGAACTAAACAATGTTAAACAATCTTTATTGAAAAATGTTAAAATCTTACTCTAATATCAAAAAATGTTCACATTGGTTATTTTTTCCCCAGCGGACCACCTATTTTTAACCAATAATATGTTATAACTGTTTTCCTTAAAGTCAAATGTTATTCATTGAATTATACTGATTAAAGCAAAACAATATTAAATGTAACTACAGGGAAGTTCTGTTAGATTTTTCTTCCAAGTAATATATTTACAGAAAAATTTTTAAAAGTTCTTTTGGAAAGGGAAAATTACACCTTAAATGTCCGTGAGAAATGCGAAAGTTCAATTTCAATTCCTATTGATTTTGTCCAATATTTCCCAGAGTGTGTAGTGGACCAAAAGTATTACGGGATTTTTAGAGAAAAGAGTTCTGTGGTTCAACAAGTTGAGAAACGCCACACATTTAGTCCCCATTCTGGGGATTTGTGACACCCACCAGCATACTGAAGATACTGAGAAGCCCTGAGATGAAAAAGCCTATTTAACTGTATTTAACCAACTATTTCTCATTTCCCAAATGTATTTGACCATAACTCTCCTCCCATTTTTTCCAAATGTCTATTAATTGCCCACAGAAATAGTGTTCTGTGCAACAAACTTTGGGAAGTACCAATTTAGGCCAAATTGAGAAGACCATTTAATGCATCACTGGAAAATCCCTAACTTTAGTAAAAAAAAGTTCTATGTTGGAGGAGTATGTACAAAATGAACTAAGTTTCATTACATGTGCATTAAAAGACTTTAAACATAAACAAAAATGTACCCACTGCTATTACCTCTACATGGTGGGTTAAAGAAGTTTTTCTTTTCATCCTTTTCTTTTTTCTTCTCTGTGTCTTTAAAAGTAAAAGTCTTTTCCATGAATATTTGCTGCTTTTGCAATGATAATAAATATTTTTTAAAAGGAAAAATGCTTGCTGGACTTTTGGGGAAAATACCATTTAAACGTTTTTGCCTTTGGGTAGAGGTGGAAATGAGTTCAAGGGGTGAAATGTTTCTCTGCCTTTCCCATCCTCAACCCTCTTAAGCCTGTACTTTGGCAAGTGAGATATAGGTGGGAAAATGATGAGATAGTAAAAGAGTTGTTGATGCAACTATTTCTGAGTTTTTGCAACTATTCCTTTTGGAAGAAATGGAAATTATGGCAAACAAAAGACTCATGTTGCTATGAGATGAATGAACGATATTTACAATGTGATTTCCCCAAGATCCTTATGAGAGTGTCAAAATACTTGTCTGGTGTCCAGCAGGGGATTTGATGGAAGAAATTAGGGCTGCCTGAGGAAGATGGCAAATGAGGGTTAACAAAGTTTCAAAGAGTAATGAGCCATCTTGAAACTGTTGTTCGGGTCACTGATTTTGACTGAAAGTTATGCAGTGAGTTTACCCCAGACGTTCCTGCCACAGGTAAAACGGCTCAGGCTAAACATAACAAGCTGAAATGGACTGAAGTTCTCACAGAGCTACACTTTACAACAGTGCTAAGCCCGGCTGTATTCTGAGGGCAGTAAAGCCAGCCCTCGCCACCATCCCTGCTCTTTCCCAAGCCACAGATTCTCTGGCCTCACGCCATGCTGAGGCCAGTCCTTCCTTTGTAGTGCCCTAAGTTCTAGAACCCAGCCTGCTGGCTGTTTTTGTATAGCCCAAGAGGAAAGAATGGCTTTGATACTTTTAAAAAGTCGGGAAACAATCAAAAGAAGAATCATATTTCATGACACATGAAAATTATATAGAATTCAATTCCAGTGTCCCTCAGGTTTTGCTGGAACACAGCCATGATTATTTTTTTAACCTATTGTCCATGGCTGCTTTCATGCTACAACAGCGGAGTTGAGTAGATGCGACAGTGACCAAGCAAGATTAATGTTATTGAACCTTACGGAATTCTGTGAGATGCTCCGGAAGACAGAGTCCCGTGTCAAAAAAGTATAGGGATTATTTATGCTATATGCCCCACCTAGAGATAGCTAATGCATATTAGTTTAACAAACCTCTGAAAAAGAAGGATTGAACCCAGTGATTCCCAACCACATTTGAGGATGGATCCAGTTTCTTCGTACAACACCCACGAATGTACCTATAAACACCCCTTGAACACCTTTTGCGAAACACTGTTCTGGGTCGATTCTTTCTTCCCTATTGAAAGATATCTGTCCTGTGTTCCATTTCTTCAGGTCCACATCTGAAAGCTAACACATTGGAAATAAGAGAAGGATCTTATCTCACAATCTGAACTATATTTGACAGTTCACATATCGGTATATGTTTCTTATGGATGAGTCTTTCTCAAATATGTCATGGAGATAATGCCAGTCCCCTCACATATCACTTGGCAGTGTTGTGAGGGCAAGTGATACAACATTAGGTTTCTAATTATTAGAATATACTATCCAAATAAAAAACATTATTATCTTCTCAAATAGGGAGATCAAGAACAATCTGCTAGAGTCTCTTCAACTTCAATTTTCCTCATTCAATTATTTCTGTATATTACTGCCAAACTAATTTTCTATCTTTAAAAAATTGTCAATCCTTTATTCAATTACTCATAATTTCTCCTTATTGCTTAATGCAGTGTTTAAAATTGTGTTCTACAGAGCCATAGGGTTCCATGGAGGTGATGTGGGTCCCCTAAAGGTGAGAAGGGTAGACCTAGACCATGGGCCTTCCACTCTTCACTTGTCTTACATGTAGGAATTTCCAAATAATAGTCCATTTATAAAAGGATTCACTTGCTAAAAATATGTTAGAAAAACTAGTATGGCCAAATTTATCTCTTCAGTGTGATTTTCAAATCTCCAGACCAAATTTTATTTTCCATATCTTTGTAATAGTTATCTTCCTTTCCAGCTGGATACTGATAAGATTGGCTTCCCAGTAGGATTGATCAGTGCTGCATCCCTGCACTATGCTGGGAACACCGAGCAAGGAGAAGGCAACGGCGGGGGGGGGGAATTGTGCAGGACACACAGAAGCAGAAACATAGCCCGAGATGAGGTTAGCAATCACAACTGTAGCCCAAACAGATACGTTGTTCCATTCCTCACCCAGATACAGGTAAGATTGCAAGGAGAAGCTGATGGGGGTGGGTGGGTCTGTGCGTGTGTGGGATAGCGGAAGAGAAGCATGGTGTTTGAAAGAGATGTGTAACAGCATATTCTAGATTCCGGTACAATACAGGCCATTAACCAATACCATGGTAAATGAGTTAACACATGAAAATCACTTACAAAAGTACCTTGGACTTAGTGCTATATGTGTTAAGCGTTTTTAGTAGTGGCCTGTTGTTATTGTTGTTACTGTTGCTATTATTATTATTATCATTCAATATAGGGCATGGACAAAGTAGGGTTATAGCCCACAAAAAGAGTTAGCTGAAATAAGACAAGATGCTGGGCCTATTTTAGTAGTTGCCTCAGCTTTTTATCTTATCTCTCTGCACTCTGTTTAGTTCTTTCAAACTACTTCCCACAATTTGTAATTATATATTATTTGGGTTTTTAAAAAATCTGTTTATGGTTTATGGTCTGTTTCCTCCATTTGATTTTTAAGCTCTATGGAACTAAGGACTAGGTCTATTTTATTCATAATCCTACACCCAGTGTCTAGTACAGTGCCTGTCCCAGCGGGCCCCCAATACAGAATGATGACTGACTGAATGAATGAATGAATGCTAATTGAGTATAGAGCAGGCTTCCTCCAAGGGCCACAACGTCAGTGGGAGATGTTGGAAAATATTTTTGATGCCCAAATGTCCCAGGTAAAAGGGAGCCAGAGCAGCAGACTGAATTCCCTGGGTGCTTCAATCGTAGAATGTGGAGCAGGAGGTTATACAGCCCAACAACAGATGGGGCAATGAGAGGTGGTGCTAGTACTCTGGACATCTAGCTCAGACGGCCTGTGGGGGTCCCTGGGAAAGGGTAGCAGAATCCTGCAGGTGTCTAGGGTTTCCTTGCCAACAGATGGGATGGGGCTAGTGGCTAGGATCAACTGACTAGTTTTCTCAAGATCTACAGATAATCCCTTAAATCCTCTTCTTAACATGTCCTTCTGCCTCTTCAACACCCAGCTCAAGCAGTATAATCTTTACCTATAGCCTATTCTAAACTCAAGTGCCTTCATATAAGAGATCAATTTTGAGCCACACATTAGACTTTAGTTTTATGTGTGTATATATACACATAGACACACATATACACACACATATTTTGTGTGTGTGTGTGATATTTAGGAATGCTAACTAGATCCTTTATGTGATCTGTGTTCTTAATCAATTGATAAATAATAGCAAGGAGCCAACTAAGGCATTAATATTTGCCTTATCATTCATAAGGTTGGATTAAAGAACATGGCAATTTCCCCACCCTCTCCTCAATCGAGGGATCTGCAGAACCCTAACTTATCTTCCCAGATATTGGTGGAGAACTTGGAAGATAGTGAGCCTGCAAACCCAGGCTCCACTCCTCTTCTTTCCACTTGATGACAAAAAGCACAAGCTCCAACTAACCATTGTATGATTTTTGCCTGAGGCTTTCTTTCAAGGGAGAAAAACTCAGCCCTGAGTTTCAGTGCAGTGGCCCTGGCAATGAGCCATACTTTGTTCCTTGGGAGGAAAGGATGAGGCAGTATAGAGTGAGAAATCAGAAGTAGTCCTTTAATGCTTCCTCCTTCCAATGGTCAGCATGGATATTCCCTCATGAATGTAAGAGGAAGGGAACCAAAGGCTCTTCTCCAGCATGTGCATCTCTCACACGCATAGACACACACATATGTGTCCTGTTAAGCATCTGGGTTAGCCACTATTTTTCAACATCTGTGGCAGACTGCATTTTTCAAAATGGCTGCTACATTATCTCCCATCCCATGTGCGCATTTAGAACTTGGCATTCCTGCATGAAGACACGAGGTCTATGTCTCCTCTTTTAATCTGAGTAGGCCTTTGATTACTTCAACCAATAAAGTATGTCAGAAATGACATTCTCACTTCCAAGGTTAGATCATAAAAATGTCATACACTTCTATCTTGTTCTTTTGGGACATTCTGTCTTGGAAACCCAAGAACAAAGCCTACACAGCTTGTGGAGAGGCCATGTGGGAAGTAACTGAGTTCCTGGACTGACAGCCCTGGCTGAATTCCCACAGCATCAATTGCCTATCATGTGAGTGAGTCATCTTGAAATTATGTCATCCAGCCTCCCATCCATCAGGCTGCCCCAGCCGATGCTGTAGAGATGAGGCAGCCCTTCTAAGCTCTGCTCAAAGTTCAGATTTGTGAGCAAAGTAAATGACTGTTGTTGTTTTAAGTCCTTACATTTTTGGGGTGGTTTGTTACACAGCAACTGATAGCTAATACAATATCTAGCCAATATAAATCTTAAAGGCAGCAACACCAAAGATGAGCTGTGAGAATTAGGATGAGGCATCTTATGGAATAACAACATGAATGAATTTGTGTATAAAAGAATAACTCTTCTTTCCATAAAGCAGACCAACTACTGTGCAGACCACAAAAGGGGAGTGGAACTACTGCAATTAGCTTCTGTACCTGGGAACTTTGCAAAAGGAATTTCACTCTGCTAGAGATAATAGGTGAGTTGTAGAATGTCAGACCTGACCTTAAAACTACTTTTAAAATTTTTTTTTCAGATTGCCACAGTGGGAAATCAAACCACCTTCTTCAAATACCTTGCTCTTAGTCACCAAATTCTGCCTGGACAATCAGTTCAAAAGACTAGCTGTAATTTTCAACTTGTGGGACTTATTCTGAAAGGCCTTCAGCCTCTCTCCTGAACCATCATTTGTACATCTCTCTCCTTGGCTTTTCAAATAGTCTTTTAGAGTCCTGAAGGCTTTTGGCAGATCAAAAGAATCACAGAAATAGACAGTGAAAGCACCACCAGGGGTGGATTGGAAATGATGTGAGTGATTAGAGCAAAGATGGTTTATTGGGAATTCCAGGAGCGTCCTAAGTACACGCCCCCACCCCTTAGACCAGAGTTTAGGGAGGCTTAGGAAAACCAAGAAGAATCCATATTTAAGAGCTCCTCTGCATCAAATCTCAACCACTTTGAAGCTTCTCATCCTAATTTTGTCTCAAGCATGAAGCTGAGAACTCCCCCTGCCAATTCCTCCCACTTAAATCATCCTCTCTCATTTTTATCCATATCATTTGTCAAGGAAAATGTCCAAAATCTCCTTAATAATTATTAGCAGAAAAGGCTTTTTCCATATATATGTATATATGTGTGTGTGCACACACACATACACACACACACACACTCTGGGTTGGAATTTTTTGTAAACTTTTAAATTTAAGTATAACATACACATAGAAAAGTATACCTAAAGAACATATGGAATTTCACAGAAGGATATATCCATATAACCACAACTGAGATTTTTTTCAAGTAGAATTTCTAGTACCCTAATAGCCTTCCTCATACCGCCTCCGAGTCATATTTAACTATTCCCCCCAAGGCTGATCAAAGGTTAGAATTTTATGTCCAATACTGCCCCCTTCATGAAACATTCCAGTGCAGTGTGTGTTTTATTTTGCTCAGGGTTATACTGAGTCCTTGGCTTACCTTCTCTTCTCTTCCTGATTTCTTCTCTTTATTCCCAGGGCATGGAATGCCTTAGATTTCCACTGGAATTCAGTGGAGAATGATCCAGTGAGCAAAGACAAAGAATTAAGTGTCAGGGCTGGAAGGTATCATAGAGATAGACTGTCTAGTTCAAATACAAATGCTCTCAATTTATACAAGAGAAAATGAGTTGCCTTTGATCACACAACTAGTTAATGGAAGTTCAGGTCTATATCTCTTTCTGCTCCACTGCAATACCTCCATAATACCCTTCAAACATGTACATCTAATGAGGAGGAGAAAAACCAACTACAGTAGTTTGTGGTAATCTGGGACATTTACCCTCTGAAAGAAAGCAGACCACCCCATACTTTCTCAGTGTAGTCAAACCCTTTTCCATTATGACTGTCTTTAAAACATTTTACAATCTCAGGACAGTTTGAGCACAGTTTGACACAGTTTATCTTTCTCATTCATTCGTTATCTAATTCATTTAAACTTTATTCACTTACCAAATATATACCCCTAACATCTATTATGTGCTAAGTATGGATGTTTACTAAATAACAAGTGAATAAAAGAGACAGAAATCTTTGTCCTCATACAGCTTACATTCTAATGGGGGAGACAGTCAAGAAATAAGACAAATAAGAAAATACATTGTGTGTTAGGTGATGATTGGTGTTATGGAAAAAACAAAGCAAAGAAGTGAGTGCTGGAGGTTCAGGTGAGGCAAAGTGTTTTTTGAAATAGGTGAGAAAAAGTCTCACTGAGGTGACATGTAATTCAATTCCTGGAAAAGGTGAAGGAGTAAACCATGCAGATATCTGGGGGAAAACCATTCTAGGGATAGGGAACAGCAAATGAAAAGGCTCTGAGATTAGACTATGTTTACTATATTCTAGGGATAGCAAAGAGGCCAGAGTGGCTGCAGCAGATGGGGTAAAGGTGGGAGAGCAGTAAGACAGGTGGGAGAGAGGTGACAGGGAGTCAGATTGTGCAGAGCCTTGTATGCTACCATAAGACTTATTCTTCTATTCTGAGAGCAACAGGAAGTCATTGAGGGTTTGAGCCAAGGAATGCCATGATATGACTAATGACTAAATAGGATCACTCTGGTAGCTTTGTTGAAAATAGTCTTTAGGGAGGCAAGGTGGAAACAGGGATTCTTGTTAACGGACTATTGCAAAAACCTGAGGGAAGAATCTTGGGACCAGTGGGGTAACAATAGAGGTGGTGAGCAGTGATTGGATTTGGGATACATTTTGAAGTTAGAATCAAGGGAATTGGTTATCATAAACATGAGTGAATCTAAGTGTGGTGGTTTTTTAAAAGAGCAGCTGAAAATCCTTTGCTATGCCAATCATCTTGAGAGTCTACGTCTCCTCTCCTTGAATCCAAGTGGGCTCATGACTACTTTGACCAATAGATTAGTGGAAGTGATATTAGGTGACCTCTGAGGCTAGGTCATACAGGCTATTCATTTTCTTCTTGGTCTTTGGAATACCCACCTCCTTCTCAGAACCCAGCTTTCATGCTGTAAGAAACCTGAGCAACATGGACAGGTCAAGGCACAAGTGCTCCAATTGACAGTCCCAGCTGAGTCCAGTCTTCGTGTGATTCTAGCCCAGGAATCTGGCATGGGAGTGAAGAGGCTTCCAAATGATTCCAGCCCTGAGCCATTGAAGTCTTCTTAGCTAAGACCTCAGACATCATGGAGAAGAGACAAGCATTTCCACTATGCCGTTCTGAATTCAGCACCCACATAATCTGAGCATAATAAAATGTCTGTTGTTTAACACACTAAGTTTAGCAAGTTTTTTATGTGGCAAAAGATAACCAAAATACAGACTCCGAGTAGGGATGCTTGCAGTACAGAGTATCAAAAACAATCTCCTCAGCAAATTTACACCTAATCACATTGTTATACAAAACCTACTGGGCAGCTGCCCAAAGTCTAGGGACAGAAATGGTGCCATCATTACACACGTGTAAGTGCATTAGGAATGGAAATGGCCCTGATTCACTATCTCGCACTTATATGAATAATAAAACCCCTGCTAACTACTCAAAAAGCCAGACTGAACAGATGCACTCAACAATCTGGTTCTTCCCTTTATTAACATTAATTACAATCATTTTGCTTTTGTTGGCTTTATTTTTATTAATATCTCCTCAGACAAGCCGAAAAAAGAGCAGAACATATGCCTTCATACATGGGCAACCTTCCACAGACTCAATGAGTCAAGTTAGGTGTGTCTCAAGCACAAATTTCTCTTTGCATATCTAGCAACTGTGCCAGAAATTGGGAGGGACCAAGGATTCACACATCAGTGTGAAGAGCAAGGAATTCATATGTGGAGTCTACATTGTCTAACAGACCATGTTACATTTTGGGGTCATGATCTTGGCTTTGACCAATAGAGTGGTGGAAGTGATATTAGGTGACCTCCAAAGCTAAGTCATAACAGCCATTCATTTTCTCACTGAACTGTGGAAGCAAGCCACTCACCAGCTTTTCTGTGTCTACCTCCTCATGCAGAAAGAAAAGAAAAACGCACTGAATGATGGCAATCAGCATTATCTTATGCCTTCAGGACCTAAAAGAAGACACCAGGCAATAGTTCTACAAGACATAGACTATTTTGATTCTTTTTTTCTAGACCCTTTGTAGCTTGATGGTTATCAAGAGCTGTGTTTTGATTCATCTGTCCATCTATCCATCCAATAAATGCTTGAATTAAGAAAAGACTCTATGCTAGGCCTTTTAGTAAAGACAAGAAATACAGAGATGAAGAGGATGACAAGATTCATTTTTCAAGGCTCAGCCCAAATAGCACACTCCCTCTGTAAAGTGGTAGCAACAATGATACGTGTTCACCCAACTCATTTCATTTTCCTCCTGTGCTCTCAGGAAAACTCTCTTCCCAACTTTCTGTACAGTTCAATTTGGGTCCTGTGACTGAGTTCTAGCCGACGGAAAATCTGGCAAATGTGATTTGTGCATGTCCAGACTGCCCATAAACCCTCTGGGCAGTTCTCTATACACCCTCTTTTCTTTCTATGGTGACCTTAGAAGCTATGCGTTGAAGATAGTGAGCTCACACAATGGAAGGCACCTGAGTCCCTCAATGACCCTGTGGATCAGAGTCACCCTTCCAGCCACAATGAACTGTGGCAGGATCAAACAATTAACTTTTTATTGTGTGAAGCCACTGGGATCAAGTTGTTTATTAAATTATATACTCCCCCCCCATTTCCCATGACTAATACAAAACTTTCTTTAATTGCAACACTATTTAGGGTCCACTCAGGAGACAGAAATCATGCCAGTTTTTCTTTTTAATTGTGATAAAATACACATAACAAAAAATTTACTATTGTAACCATTTTAAGCATGCAGTTCAGAAATGTTAAGTATATTCACATTGTTGTACAATCAATCTACAGAACTTTTTCACTTGCAAAACTGAAATATATACCTATTAAACAACAACCTCCCATTTCCCCTGTCCCAACCTCTGGGAAACCACCATTCTACTTTCTGTCTGTATGAGGCTTACTCTAAATACCTCATATAAGTGGAATCGTTCAATATTTGTCCTTTTGTGACTGGCTTATTTCATAGCATGATGTGCTTAAGGTTCATCCATGTTGTAACCTGAGTCAGAATTGCCTCCCTTTTTAAGGTCAAATAATATTCTATCATAGGTATGTACCACATTTTGTGTATTTATTCATCCATTCATGGGACATTTGGGTTGCTGCCACATCTTGGCTATTATGAATAATGCTGCTATAAATATGGCTGTACAAATATCTCTTTGAGACTCTGCTTTCAGTTCTTTTGGATATACACCCAGAAGTGGAATTGCTGGATCATATGGTAATTCTATTTTTAACTTTTTGAGAAACCACCACGCTGTTTTCCACAGCGGCTGCCATTTTACATTCCCACCAACAGTACAAGAGGTTCCAATTTCTCCACATCTTTGGCAACATCACACCAGTTTTGTTTTGTTGTTTTTTTTTAACAAAGAATTTAGCATAAAGAATTTTTAACTAGGTAACTGGAGAGGTAAAAAGGTAATACTAAGATTTCAAAGACATAGTAACTGCAGGAGGCAACTACTACCCCTAGGACTGAGGGAACAGAGGGAAGAAGTTGGAATTTCACAAACTTAGAGGAAGGTTCCATGGGGCTGGGTCCCAGAGCTCTGAGGGATGGGCACAGGCTGGTACTGGTATCTGAGAGGTGGCACTGAGGCTGGTTCTGTGATGTTGGAGGGACTGCAAACTGCTGCTACAGGAGTGAACTGCCATTGTCAAAGTGCTGCTGCCACAGTGAAGGAGCCTTGCTGGGGCGATGCTCCCAGGAACAGAAGGCAAAGCCATGAAGCAAATCACTTTCCTTTTCCAGTCTTGCTGTCTGCCTCTAGCGCCCCTATCGGCAGAGCCTAATAGAAAGCGGCTGAAAAAGCAGAAATCAAGTTTGCTGAGTCCTAGCCTCAGCATCAGAAAGTGGATTTGGAGCTGAGAGGCAATAACTTAGTAACTGGCTCCCCATGCCAAGGAGCACCTCTCTCTGCATGGCACTCAGCACTTTGCCTGCTCTCTGTGTGGCATATATCACTTTCTACCTTGAATCGAAGTTCTTTGGTTATGCCCCAACTCTGATTCAAACATAAATTCCTTTAAGAGCAAGATCAGAGGCTGATTCATCTCTGTATATCTTCTGATGGCCCCCAAAGCCTAGCACAACAGGTGTACATAGCTGGTATGTAATGATTTTGCCAAATGAATGGATTTGATCCCAAAATGAGTGGAATGGTTGTGTCTATAAGGCAGCAGGAAGTGAGCACAGAGGATGCCCAACCATATTGCAAGTTGCTGCAAGTTTGAGGATGGAATAGAATTTTGGCTAAGAGGTACTTGAAAGTGCTTGTGAAAAGCAGGATCACACCAACTTCATGGAGATGATATGAGATTTAACCAAAGGTGTGAGGAAAGCCTGCAGTTATTTTGGTATTGGTTATTCAACTCTGGCAAGGGCACTGGTGAAGAGAGAGGTGGCAGGGCTCTCCCTGGGCCCTCACCAGGTTTGCAGGCAGACCTGGTCTCGCCAGAGCATCTTCATTCTCTACGCAGAATACTCCACACCATTTCGGAGACTCCAAGCAGTAAGAACTGCCAGACACCTTGGAGAGTTGATAGCCCAGTTATTATTTCTGCATAACTAATTATTCCCAGACTTAGGGATCATTTTATTACATCCATGGGCTCTGTGGGTCATGAATTTAGGAAGAGCACAGTGGAAATGGCTTTGCTTGAGGATGTATAGTGTCTCATCTGGGAAAACTCAGTGGGTGGGGGAGATGTAGTGGGTGGGAGCTAGAGTGATCTAGGGACATCTTCACTGACATGTCTCGTAATTGATGCTGACTATCTGCTAGATCCACAGCTGGGGCTGTTGCCTGGAAGGTCTACTTGTGGCCTCTCCACATGGCCTGGACTTCCTCCCTACAGCCTCAAGGAAGTCATGCTTCTTACATGTGGCTCAGGGCTCCACAGCAAGTATCCCAGTAGATAAGGTGGGAGCTTTTAAGTCTTAGCCTCAGAAGTCACGCAGTGCTGCTTCCACCTCATTCTATTGGCTACAGTAGAATCACAGCCTCATCCATATTTAAGGGCAGCACTTAATGGGTGCCCATATGATCAATTAAAGAAAAGCATGTGAGATGGGAAGCACTGTTATGGGCATCTCTGGAAAACACAATCTGCTATGGCTGTTAAATCCATTCTCCATATTTTCCAGATGAGGATGCTGAGGTCCAGACAACTTGGGAATCAGCTTGCTAAGGTCCTTATGGGCTGCCATCACAAAGTACCACAAGCTGAGTGATTTAAAACAACAGAATTCTGTTGTCTCATAGTTCTGGAGGCTAGACATCCAAGAGGTGCCAGTAGAGTGACTCTGGGGAGAAATCTTTCTGTGCCTCTTCCTAGCTTCTGGAAGTTCCTAGCAGTTCTTGGAGTTGCTTGTAGATGCATCACTCCCTTCTCGACCTAGTGTTCTCTCTCTGTGTCTCCACATCATCCTACTCCTGTGTCTGTCTCTGTGCCCAAATTTCCCATTTTTATAAAGATACCAGTCATGTAGGATTAAGGTTCATCCTAACCACCTTTTGACTTGATTATCTCTGTAAGGCCTTATTTCCAAATGAAGTCACATTCTGAGATACTGGGGGTTTGGACTTCATATAGCTTTGTCTTTTGGGGGGCACCATTCAACAACATCCTTTATGAAACCTATGGGACAAGGAGAACTTAGAGATTCATCCTGGGTAAGGCTGAGAACCACAAGCAGCAGCTATGCTGAGGAAATTTCTCTGCCAGGTAACCTTGGGCCAAGGCTCTGAAAGTGTTTCAAAGAGGAAGAGAGATTGAGATTGTTCAGACATACTGGCCTTAATGTTGCTTAAGTATTTATGACTGGGCCAAAAGTAATGCTGGGCAGTGGATGCCATCAGAGGGATCCAACTGATTCCAGTGGGAGATCAGATGCTGGAACCAGTTCCCCCTCTCCCATGGCTAAAGGGTTAAACTGCAGAGGCGACTGGGCTGAGGAGGGCCACCTTGGCTGACATGCACTCTACTGACAAGCATTGCAGGTAGGTAGAGGAGATGAATAAATGGGAAGCTATTCCCTTACTTCTGGCTTTGAATTTTGAAAGGTAGTTTTTTTTCTCCATCAAAATGGTGATTTGAAGCAGATAATAGAGAAAAGGTAATAGGGCCTGTGGCAACTTAACAAAGCTAAAAGGATCCCTGGATTTGAGGAAAACTATTTTACTTTATCTACTAGTGTCCTTTCCTTCAGAATTTGGAGGAATATAAAAGACATGTGTATTACTCACCAGTAACAACATGAGGAAAAAAGACTAAGAATTGTTACTACACACTGTGCTAAGCAATTTGTACCTACCATGGCAGCTTTGCTACAGTGTTTTGCTCATATCCCTTCCATTCCTTCAGTGTTGCACACCAGCTTCTCATGTAGATTTTACTCCTTAAAACTGCATTCTTTTTGTTGGAAGACTGACCTCAGGCTACTAGAGCCTGCTTTTCTGTCCACAGGGGAAGCTGAAAGTGCCTGGGAATTTACATTTCCCTGGGGCAGCCTTTACCTAATGGCTTAGAAGTGTGGGACTAAAAACACCTGTAGGGGGATAAACACCAGCGCCCCACCCCCTCGTTCCTTCTCTTTGTTGTTATCTTCAGTCTTTTAGAGAGAAATCCTGGGGGATTGAGCCAAAGTTACTTTCCCTGAGACTTGGCTTGATATCTTACCTTTGCTTGTCTTTGTACCCCTGTCTCAGTTTCCCACTCCTCTGCTGTTTCTTCCTAATAACACATCCTAATAAATAATTTTCACACACATTCTGATTTCGGGAGGTGCAAACTGAGGCTCCATCTTATCTAACCTTTACAATGATGCCAATGAGGTAGGCAGGATCAGCCCCATTGCACAAAGCTGGAAACTCTGGCTTAGAGTGGACCTGCCCCAAATCACATAAGTTAGTAGCTCTCTTGACTAGCAAAGCCATCCTCTCTCTCTCTGCTGTATTATATTGCCTCAAAGACACACTTGTCTTACTTCCTTTTTCACCTCTTAACTGCATTGGGCTTTCCCAAATTTCTTGACTTAGGAAGTCTTGCTGTTCCTATTATTTCCTCTTGTTAGACTGGACAAGGCTGGGTTTTTACTACAACAGTGAATGGGACAGAAATGATCTTCTTCATGTTTCCCTCTCATGGCATAATGTAGTGGATTGAAAATAGCCCCAAATTCTTTAACACTCCTCCCACTGAAGGCTGGGGTATATTTGTACTCCCCTTGAATCTGAGCTGGCTCATGACAATGCAACAAATAGTTTATGGCAAACATGATCTGGCATTAGCTTTTAAAAAGACTGGCAATTTCTGTTTTCGTCTTTTGGAACCCTGAGCTTCCATGTAAGAAGAGACTGCCAGGCTATCAGGGAGCCCAGGCTTGCCAATAGAGAGGTCATGTGGAGACAGAGATGTCTAGCCAACCACCAGCCTTTTGAATGATCCCAGCTGAGGCTTCAGCCATTAGGGAACAGAGATAACTCCTGCTATGCCTTGTCTGAATTCCTAACCCATACAATCCATAAAAAAGTTTTTTTTAATGCCACAAAAGTTTGGAGTAGTTTTCTTATGCATCAACAGATAACTGCAATACTCAGATACATTTGATGGTGCAGAAACATCTGGATTAGCATATAGCAACTGTCTACCACTTCTTGACATGTCCCACACTGCCATTCTACCTACTCCTCAAACGTCCTCACCCTGGTGTTAAAGTTGGGAACAGATGAACTCTTTTGGAGCAACATCTAATCATAAGCACATTCAACTTCTAATTTGACACTTGATTCAAGATGGCAGTGGGTGCAGCCATTTGGGAGCAACTAGTTATGGGTAAACTGAATCACTCAGGAACCAATTTCCTCCCAGCATGGCTAAGTTTTGTTTTTCATTTTTTACTGTTTAGTTATTCTATAAATTATTTTTAGCTGCTATGAAGCCCTAACACTTTGGGGTGTTATGAGATATCATGTTCTTATTTGTAGGAAAGGCACTACTTAAGCATTTGGTTCTGTCTCAACTTTGCCACCCTGCCACCTTGAGCAAGTCACAACTTCTCTGAGCTTCATTTTCTTGCCTCTAAAATGAATGAGATGGTTGACTTGTGAAGCATTTTATGGCCTCCTTAGGAGAATGATTTGTTCCTAGGGTTGGATATCTGTGGCACTTTGTACATACTCATATTACAAATCATATCACACATAATACATACGTATTTTATTCACGTTATACAGCACCAGTGCCAGAAAGCACTGTGTAGGTTGCAGTCTTCAGAGTCATACAGACCTGGGTTTGCCATTTACTAGCTGTGTGATACTAGACAAAGTATTTACCTCTGAAATCCAGGTTTTATTTACATGTGAAATGAAGATTGTCATACCTACCTCATACAGATGTATTGAGGATCAAAGAAATAATGAAGAAAAGCAACGAGTAGAGAAGTAAGCATCCCATAACTGCTGCTTATACTGACCTCCACCTCTGACACTGTCATTCAGTACTTCTTGAAATTGAGTAGGGGGAATATGTAATTTATGAAACCCCTCCCATCTATATACACTGTATATTCTGTCACTTCTTTCTTCCAGCAACTCTGTTTTATGATGAAAAAGGGAAGTTCGAAAAATTCAGTCATTCTGCTAGGCTACCACAGATAATGGGTGGTAATTTCAGGACTCAAGTCCAGTTTTCTGACTCAAAAGTGCATGATCTTTCCACTATACCATGACATTTCTCCGAATCAGAGAGAGAGGTGTTGGTTGGTCTAGAAACAAACAAAAAGGGGTGGGGTGTCTGACCCTTGAGTTACACTGCCTATCTGTTGAGTAGCACCCAGATCACTTTAGACAGATGGGGGCCTCCATTCCCATTACAGATATTCTGGAAAGTACAACCATTTGCTCCACAAAACCTGACTGAGCAGCCTCTACATTCCCAGCACCATCCAACAAAGATAAATCAGTCCTGAAGTTGGCTCTCAAGGAATTGCCCAGGAAAGCTTCCTTGACCTCTCTTTTAAGGGAATTATTAAAAATGAATTTGTGTAACATTTTTTTTTTGCAGCAGCAGCATCAGAAAAGCAGTAAGTACAAAAGAAAATGAATTTCATTTTCGACTTTTAATTCATATTGGAGGATAATGGACAGACACAGAGATGGCTATCACATATGGAACAATAGTTAGAAGGCTGAAATTCCTAAAAATAGAGTGAGAAGCTGGTGGCGCATGCCTCTGTGAAGCCCCAGACTGCTGACGCACCTGTGCCTCTGTGTCATTTCTGCTCAGCATCATCTGCAGGCGGGTCAAAATGTCCACAGACCAGAACCCAGCAGGTTTCTGCCTGGAGGAGTTGCAAGGCCCTTAGTTGAAAGATGCTAAATGTAAGTCTCTGCAAAGAACAACACTTGAATGTCAGCAACTGTTACTGGCCCCAAACCATTTCCTTTCTCACCTGAGAAGGTTAAAAAACATCACATGAAATATGTGCTGGAGTCAGGAGCAATGTGGGAACTCTCCATCCTAAGTACATTTTCCCCCAAGCAGATTTTATTGGCTAGAAAGAACACATAAAGATGAGAGGCTTCTGGCTTTAATGAAAATAATACCAGAGCAAAAAAGGACACAGGAATTCAATTTTTTTTTCTGGCTTTGGACATGTCACTGCCTCTCTGCTTCCATTTCTCATGCATGGCTTCTTATACTTACCCATGTAACACCTGGGGTGAGATTTAATTTTTATCCAGAGTTAGTTGAGATTCTCAGAGGAAATATAAATGGACAATGTCTTTCTTAGTTCTCGATGTATACCTCCTTTTTCAAATGATTGGACAGGAACTTTTCCAGAATTTCTAAGAGGCATGAAGGTGGAGGCATCACATGAAACTTTCAGCCCATCCCTAGAAGTTCCAGATTATTTGTAACCATGCACAGATGCTGTTCCATAGAAGACATCATGTTCTCAGCTGGGATGTTATTCACGTGGCTTCTGAGTATAACACATTCCACTTTTGTACCTATTTTCCCAGGATGTATATAAAAGATTGATGATAAGGGATTAAGTACTTCATGTTCATTGATATGATAATGAGACCTCTCCTTATACTGTTGATATAAAGAGTTACAGATTTTACAGGTCGACTTGAACATTCTCCTGGCCATTGTCCTCACCTCCACAATCCCTATTGAAGGAAATGAGGATAAAGGAATTTTGCACCTGTTCATCCACCTCTTTCCTAGAATCAGAAATCACTCATAGAGAAGAAGGACAAGAGTAACAGGCCCTGCTCCCTGGTTTCAGTATCTACGATTGCTGATGCACTATTTCTCAAGTGTTCAGAAACAAGAGAATTGACATGTATATAGACATGCTTCTCATGCAGAATTCACATTGCTGGCAGTGAAAAACACAGTAGACTTATAAAGTATGGGAGATTTGGGTTCTGGTCTTAGCTTTTCCCAAAACTTGCTAAATAATCTGGGGCAAATTATTTAAGTGCTTAGCTTTCACAAAGGTAAAATGAGGAACTGGAGATAATGAGCATAATGCTATCTCTGGCAACATGACTAGAAAAATAGGCTGGAGGCAGATCAGGAAGGAAATTATGTATTGCTGAGAATTCTGAATTCTGTAAATTGACAAGGGAGATGTTATCCTGTATCATTGTCATAAACAAACCCTCATCCTGGCTGTCATGGTTGTGACTCAACAAACCCTGTATCCTCTTTTTCCTCGAATGCTGTATACTTACTATATCACCTGAAAACCACATGGTTAGATCTTGCCTGCCCGATGTTACCTCTATAAATGGAATGATATTACAGCTTAAGATCCAGTCTAATTCTGAGTGTGGTGGCTCATCCCTGTAATCCCAGCACTTTAAGAAGGTAAGGTGGGAGGATCAGTTGAGGCCAGGAGTTCCAGGCTACAGTGAGCTACGATGATGACACTGCACTCCAGTGTGGGGGACAGAGCGAGACTCTATAAAAAAAAAAAAATCAAGTCTAGAAACTTTGCAATCCAGAGAAGATGATGAAGTAGTAGGCTGTCAGCAACTTTCTCCAGACATGGCCCTGGGGGACATAATGTTACTATGGTATCAAGAGTTATTTTCATAAAAACAATATAGTAATGAACAAGAAAATAGACAAATAGATAAGTGGAAGAACATAGAGGGGCCTTGTGTATGTGGGAACCTCCATTTTGAAATGAATTTTTAAAATTACAATTTACTTCTATTATTTAGACAGATGCTGTTGGGGAAATTGAGTTCATCATATAAAGTAAAGTACTTCACACTACATGAAAAAGAAAAAAAATCAATACAAAAATGCCAAAAACAACTAAAGACCTATAGGAAAACATAAAAATATACAGCTAAAACTAATTGATAATAGTGGAGGAAGTGAGAAATAACTTAGTGTACGCAGGCCCAAAATTTCAAATGATAAGAATTCCTACTTCACATTTTACAACAAAATTATGCAAAACTATGGCAGAGACTTCTCTGTGTTCTGCAAGGCCTGTTTTCTTTCTCTCCTGTTACCACATTTAGAATCCCAGGCCCCTTTGCAGTTTGTTGTGTGTATGGACTAAGTCCTGGCCAGCGGAATGTGGGCAGGAGTGCTGTATGCCACCTCCAAAACTGGCCCATATAAACGTCTGTAAACATTTCGCCATGTTCTTCCCTCTGGGTTGTTGGAGAGGACTCCGTTGACCTAAAGGAAGTCATAGACTTAGAAGGAAGAAATCTAGGTTCTTGTAGGTCTATGTGGAAGGCTGCCCAGCTAACATCTGCCTTGGATTATAACTTAAGTGAGAAACACACTTTTAGTGCATTGGACCACTGAGGTTTGGGGGTTTATCTGTTACAGTAGCTAGTGTTACCTTAGCTGACACCAAAAATGATTTCGATAGGGGTTAAAATACAAAATTATAACTGCTCTAGAACATAATTTACAATAAAGATTTTATAATGTAGAGGTAGAAAAGCTTCCAAGCATGTAAGAAAAGCTAAAAAGTATCTATTAAATTTGATTGATTTGATCACATTTTAAAAACCTTTTAAATCAATTACTTTTCATTTATCCAATTGTTTATTATTGTGGTAAGAACACTTAACATGAGATCTACCCTCTTAACAAATTTTTAAGTGCACAATACAGTATTATTAACTATAGGCACAATATTGTATAGCAAATCTCTAGAGCCTATTCAGCTTGCAAAACTAAAGCTTTATACCTGTTGAACAGCAATTCCCCATTTCCTCCTTCTCCCTGGCAACCACCATTCTATTTTCTATTTCTATGAGTTTGGCTATTTTAGATAACTCATATAAGTGAACTCATGCAGTATTTGTCCTTCTGTGACTGGCTAATTTCACTTAGCATAATGACTTTCAGAATCATCCATGTTGTCACATTTTGCAGAATTTCCTTCTTTTTTAGGGATGAATAATATTGCTATACACACACACACACACACACACACATTTTATTTACCCATTCATCCATCAATGGACATCTAGGTTGTTTCTATATGGCTATTGGTTATTGTGAATAATGCTGCAATGAACTTGGGAATGCAGATATCTTTTGGAAACCAATCACTAATCACTATTTATTTAGATAATAAACATTTACATTTGCTTTATAAATATAGGAAGTATAACTCTGGGCAAGCAAAAACTGTCTTTGCAGTTTAAAACAACTCCTATATTTGAGCTACACACATATTATTCCTATTGTTGAGGTTATAATAATGGTAATTAAAAATTAAAATATACTATTTATGCTAACTAAAATATAAAATATATGGAAATATTATTCATAAGTTATATGTAAATACTATTTTCAAAACATTGAGAATGATAATACCACCAAGCTTCAATTTGAGCAAAGGTAGTCTCCTAAGTAGCAGCAGTTTCTTAAAACAATAATGAAAAATAAGTAGTTCCAAAACTATTTTTTAAAAGAGACACAAAGAGGTCCCAAGTTTTTCAGCATGCTTCTAGAAGTACAATATTTGGTGTGTTTGAAAGGTGAGTTAATCTCGAACGAGTCCACTTCTATTTTCAGGACGTGAAGGTAGTGGGGGTAGTAGGGGGGGGAGGAATGTAGAGGCGGAGAGGGAGAAATGGAAGAATAAATGAGGCCTTTTCCCAGAAATTGTTCTCTTCAAATCCACTGGCAGCAATGAGTTCAGACTGGAGAAAGAGATGGGTGAACATAGTCTAGTAGCACAAGTGAGACCTGAGGGGAAAGCCTACCTGTTGGTGAGGGACCACATAGGGGTTGGCTCTTGGCTTGATGCTCTGTTGGAAAAGCTTCTTATGATGTGGTGACTCTTGACTGATCTTCTGGTCAATGAATAGTTCCTATAATTTCAGCACTAACTACTGTTGCTCTGTGCATTTAGAGCTTTCTTCATCCAAGCCTTATTCTCAGGTAGTTATTTCATCCTTAAACTTTTCATAGTTTTCCTCCAGGGTCCAGATTTCTGATGACTCTTTCTCTAGGCTAGTATTCTTCAAAGATGATTCCAGTTTTTCATAGTTCTTTTGAACAAGGATAACCCTGCCAAGGAGTTCATCATTTTTTTCTTTTTTTCCCCTGAATCAATGTTAGCAAGCTCTGGGACAAGCCGTTTTTTCCTTTCAATAAAAAGCTAGCTCTTATTTGACCTAAATATTCTGAACAAAATTGAGACCTGTGAAAAGTGTGACTCTAGCTTTCACAAGAAACTGTCAAAGTCAAAGTCCATGCTCGGGTCATCAGGCAGCACAGCCACCACCTTGCACAGCTTTCCAAGGATTACTGGGAAGTGAGGCTTTGAGGAGGTTCACAGTCCCTCCATGGCACCAACACTTCCATCCCCCCCAGAATTCCACTCTCAGCAGCAATGGCTGTACCAGAGGCAACATCTGCAGAGAATACTCTATAGTATTTCTCTGGAACCCAAATGCCACTCCCCTTCACCCCTGGCCACTGGGATAGACCTCCAGTGGAGCTGATAGAAAGGAGGACAGGTACAGTTAATGAACTCACCTGCTCCACAACTCTCCAGTGCTCCTTCTTCATGCTCTCTTTCTTTTTTTAAAAACATCCTTTTAAATAGAAAAAAAATCCAAAATAAGGAAAAGTAGAAATATTAGTACAATGAACACTCATTTACCCACCAGTTGGATTCAACATTGTTAACATTTTAACCCATTTACTCTATCCAATTCTCTCTCATTATTTAATTTTTTAGATGAATAATGTCAAACCAGCTCAAAACAAACCATAGACATCCTGAAACTTTAGTGTGCACTTCCAAAAAAAAATAAGGACATTCTGCTATATAACTGCATACTCTTATAGTACTACAGTGTTATTCACTTTTCAAAAGAGGAAATTGATCAATGCCTGAAAATCTCTGAGGTAGGTGAGGAACCAAAGCTTTAGCATACTTAGCTAAAGAATAGTGGCCCTGAGACCTGGGTGAGGATCTCCTCAAGTGGCAGCCTTGAGAAAGCTTACTGAACTGTAGGACTTACATATAAATTTTAAATTTCTGTAAGAAAAAAAAGTATACCAGATGCAAAGTGAAAATATACATGATAAACTATGAAAAGAACCATACACAGTTTATATAGTACAGTTCAAATGTTAACATTCTTAATATGTAAAGAGCTCTTCCAAATCAATAAAAGATGAACATCTCATCTTTTTTTTTCTTTCAGCATATTATGGGGGTACAAATATTACGGTTATGTATATTGCCCACGCCCCCCTCCCCCCTCGAGGCAGAGCCTCAAGCATGACCATACCCCATACGTTGCACATCTTACTCATTATGTTTGTATATACCCATCCCCTCCTCCCCCTCCCACCCGCCCAACACCCGACAAATGTTATTCCTACATGTCCACTTAGGTGTTGATCTGTTAATACCAATTTGCTGGTGAGTACATGTGGTGCTTGTTTTTCCATTCTTGAGATACTTCACTTAGTAGAATGCACTCGAATGTTTATAGCAGTACAGTTCACAATTGCAAAGTTGTGGAAACAACCCAGGTGCCCAACAATACATGAGTGGATCAACAAAATGTGGTATATGTATACCATGGAGTACTATTTGGCTTTAAGAAACAATGGTGATATAGCACCTCTTGTATACTCCTGGATACATCTCATCTTTAAATAGAAAAGAATAGTTTAGTGGTCATCTTTTGTTTTGCCAGCCTAGTATCCTTTCCCTCTTTTTTGTACAATTTTCCTTTGGGAAAATATCTTTTGCTACCTTTTGCTTTTGTTAATAGCATGGTTCTACTTTCCCTACTTCAAGAAGGGGCTTGTGACCCTTAGACACTCTGATTAGTCCAGGGGTAGGCATGTTCCTAGTGAGTCACTCTTTTTCAGGTGCTATAAGCTATAGCATGTGCTATAAAATAAAAGGAACACCACTACTCCCCCCACCCTTTTTTGCTAGAATCAATAGCTACAAGGTCAATGTAAATCTAGAGACATTTTTGCTACTACATGGGGAGAGTCTAAGAAAAGAGATGAGAGAGAAAGAGCAAGAGAGAGCGCATGAGCAAGCACAGGCGTACGTGCGAGAAATTATGTGATTATATAGTTTGAGGTCCTGGGTCTAGACTTGCTCAAAAGCAGATGCACCCACTCCTAGATCCAATAAATCTCTAGTTTGTCAGGATTCTGTCATTGGCAATGAGAGTATGGCCTACCATACTATTGCCAGACAATAAACAACAGAAAAAATTGATTAAATGTCCAATGGCCCAATTACTAATATAGGAACAATCTCATTAGAGAAAAAAATCAAAATTAAAATCAGATGTTTTCATATGTCATATTTTCAAAGATGAAAAATACTGCAAAAGTATGTAAAATATGTATTTGCATAGTCAGTTAGTGAAGGAGTTACCTGATAAGTTTTCTGAAGGATACTCTGGCAATACCTATCAAGATTTAAGATGTGTATGCTCTTATACAATAAATCTTCTCCAAGAAAGTTAGACTTAGGAAATAATTGGAAGTTTCTGAAATATGTTTTTTGTGGCATTGCTAATGATAGTGAGAAATGGGAAACAGCCTAAGTGCCTAACAATAGACAATTGATTGTATAAAATAAGTCACATATAGCCAAAAAGTTAAATATTGCATAGATTAAAGGTGTATATGGAGAGTGGGGTGGGGGCAAGGGAGCCTGGCTGACACATCTGTCCATTTAATCCTTTTTGCCTTCTCTGGGCTGGATTCTGCTTCCAGAAATCCTTCTCTCATTTCACTCAGATTTTCTGTTCAATGACAGATGCCATGATTCACCACTTTACAAAAGTCCCCAAGTTCCCTTGCTATGATCCATGGTCCAGTGGCTTAGTTTCAACTCACCGACTTCTCCCTGGAAGGAGTTCTCAGCATGCTCTGTGGTTGGGCATCTTGAGATCAGAGTCTGCTCTGCATAAAATGACTAAGAAACTAGAAGCTTCAGCTTCTTTCCCACTGGCCTACCTCTTAACACCACAGTTAAGACACATGTACTCATAAATACAGGGCTCTGTATGGCAATGCAGTTATGAGTAGGGACCATGGCATCTGACTGCCAGGGTTTGAATCTTGGCTCTGAGTCTTACTGGATACATAATCTTGGGGACTAACTGCTCTGTGCCTCAGTTTCTTCATCTCAGAAATGAGGACAATAACAATATCTGCCTCATTGTTTTTTTATTTTTATTTTTTATTTCAGCATATTATGGGGGTACAAATATTACGGTTACGTATATTGCCCATGCCCCGCCCCCTCGAGGCAGAGCCTCAAGCATGACCATCCCCTAAACGTTGCACATCTCACTCATTATGTTTATTTTTATTTATTTATTTTTTAACATTTCTATGGCCTATCTTTTCCTTTCTTTTATTTATTTATTTATTTTTTATTTCAGCATATTATGGGGGTACAAA